>JABVXU010000010.1:0-513601 GCA_013365365.1 Cruorifilaria tuberocauda | reverse complement strand
GCTTCTGACGGCTATCTTGACTAGCTTCACCACGAAATATCTGTGGAACAAGTAGATTACTGCGACTGTATTTCATGAATAATATTCAAATAAAACAATATTCTCCAAAAGAAACTTTATCAACCAGCTTCCTTAATTTTGCACGTTTATCGAAACTTCCTTCACAACATATTCTACAGTTAGCTTCTTAGCTGTACCGATAGCAGGAGAGAGCTCTGCTATTAATAAAAGTCCACCAAATTATAAATTATCGTGTTTGAACGTTTTTGCACTGTTTTGTTTTTTGCGCTTTCACGTCTTTTTTTTTGAAGGAAATTTTTAAATCACAGTGAGGTTGAACTTCACATTACATCCATTTTACACTTTCATATAATTTTAATTCATTGCAATAATTCCATGCATTATTTCCACTTGGAATTTGAAAATGTTTCCTTTATTTATGTTTTTGCTTTATTGATGAAATATTGCAATAAAATTAGCAAACTGAATTGAATTGTTGTTTATTTTCATTTTTGCAGTTTTCTAAAAAACTCTTATCGCGCGTGTGAAAAATGATATGTACGTAACAAATGGATATTTGAGGACACATGACAGTTCATCTCAGGGACAGTAGTACTATGTCGATAACAGATAGCGTTTTACTAGTGAATAGCTAATGAATGAATAATACCATCAGTAGGACCAACATGGAACCTGACTAAGTTCTCCATGATATCAGAGCAATCTTCCATTAAGTTTTATTCTTTTCAACAACATGTAAAAAAGAATGAGAACATTTTCTCATTTTGAGTTTTTTCCAATACTTTTTCAGTTACTTTATTAAAATTTAAACAACAGTTACTCGCAAAATACTTTAGTCATGGAATTAAATTATTTAATAATTTGGAAAAAATTATTTGTAATGCCATGCTTTATGATTTTTGCATGGCAAATGAAAAATGAACTTAAATGTACCTGAATGAGCCAAAGCAACATAAATTACTGAATGAACTGATTTACTTAATCAGTAACGGAAAAAATTCACTTAGTAGACCGAAAAAGGAAAACTGGTTTATTTTGTGTTGGAGCAAATACGCATCGTGAGAACTATGCTCTTTTTTCTATTAAGTAATTCCGTTCTAAAATAAGCTTAGAATTAGTAGAAAAGTTGTCAAGTCATATCTACATTTTTCCCATTATTCCCAGAGATATTTAAGAGGACCGGATTTTAGGTCTCTCAAAAGCTAGTTTTTATGGAACAGTCACGAAACAACTTGAATAACATATGAAAAACTGTTATGTTTACTTAATTAAACCATGGGAATAAACGAGTCGAACTGTCATTACTTAAAGATTAGTTCAAGTATAAGAGATGTGAACCTTAAAATTGTACAGCTAGTTCTGTTAGCAAATTTGCTCAAATATTCAATATTATATCTGCTTGTTTTGCTTTATTGTACCTCAACAGCAGATAACAGTTATTGTTTTTGATCTTCATATGTGTAAAACAAGAAAATTTTTCGATAATTTTAGCTTCAATAAGTCCAATTCTCAAATTTAGATTCATCTTTAGAGGTAAAAAAATAGTCAGGATTTCATTAGGAAATTTGCTTAAAAATTGAAAAATTCAACTTATACATTCCCGATACTCACTTTATATTCTTCATTTTCTTGTAATAACTTTACTTCTGCAAAGCTTAAGGTTAAGTCAACATCACTTTGACTTATTTGGTTTTCATCCAAATGAATCACTTTTCAGTCTTCTCTAGTAGTGGAACTTTTAAAATAATGCCAAACTCGTGATTTTAAACACCTAACTCTTCCAAAAAGAGACTTGAATGGAGGAAGATTTTATATCTATATAGTTCTAGGAAATTTCTACAGATTTAATTAAATATTTCGTGAAAAGATTATCAATTATTAATTTCAGCTAAATTTCAGAAAAGCATTCGAACTCGATATTTTACTTTTTCAGGATCGGATATGTTCAAGATAGTATTCGTTCTTGTCATTTCTTTATTCCATTCACGTGTTCAGGCGTATTTAGCAGGTCTTCCATCTACTGGACCAGTTTCACCCTATATTGGTTCCATCCCTGCACTTGCAAATGCTAGAACATATGACCAGATATTACAAAAAATTATGGGCCCTCCTACGAATTACAGTAATGGCTTTTTTTGGCCACCGCCTCTCAATCTTGTGACTAAAATATTGGAAAGAGATATTTTGCAATCTTCTGGTCTTGCTGAATTAGGTTTGGAAAGTTCAGGATTAAGCGGTTTAGACTTAAGTTTGAGAAATATGAACTCCGTGGATTTACTCGAAAATCTTTTAAATTTGAGTCCCGCTAAAGGCTTACGAGTGATCCATATTCCGCTTTCATCATTTTCATCCATGCTATGAAAACGTTAAACACGTGTATCCGTCATAAGCGCATCAGGTATTCTTTATTCAAAATTTAGGAAAGTTCTTGGAATATTTAGCGGCCGAATTTTCAACCGAATTTCCTTGTTATAATATAACTTCACATTCTCGTCATAAATTTTATTAAAAACAGCGTTATAGGGTATATGCTTCTGATTGCTTTCAAAATTTACTAAAGAATGTTAAATGAGATTTTTTCAACAATTGTCCTAGCTTATATCAAAATAATAATTTTTCACAAATAATAATATTGATTACTAATTAATAAACGTAATGTAAGAAATTTAGTTTTTTTTTAATTTGCAATGCTCTGCTTTACGTTTAAAAACGAAATCAAAATTCCCATTCATCTGTATTGACGTGTGAATGGAAGGTGCAAGTAATCGACATAACGTCAAAGTCTTTCATAAAATTTGCATGAGTGTCAAATTTAGATTCACACAGTTGATTGATCAACGAATGACAACGCAAACTTCAGTATCGCTTCAAAATCGGCATCATTGGTGTATTTAACAAGTAAATACGAGGAAAAATAATCGAATAATATTCCTTAACTTTGTTTTATCTCCTTTCTTTTGTTTTTTGCTTTCTTGGAATAAATGTTAACACGTACAGTTATTCAATAATAATTTATACATAATTTCATAGTGAAAAAATTTCAATTTTGATTTCAAGGATGATTTTTTTCCTGAACGGTTTGTTTATGAAGAAAATTAACGAAAATAATGAATATTGGGAAAGTTTTTTAATTTATTTCAAAATAAGTTGAATAATTTCAAAATAACTTTTTGAAGATGATAAGGCAAAAGTAATTAAAGCAATATATTTTCTTAAATCTTTCTTCCTCTTCTTTAGAAACCTTCTTGATCTTGATTTATACTAAAAAAATTTCAATTATTGTCTTTCGAATACACTCATCAAAAGAATTTATGATATTTGCTGTATTGAAAAGATACGAAATACTATCAAAAGTAAACTATTTCAAATTTGTAATTAACATGCCGTTTTGATTCCGAAATTTCGTTCGCACCATTTTCTCCATAATAACCGCAAAATATGAAATTCATAAGAATTCTCATAATTCGTTGATTAGAGAGTCACTTGCAACAAACTGCAGAAAACTGAAGAATGGAATCAATCAGATCTCGATTATCAAAATGCATGTGGCCAGCCCAAATTTATAATCAGATGATTTCTGAAACAAATTTGATAATATGTAATCTGCAGTCGCTAAAATTCTTGTAGCTTTTGACAAAAGAGAAAGTGATTCGGAATAATGAACCGAAAAAACATTTACCGTTGGAATTTTTAACTTCTGAAAATGAAAGATTATATCACATGCAGAAAATTTCAGATATTTTCAAATTTTTATCCAAATGTTTCCAAGCCAGATGCTTTGATATTCTTTGATATTCTCAAAAGAGAAATTGTTTTAGTGACTTATTTCTTTGGATTACGTGAATGACAATGAAAGCTTAATTTATTCAGCTACGTGAAAATATGACGTATATTCTGAAGTGTGGGAACAAATATGTTAAAGAGATGGATTTTTTCTCAATTGCATTATGTGTCGTGGATTTCTTCTAGGATTCTTTTTGACGGATGGCTCACATGGCATAATCGAATTGTAATGGAAGTTTAATATTCAACGGTTGGAATTATTTGATGAAATGGAGCAGAATGCATGTTGTAGATTGAAAATGATTTTCCAAACAAAGTCATACTTAATGCCCACTACTACAGATTGCCTTTTATAAAAGTTATTTCTGTTCATGAAGGAATCTGATTTCGAAATCGAGAATAAGGAAATTCTTGTTTCATTTCAGATTTTCAAACAATTATGAGAGTTCTTATGAATTTCAACTTCGTTTATAAATTCCATACTGATTGTCTTATCTATTTCAACTTCTACTAAGTCATTCGAACGTTCCTGCAATGGCTAAGAAAAGCTTAATGACATTGTTGTAGATATTATAAAGTAACAGCGTACTTTTCAATAGTTTTTAATTCTCTAAAACTGATTTCCTTAATTTATTTCTCAAAATGTCACATTTATTTTTTGGAATGACTGGGCGTTTCTCATTTGATTACTAAATTTCCGACTTATATTATTGTTGTATTAGAAAATCATTATATCTATTATTAACTATTTTCGATAATGGCTTTCAACCAGTAAACAGGTTACATCTTCAAGATTACAAATATCTTGGCAAGACAGTTTGGAAGAGTGAAACACTTTACGCGAATTCAGTGGAATTGGATTAAAAATGAAAATTGCTTGGTGTCCGTAATTTAGCGTTTGGCTAATAGTAAAGGCTAAAACTGAAAAATTAATTCAAATTGTTCATCTCAGTGGTACTATTCCATCTTCGAAAGCAACTGGAGAACTAATTTCAGGTATATCTCTTCAATTACATCAATCCAAAAATTCAAAACTTGTAGCAAATATTTCCTGATATTTGTTTTTATCTTTAGAGAAAATTTTAATTCTCCTAGAACATTTGCCATTTTCTAAGAGGCTATACACATGACAAACATAACCCATTAATTAACTATTAATTAGCGGAAAATTATTCATCGGAGAAAAAGTGTGATTGTCGTAATTTCAGGCATATTGCCACTCTATAAAAAGATCATCCGAACATAAATTGTGTATAGGAGTAATGCAAATTTAAAAGCTTATCCCATCTTGGGTAGACATTGATTTTTAATAATTTTAAAACTTGGCTCTATCTCTAAAAAAGTCAACTGACTTTATTTAATAATAGATTTCCTGGAATGCATAAAAATAGTTCTCTTCAATGTTAACGATAGGGAAAGTTACCAATCTTATAATTTTCATGAAGAAAGGTACAATGACTTTCACTGATAAATAATACTGTTTCGTCTCCTGTCAGATTCCGTCATTTCAATCGCATTCATTTATCAAAGGGAGTTATTGGGGGATACCATACCATTTTCCATATATTGTATTATCATCACAGATCGTATAAGCGACAGTGATGTAATTTTCTGCCATATATAAGCAATAATTTTTCTCATTTTACATAACTGCAAAATAAATGAATCATTGCAGCAACTCCTCGAATCATTTAATTCTCTTCCGATTTAAGAGGATCAGGTGACGGTGTGTAATTCTTGCCATACTGTACGGAGAATTGTAATTATTGATCATCTATATGAAATTACGATTTTCATTGCTTGTTCTCTCTCTTCTCAGCAGTTTGTGATATAGTTGGCTGATATTTTCCGCTTATGCGTTTTGGAGAGTATTTTTCGAAGTATATTCAATTTCAGACTCATCATTTCAAGTATTACCGTTTTCCGGTAAAAGCTGTTCTCGAACCATGTGGTACCTTCCATATTATTTTGCAGTTATTGTGTTGCAATTATCCATCACACAATAGTAGTAAGTAAGTAAAATTATAAAAGCTAAATATTAATTTTTCTGTTCTAATAATAAGCTAATAAGAAGGTTAGTAGCTAATAAGAAAACGGCTTCTCTGTGAAGGCAACCGGTATCGTTTCTCCGTTTTTTATCTGTTTTTCTTATTATTTGCAAAGCAGTTGATATTGCGGTCGCTTTTCCTAACAAAAGTCGAAGCACAGAACAAGAAGTTTATGCACCGAACTTCTGAACCGTTTTAGTGATTCATCATTTTTTGATAACATTAATTTATCAATCTTTCTTGGATTACTATTCCATCTCATTAAACTACTCCTGAAATTTAGGAAAACTAAATTATGAGAAGTGTTATAGAGGGATATTTATACAATTTCATTGATCATTCTGTTTAAAAAATTCCAGCAAAACTGATCATCAGATCGCATTGATCATAAAACGAATCGGTTTAGATTATTTCTTGTATAATGGAAGCGATCAATCGAATACAAGTGGGAATAAGCTATTCGTTCAAATGAAACAACTGAAAACAGAAAGCTTCAAGTAATCAAGGAAAGAGAGAATAATAACGCAGAAACGCAGAAACACGTAAAACATGATGAATGCGGTAAAGGATTGCAACAAAACAGCGATATTTACGGACGTAAAACCATTTTAACTGGCGATTGTGACAGGAAATTCTTTCGAAATTCTAATTTAAAAAACACATGACGATGCAGAAAAGCTTGTTGAAGTGCCACGTTCTACAGTGAATTCCTTAATTACGCTGACAGTAGAAGAGATCTATATCTGTGGCATAGATATAAGCATTAATAAGCAAATAATTTCATCAGTAAGATTATAAACTATTGTAAAACCGTAATGGTTTGAATGTATTTACTTGTATTCTGCTCAATGTTTCCTTTTAAATGCTAAAAGTTATTGGTGGAAATGAGAATTTTGAGCGAGAACGAAACAGAATCGCATATCGCATCTGTTTTGTTACTTCGTATCTGTTCAGTGCTTAGTAATAATTTCCTATTATCATATTGTGATAATTTTCTTATAATCATATAATTTTCTATCGTCATTAGCGATAATTTTCGATCATCATATTGTGTATAAGAACAAAATAATAACTATCCATCATCTAGTTTGCAGGTTTTCCAATCGTGTTTCGAGCAACACGTTAGGAGTTGTTTATATTGTCATCTCGAGTTTTTTTCCTTGGATCTATGGAGAGAGAAGCAATCAGTTTTTGCTAATGTTTGTAGTATTGTTTTGCTGAGACTACATTTTAACATGTTTATTTCGAACGGTGACTAACTTCCACGGTATTTATAATGTAATAAGAAACGAGATGTTAATAAGACATATTTAATATTTGAGCATCGTTTATCTTTTATGAAATAAAAAAAGTAGGAAGATGAGATATACAAAATAATGTGTTCCTACAGTTAAATATGGAAATCAGGTAGGTAAAACTTTTAAGTAAGTAAAAGTATAAAAGCTAAGTGTTAATTAATAGGATATACATTTTATCAATGCATTTTGTTGCTCTTTAATTGGAGTTGTACTATTTAACAGGGGTTGTATTCGTTGACCTATCAAATGCACTGCTAACTTTGCCAGAAATTCACTTATCACAGGAAAACGTGGAACTGATCTGATGTAGTGAAAATTGTTCGAAAAAGTATACTGAAAAGAAATCATGCAAAAACTTTATATGCTGCAATTATAGTAACAATCCAAATGTAAAGATTGATATTCATTTAAGGGATGCTTATTTTGGACAGTTCTCCTGATAATTTTGTATATTTTATTCCTACATTACGGATTTAATTATAGAAATTCATCGAGCTGATGCAATATTTAACGTTTTCGATTTCTATGCGTCGAACATGCATGAATCTTGCAAATACGCAATTTAAAATGCAAACAAACTTGCTTCCACAAGCTGCAACAACGCAAGCTATTCCATATGAAGAAAGCGCATTATATGGATCATACAGCAGTTGTAATATTCTGTTAAGATACCTTCTGAGTTTTCAGAAGAATTTTCCTTTTTAATCTTCCACAAATTCATTGAACATACTTGGCCGAATGTTTTATACTGAGCGGATCGCTTATCCTAGAAGCATAATTTCTTACATACGAAATCCTACACAATAAAAAACGCTATAAGAATGAGGGAATGAGATAAGGCTCAGTTAGTGGCGATGATATACAGGCTAAGATAAGGCAAGAATATATATGGTATAAATTGGAATATGAGAATTCTTCCATTATCCATCATTTACAACAACCGCAGTTATTGAAAGTAAGAAGCTGAATATGAAAATGTGAAATAATTAAGTAAAATGGAAGAGTTTTTGGTCTGCAAGAATTTTAGAATTTCAGGAAATCGGGTACGGTAAGAGCGAAAAGTGATAATGTTACAAAGTATTTAGCAAAAAAGGAAAAAATTGCCTAGTCGATGATTATCGGACGATATTTTCGTTAACTTTTTTTTATGTCAAATAAAAACTTATCTGGATTCAGATGTTAGTAAGTTGCCTATTAGTCAAATATCATTAAATCTAACTGTTCACATTTCATTCGTAGTTCATAGGAATATAAAATTGTAGCTATTTTGTTTTTCTTTCATGATTTCATTCTCCGTGTTTCTTTCATTAGATAGAGGAATGATGAATAGAATAGAACTAGTAGAAAAGAAGTGATGAAAAGGGCAATCATTTTACAAAGTTATTTTTTAAGTTAAATTCTTTTTTCTCATATACCATATACCCTACACAATAAAAAACGCTATAAGAATGAAGGAATGGGATAAAGCTCAGTTAGAGGCGATGATATACCCTGTTTTATTCAAATTATTTGTTCTCAGTCATTACTCTTTTCTGAATCGAAAAATGCGAGAAAATAATATTAGCATTTTGTAGTGATTGCGAAAAAAAAACTGTTTCTCCTACATGTTTAATTTTGAAATGCATGAGGACACAATTTTTCTCTCAAATCTTTAGCTCAAATTGTAAGAGTAAGCGTATTGATTCCTTTACAAATCAAGTTATCAAGTTTCGATATCATAGTAAATTCTTTTAACTGTATTAATAAATCAATAAATGTTTTATTATGAAGAAATTTAAATCGACTGAAACGAAATTGTAATTTTTGAATTTCAGTTGCTAGTTTATCTTTTTCGAAGTTAAAGCTGAAATTGGTGAAAACATGTTGTGAAAAACTTATATTTAAACATCGCATAGGCATAGGTATAATTCTCCATATTAATCATGACAGGTACGATATATCATATGCAGATAACTTTCGGATAATATTATGGAGACTGAAATGCTCACCGTCAGTTTTATATTTCATACTTTCAAATCATCTATTCAGGTTTATAACAGCAAGCTTTCTGCTATGAATATATCAAATAATATCGGTAGATGTATCAAATACGCTAATGATTGATATTATATACAGCATTTGAGCACATGAAACAATTTGTCTGTAATTCTTCCTCTTTGTTTTCCAAATCCTTTTCATTGTATAGTACTGTTTTTTTATTATATAATTATTGTGAAGGAAAAGTGCTAATATTTGAAATGGTTTTCATCACGGAACTTGCAACAACTTTGATCGAGTTTGATTTCAGGTTATGCGACAAGCCTACATAACAATAAATTTCCATTCATTTCTGATTTTCTAATTTTTCTTCATTATGAAATTTCATAACAAAAACCGTAAGCATACCTTAACAGTACAATATATAAAGTTCAAACATATTCGGTAATGTAGAATTTCAGGAAGGAGGCTTTGAAATTTCAACTTTGCTAGTAAGATGTGATGAATATGATGAATAAATTGGGTATGATGAAAAAGACATGATAAATGTAATAAATATTCATATATTTAAAAGTAGAAACAAAGTATAATGCTTAACTGCATATTGAAGGCCTGCATAATACAGCAGAAAAAGTGATTGGTCAGTGCTGACTTTATGTGAATATTGGTTTTTTCAGATACAGACTGTATGCCTTATGCCTTGCCTGTTCAAGGGATAATGAAATAACCTATCAATATAATAAATACGAAATAGGTAAAAGTTCTGGGTTAGGTTAGGCTCAAAACAAGTATAACTTCTTTTAAAAAAACAGAGTCGGATGTCATTGGTAAACTTGTTTCAATTCTATGAAAAGCTTTCAAAATATATTGCTAAGGAATTCACCCAGAATCGATAATTGAAATGTCTTATAAATATACTCTTATGTAAGCAGCTGGACGGCAACTAATTTGAACCAATTGAATTCTGTCGGAAAAACCGAAATCACGTAAAAGGAAATGTAAAATCCGTATAAAGCAGAATGTATGCTTTGTTTCATCCCAATTCACTGTACTTCATCTTTTTTATTTTATCATCATCTTCAAGGAATGACTAAGGGACATTTTCTATCTTGCCAGAGTTTCACCATCATTTTTAATTTTCCCAACATATAACCTTAAAGGAATAATAGCCATTTATACAATTTTCTTCTGATATTTAGTAGTCTCTGATCTTTATAAACTTATCTATATGTTTACAATATTATTATTAATGTGTAGCAAGTGTATGAAGCTTATCAGCCATGTCAACTATCTGCATCGATCATTCTTGGTCTTTACTCCGACACCGCCCCATCCAAATCGTATGAATAGTGGTCGGACTGGACTAAAAATTTATTTCTAAATTCCTCACAGTGACTTGACCCGCTTTCGATACTCATCCCATCGTCAGCATACCAAGCTTCTTCCAATCGATTATCATTAAGGTCAAAGAATAACCAAGAGATCCTAATACAATATCCCTTAAATCGATTATTTTTGTTCCACAAAACTATGTCTTATCCTTACTTGTTGTTCCTTATAACTTTTGTGTAAAAAATAAAACGTTCTTGGAAGCGATTATGCCACAAAAATCAACAATTTTCTCTACTTTCCCGACATCATCTCCCATTAGTACTAATACATAATACTTTTGAAATTATAAAGAATATAATATGACAAAATCTAAGACTCATGTTTCTTTGGTCCCAACAATAATCTTAGAGACTCTTCCGAAAAGATATCAACGGTTAGTGATTTTCGAATCATTTGGGTGGGTCTACAACTTAAATTGTTTATAATATTACAATTGAAGGCGTTTGTTTGACATGGACAATAATGCGCACTGTTCTGGGAATCGCATTCCATATGAACCATATGGCCACAACTACAATTTTCAGATAAATTTTGCTTCGAAACTATTGTACAGTAAAGAAGCCAAAAAAGTATATAAATATATTATCCTGAATTAGGGATCATAATACCTGCCTGTAAAGATATGACGACTTATTTGGTGAGCGTCCACAGCTAATGCACATATTCGATGTGATCAAACCGGCAGCACGACGTGTCGATTGTTTCATTAAATCGTTTAACCTATGATTTTTTTATTAGAACCCAAGAGAAAGAAAAAATGTCTTATATTTATCCTTATATCTCGAATCATATCAATAATCGTAATGTGTTAAAATTTCAAAATTTATATTAAACGATTGCCTTATTATTTGTAAACCATACTTGACCGTTATTAATTATCAAGTTTAGTTGGGCTTCAATGCAGTCTAAATAGCTAATTATGCGGAATAAAAAGAGGTACATTTGTATAGTTTCTCCCTCAATGCATCGCACAGTTTCTTTTAAGAGTACATCTTCATAGCGACATGATGCAAGCATGAATGTTATCAGTGAACGGAATTTTGCATATGACGAACATCTGTAATTTCTTCTCATTAGAATGATCTCGAGAGATCCCATTTTTTTTAATGGACTCAATAGTAATATCATCCATTTGCAAAAGAAAATTATTAGCTGGTACCGAAATACTGGATGAGTGAATAATGTATCGACCAAACGTTCTGCATCACCACTTCCATTTTCGATAATTGTAGCAATTATATTATTTAATACCATCATCATACCTTTAAAATCTAACATCGGATTTAGTACTTTAAAAGTTTCTGGGATATTATAAGTATGGAAGAAACATAAGTCAAACAAAAAGTTTCCATATAAAACACTAAAGTCGAATTACTAAAGAAAATCCTATAAACGTGACGTAATGTCAAGCGACAAATTATCTCTTATATATTATTTTAATGTACTCTTCCGTAATATACCCAAAACGTGATAGGGTGTGAAAGAATAACAAGATCGTAATTGTGTGATAAAAAACGTATAGATTGCTTAAAAATGAGTCTGTTTTAAAATAAAGTATATTAAGATTTACCTGACCCTTCCTGCAACTCTGATTCTGGAAGTGAAAGAATTCTACACAGTATTTTGAACAGCCAATTTCCTTGTCGAACTGTCTCATAATAAATATTAGCCAAACGAATCGTCTCGTACATATATTTTGCTGAAATACATGAACTGTAGAAAATTTTATTTTTCTTCTTTTTTAAATTATATATATGCAACACTCGAAAACTTACATGAAAGCATTGCGTTTTTCATCCACGTTTTTTCAAGTTCACTGTCAAGCATTTCGAAAGCTCCATCTACAAGTTTTCTAGCTTCCAGAAGTAAGACACTCGATAAAACAAGTCTATGCTTCACTGTATAATTCAGACATTGATCTGTTCTTGATGCTATCTTCAGCCAATAACGTAAAAATTCGCTCAATTGCTGAAACGAGAAAATTTTGACTTTATATTGATTACTGAGACGACAAGATCTGCATTGTCAAGTATAGAATAGTAATAAATTTTGATTACCATATCCAGATTTTCAAATAAATTATGCACTATAATTCCCTTTACAGCAAGAATCAAAAGCTGCTCATCACGTTCTTCAAAATCTGTTAAAGTCCGATATCCACGAATACGTCTAAAATGTACAACTTTATATCCAGCAGTCTCCATTAACCACAAATCTAACCTTTTTATAGCTCAAAATGAGCAGTTATTCAAAACATAAAATTGTTTTAATTAAAAAATACAATAAAATTACTTAACAAGGATAAAAAACCTTGCTAGAAAACAATAATAGTAGAGTAGTAATGTGTCATTGTCTTTCAAGGTTTCCTTGGACAGCCATTCCATAAAGTGATCAAGAATAATTTCGGCTGTTTGGTTATAATCAACTTTTGCGAATCTCTATAATACCCTTCCGTTCCATAAAAAATTAAATGAAAAATAATTAAAGAAGGAAACATCCAGTTACTTTTCTCTAAAAAGCAATCAATGAACAAACATTGCGAAAGAAGATAAATATTTGCTTAGAATAAGAGTTAGCGAAAATGATAAACCAGATTTCTTTGAAAATTTATCATCTTAGTAAAATTACTTTACATTAATTTAAATTAGTAGAAAATCAGAGTTAAAATACCTCTAGAGAATTCCATAAAAACGAGTGAAATTTCAATAATTCATCGCCTTGTAGCTCTGATAGTAATGTTCTAACCAGAGGAAATACAAGAGCATGAAAATAGACGTAATTATTGAAGTACGTCAAATTCATGAGAAAGTATCATCTTGAATCTTAACAGAAAATGCAAGAACAAGATTTGCAGTTGTTAATTATAAAGAGCAAAAAGAAACAACATACTGCATTCGTTGAGCTACTTAGATAACATTCCACCAAACTGACGAATTCCCGTCTATTTATATAAATGTGTGAGCAGACCTGTAAGCTAAAAATATTCAAGTAAGAACAGAGCAGAGAAAGTTGTGCTTATTAGAAGAAAAAATTGGCACAATAATTTTTGTTGCAGTCTTGCACTGTGACAATTTATAAGCAATAAAAAATTTGGCTAAGATGAAGGCGATCGATTAGGAAGTAACAGGAACATACTGAGGTAGTTTTTTGGCTTGCTGCAATATTTTCATCTCATCGAGACCATTTATAATCCTCATTACATCCACAACAGATTTCTCAGCGTCTGCAACCCGCTCAATAGACTCACCAAATGATAGTACCATCTCGATCAACTATAATCAACTATAATACAAAAGTTTTCGATTATGTGCAAAGCACTTAGCCATAGAACTTTCGAGTGCTACACTAATTGCAGTTATGTGAAAAATTCCCTAACTGTACTATACCTCATTAATTGTGCCAAGCGCTGGCAAAATTGCTTTTTTCTGCAAAAGGTGAGTAAAAAGAGTAAAATAATTGACGAAAAGTACAGCGCTTATATCCATCGAACTAATAATTTGATATATCACTTCCATGATTTTCTGTAATCTTCCATCTCTAAAACCATAGAATTTTGTCTTAAATAAATGAGATAAGATACAGTGTAACGAAAAGCATCAGGTATAAAACTCGATCCTTAAAACCCATTAGGACATGTATTACTAAAAAGAATCGTTTCGTAGTTTAATTATGAACATTTTTTGAGAAAGGTTTGTTCTATTGGTTAAGGTGTGATAGTTCACAAAACATGAAAGTTACAAAGTAATGAACCGAATGTGAAACTGTACCCAAGTCACTGGATGAGATTTACTTAGATTACGCTTCTTCTTAGAATATCAAAGATGAAATTTAAAAGAATTACAAAGGATTAGTACTATTCTTATGCATCATTTATCACTTGTATTTGAGTAATAAACAGAAATAAGCTTACTTTGAATTAAAAATATCACTATCTGAACATGTAAATATAACGTTAAAAAACTGAACAGCATCAAATTTGATAAGTAGATGCAGATATGGATATGTAACCGAGGCTGAAAAAAAATGTATTTTGAAAAATAGTAGATATCTGAACTACTTTAGATGTGGATGAGGATACTTTTCAGTGTAGAAAGAGAATTACCTGATGTGCCATTCTTGCCTTTGTAGGAAACTAAGCAACGATACACTTGCAATGGAAGGGTTGTAGCAATCTTCTCTGGCAAAGAACCAATTGGGTAGGCTCTACTTGATAGGCAGCACTGAATATACAATAATAGCTTATTCCCTAATGCTATTTCGCAATCTGACAGCACTTCGCAATCGCCCAGTTCTGTCAAATTATCAAATATTTCCTGCAACATTAATTGACAAAGCCTTAAACAATAGAAAATCCTTACACATTAAGAAACAAAGGTTGTTTTAAAATTACAATTTGTTACAATTAAGCGAGAAGTAAATCATTGGTTCTACTTCTACAATTTTTATAGTGGTATAGTGTATTACAAAATCTTAAATATCATAGTCGCATGTAACGGTGTATCAAATGATGAAAGCTTTATATAGCATAAAATGAAAAATGCAAAGCCGCCACTTCAGTTTTTTAATACTGTTCTAATAGTTTCAGTTCCAATACTTATAAAAGTCATATCCGATGAGGAGCGCAATTCACAAGAAACATAATATTATTAAATTAGCCATAGTGATTTACTTCACAACAGTAACACCATGTCTCACTACAAATGAGGCTAATAAGATTTTCAAAATTTCAAATGGCTTATAATAGAAAGTATTACACATTATATGAGAGCAAAAATATATGTAATGAAGCAGAGAAATATGGATAAGATATCTATATTGTGTTCTAGTACAAGATTGATCACAAAATTTCATTTTATTTAGGAGTACTTGCTTATTGAAAAATTGTACTGGAATATCAGTGCATTATAAAGATTTGAAATATAAATAATATAACGAACAAACCGTATGTGCTTACCTCGAGTGGCCCTATATAATCTGACATTGCCTTATTGTAAATATATATGACACCATCGTAAAGTCTATTTTTTCTACAAGTAGTTAACACGAAATGAATGTCCTGTTTCTCAACTGGAATACGCACTACCGCTGCTTCAAATTGGTTCAAATTGCCTTCGGATATCAAATGATGAAAATAATCGGAAACCTGAAATAAAATTTTTCATCACTCTCCAATGAAACATGTTTCTTAATATCTCCATCACTAAGCGTCACCATAAGTTTAATAATAGAGGTATTAAGTTCTATGCAATCTTACATCAAAATGAGTTCCCAGAGAGTTCGTAATAAATCACAGTAAACTTGAGTCACATTTGCATTACAAAATAACAATAATGGCAGACATAATGAGTATACAAATGCAACAAGTGAAAAAAGAAGACGAACCAGTGCAGGGGGTGGGTCTTCTAATCGTCCATCCAATACAACTTCATCTATGAACTCGAAAAATATTGTCTTAGAAAGGCTATCTTTTTCCAAGCAGCTATACACTGTATTGTAAAGCAAATGAAAATGATTCGTCGTGACACAGGCTCGTATAAGAAGTTGGATATGTTTCTGGAAATTATCAAAATAAAGATTTATTTTTATCGACGCGAAAAAAAAACCACTAGATTTGCGCAATTCTAATCTTTGTCGATCTATAATTTTTTTTTTGTAGATGGCATCTTCATTATAAATTCAACGTGAATAATATAACAAAGTGTAATCTTCCTTCAGCATAATTTCCTCTTACTTTGTAGTGATCAATAAGTTGTGTTACTTTTCCATTCGCAAGACCAGATATAGCTGAAGCTAGCAACGCCTGAATAAGAGTAGGAATTCGGGAATAAGCGAACTGTTTCAAATTCAATTGTTTCGTTTTGTTAGCTACTCGACCCATAATGATATCAAGAGCAAAAAGAATCGCTGGTATCACCTGTCCTCTGAAATACTATGCCTTTTTATTTTCGATACATGATAACTACGATTAAATCTATATTTATCAGACTTCAAAATTACAATGATTCCGCAATAAAAATAACCGGTCAATTAAGCTTTCCAGCTGCGCTATTTGGTCGCTTATTGAGATCATATAAACAGAAGACTGGCCAAGAAGAAATATCGAGTTTTCAACACGGCAAATGGACTGATAACATACGCAATCAGCCATGTAATCCAAGGCAGCACTTACATTACCTCCAGTAGACAAACCCTGCAAAAAATCTCTTACTGTTATTCTTCTTTGTCCGCCCTCCGCCCTATTTATCTATTATACCTTGAAATCAGCAGTAGCATACGCTAGCTGTACATGACGGATATTTTCCATTGCAATATCTCCTTGTACAGTGTCGATCATATGAACTCTTTCATTAGCATCTACGATAATCGTATAATACGGTTCTATCCACTTCAAATTTATCATGTCGAAATCCAATGATAATACTCTAGAAGGAAAAATGAAAATAGAATGAAAACTGAAAACAAATTAGTAAGCAAAGTGGAATAAAAGAATAAAAATCAAAAAATTTATAAGCAATGAATTTTTAAAGAAATCTTACAAAGCCTAAAATATTCTAAACTTAAACTAAATAATATAATCAGTTAAAAATATAGACATATAACCAATTTGTACAATATTCGATATAAGTCTTTAAAAGCAGAATTTGCTTTTTAAAATTAGAGACAAAAATATACACAAAAAAGTCAAAAACAAATTTTATGGAAAAAGTTTATCAAGTCACTCAAAAAACATGCTGAAACTGCTGAAACTCACTGGTAACGTATGATTCGCAAATTTGACAATACATAGGTTAAATAATAGAATTCAAGTTTCGAGCCACGTCCCACACAAAAAGCAGTGGTCTTACTTTGTGGTGTTTCCTGCAAGGTGTTAAAACAAGGCAGGCCTAAAAGTTTGGAAATACATGTTCCAAATTTTTTTGCTGGACACTATAATTTTTATTGCTAGGATGCATGTCACATCGAATTAACATAACAAAAAGAGAATATCTAAAAAAGAATACAAATACCTACTAGAAATATTACGACTAATCAGCTTACCTTGATATTTATTGTCTGACAATCAATCAAAGGTGGGCGATTGGCGGGTCCGTTGAATGAAGTGGCGTATATCAAACGCATTTTCTTCAAGCTTATTAGAAACAATTTCTTAAGTGATAAGAGAGCTAAGATATACTCGTTTTCCAACATTTTCATATACACCACCTAGAATCACATTTTGAAAACTATATTTTCAAAGTAAAGCGGTGTAATTGACTTTTTTTCGAAGAGCACACCTCTCCATGACAGCCAGAGAAAACACAGCGAGTTTTCAATGATCGAACCGTTGTTGGTAATGTCAGTTCATAAACCGAACCTCCACTGTCGAGGCAAGCAAGTCTTCTGTCACTGAAACAGTGTCAACATTTTGAAAAAAATACGAGTAGAAAAAAGCAGTGATATGGTATAATATTTATGATTTATTCAAGTAAAAATATCATATCTGTTATTTGAAGTTATGCATGAGCTATTTATATTTATCTATCAGTAAATACTTGTAATCTATAAACCCAATAAGTTCTCGACTTTCAATTTGTTCACTGATTCCCAAGTAATGGAGTTGGTATTTTAAATTTATTTAAAGAAGAAAAAAGAAACAAACTTCCTAAATAAATAGAAATTATACCTTGCACAGAAAAGGATTTGTAGTATACCTTGTCCCGCCTGCACTATATCACCAATATCATCCATTGTCTTACCCGTAGTAACATTGAGTATGCGTATTAAACCAGAACCATAACCAATAGCTAATAATGTACTAGTTTTGTTGAAATCAAGACATGATACTGGGCAACCATCTGCTGTTATTGAATGCAGTAGTCTGTAAATCAAGATTTTTTGAACCAACTTAAACCATTTTTTAAACCAACATAATTTTGTCGCGAAACTTTGAATCAAAAATGAACTTGAAGGCTTAGAAAAGAAAATGTTCCAGTAACCTTCGATTTTCACAATCAAAGGCCAATACTAATCCACGGCTTGTCCCGATAGCAATGTTAGCGTTAGAAACAGCCAAAGCCCTAGCGTGACCTCCAAAACAACTTTCGCTGTGTGTCTTCAGCTGACATGTAATGGACTCTGCAATAAGTTCGATGATGGATTTCCATTGAAAACTTTGCTGTTAACACCACTAACGCTAGAGAACATTTGAAAATTCTCTCCTCTCTAATCAACAGTTAACAGAGTACATTATTGCAATCTTAAAAAGTCTTTCATAATAGACATAATTGTTACTACACGAGAAAGTAAATGGTACTTTCTAAGACATGACAAAAAGATGAGTTTGACTAATTAAAACTACTTCAGAACCGGCAATTAACTTGATTAAAATGCAAAATCGATCACTGTTAGGAAATTCGCTGTGGTGATACCAATCATAAAAAACAAACTGATGATTCCTGTTTAAGATGGATTTCTGTTAAACTATACTTTTTAGTCTTTATTTTTTTTTTCGCGCGATATCATCTCTTTCAGTAAGAAAAGAGTTACCTAATTCACTAATATGAAGAGGCGAATCCAACGTGTACGAAAAAACAGACGATATCGGACTCGACTGTCGCGGTGACGTGAATAGCGATTCCTCGTCATCTAGCCCACTCAGAATTTCCTCATCCAAGTCCAATATCTTCTATAAAAATAACACACAACATCTGAATTATACACTGTAACATCTGAGTTTATCCAAATCACTTTTTTTGAAAAAAAATGGAGTTTACTGTTTTAATACTTACATCGGCAAGAATCTCATCAAGAGTTTGCTCAGGGACACTGATTGAGTCATCAATTTCAATCCATCTATCCACAATGTCTTCATCGGTAGCTATCGACGACATTGGCCATTAACGGAGTTCAGCTTTTCTCCAATAAAATGAATTATCTATTAGTTTATAATTTCACATAGCGACAACAGTATGCAAATTACTGAACCTGAACTTAAATTCAACCAATTAAACTAACATCTTTCATGGTGACATTCTTCATAGATCAATTGCGACGTGAATACAAACCTTCCCAATGCAACGCCGTGAGAACACGTTCTTGTATGTGTATGTTGTACATATAGATGAGGGCTTCAGCTCTTGTCTGTTTCTTTACAGATTCCGTTTTACCTAGATTTATGTTAATCAGATTCAAGTCCAAATTCGTTCAGGTTTAAATTCATTCATTTTTATAAGCTACTGAAACTTGCTGCTACTTGTCGTTGTGTCGACGGAAGAATAGTAAGACTGTTTCGCCATCGTTTAACCTTCATTCCTATTCAGAATAAAATTTTTGAAGCTTTCAGCAAAAGAACCAGCACTAAAAAAGTATTAAATATATCGCAATCAGTTCTTTAAAAATAATCATGAATTTTCCCAAATTTTTAATCCGTTGAAAACTTATGCGATAAGAAGTGGATGCGGATAGGCTATTTCTAAGAAGATATATATATATATATATATATATTTGAAAGTACAAGGTGATAAGAATAGAGATATTTGGATGACTGTGAGGTATACAAGCATTTGAAAAAGTCCTTGAATAGAAATGATTAATTTGGATAATTGCTCTGCTTAATTTCTTTAGTGAAGGAGCGAGATTGAAAATAGTTGTTAATTCCCTTGTTAAAACTTTTCGCAGAATTTTTGCATAATTTCTAGATGAAGTTAAAGATGAGAATAATAATTTGGTACCTAACTGAATTTTAACATTAGTTAAGTCATTATTAGTAAAACTAGAGATAATCTTTATTTGTTTCCAGTGTTTCGATGTTCCTATTTCACTTATTTGATAAAGTTTAATTGTGCTTTCTCACATATCGGTTTAGCCAAGAGGAGTACTTCTGAACTAATATTGTTTTACAAATAGATAATGTGAATTCTGCAAATGATTCCTCGATGTGATTGACTGAACTGTAATTGAAGAAGAAATGATGCAGAAATTGACATTCCTTATTTTCATACTTTTTATAACCGTTGCGACAGCTATTAAAGATAGCAGCGATCCTGGATATCACATCCTGAAGTTTATGGAACGATTTCAAGCAAGTTCGTTTTGTTATTTTTGATTTGCTTTTTTGAATTCCTCTTCAGATAACATTGTCTTTTGGTTGAAAACTAATTACAAGACATAATCACTAAATGATAGGCTTTGTGAAGAAGTATAAATAGAAGAATTCAAGATGGTTTTCTTCACAGTCGGTCCATCTTCCCAACCATCATGTTCTGTGTGATTTGCTAATATCATGATCCTTTTTTCATGTTCAAATTTCAGATTTAAAAGAGCCGATAAATTTGTCTGAAGAAATAATTTGCAATTGCTCTTATTCTGGTTGTGGTGAAGAAATTACACGCTTTTTGGGAAGTAATTACACAGGAATTTGTCGGTCCACTAGTGGAATATGTCACAAACGTTTACTGTCCGATCAATCAATTATTTTAGAGTTGGTATTGAGATGATTTCGGATGTCTTTATAATGGAAAGAAACCTTTTTTTATAATTTTTTTACGACAGATAATTTCTGTATTTATCAAATGAAAAATTAATAAGAGCGATATAGTTTAAGCATGTCAGTTTTTAAGCATTAGCATTCTTATGTTTTTTTTTGTTCTAAGTGACAGAGAAATCGGTTGTTATGAAATTACCAGCAAAAAAAATGAAACTAATTAAATGAATGCAATACTTTCAGTTGCTTGAGTAAAGATGCTAGTCCTGATTTGCACTGCCGAGCGAAACAACCAATGAACGATGGAAGCATAATGCAGTGTTGCCAGAATTATTCGTTCTGCAACGGAGCTCTGAATTTGGGTCCAGTGAATAATTATTTGGTAGGATGCCATTACAAACATTAAGCGATGAATATTTTCTATGTATAATTCCGATTACTGAAGCACCGTAAAAAACTATTATAAATTGTATTTTCGAGTACTTATATAGAGACGTAAAAATTTACACCTGTTTTTTGCAAAAAAGAAATTGTATTATATGGAAACTAGTATGCTAATTGTATATTTCAGCATACGAAATCTTTCTTTTCTGATTTTTTTCGTTTCCTTCATTTTCAGCACAGCAGCGTATCATTAATTCATTATCTGATTATCTTTCTGATAGGTACTGCTATCTTTTCGTTTTCTGTATTCTTAGCTTTTGTTTGGATAAACAAACCATTGAAGCGATGGATATTTTACTGGGCACATCGTGATTCTGGCGAGGAGCTTTCTGAAGTGTAAGTAATTATCTTTAATCCATTGACATATTTTTACACTAAAGTATATTAATCAGATCACTGAGAATTCTTTCTTTCAATGCAGCTCAGTTTTGTAATGGTTTTTCCCCTTTTTTCATATTTTTTTTCAATTAAAACAGATCGTGACTGGTTTTATCAATTTAATATTGGTGTCAGTTTGGCGCGTGGCATCCTTTCGAATATATTTTATCCCGTTTCAACGCTAGTAATTAAATTACAAAAATTAGTTTACTTATCATTATTTATGCTTCATCCAGTATAATGATATCATTTTAAGTACTGGAGAGGAAAAACTGCTAATGAACTCAACAGATGCCTTAGGACACTTGAGCGATTTGCTATATAATCTAGACGATTCGGCCACTACTGGCTCCGGTTCAGGTACATATTGTTTTCATTACTAGTTATCAGATTAAATTACTCTTCGAATTAGATATAGCAGTTGAAATTATAAATTGACAAATTTATGGAATCTTTTAGTTAAAACTGAAGAATTGAAGTAGTTTGTTAGGTAACCTAGACAATTCAAGGAATAATACAAGTTGAGCAAAATAGTACAAGAAGTTATTGGTTAGGAAACCAGCTCAATAATGATATACACAGTTGCCATAATCATAAATTTTCAGGATTTCCATTACTTGCTCAGCGTACTATCGCCCGTCAGATCGAACTACAGAAAGAAATTGGACAAGGACGTTTTGGAGAGGTGATTTTTCAATTATTTCAATAATTCGATTCAAAAGATTGGTATCTTTAACATTTCAGCTTCTATATCATTAGTTAGTATATTTTCGTGACTCCACGTTGTAGGTTTGGTTGGGTTATTGGAAAGGTGATGAAGTCGCTGTAAAGATATTTAGTTCACGTGATGAAAGGTCATGGAATCGAGAAGTCGAAATTTTCCAAACAAATCTTCTCCGGCATCCGAATTTGCTGCGCTTTATTGCATCTGACAATAAAGGTATTGAATGTTTGTGGTATTCGTCGTGTTTTTTTTTTGTCCATTATATGATTCATTTCCTTTTCATGAAATTAGATATATGTTTTACCAGAATTCAACATCTATAACGTCCAATCCATTTTTGTTCAAATTCCGCAGAAGCCATACAAATGAGCTATAATCTTCAAGCCTGTAGTAACTGAGGGCGAAACTTGACTGAAAGAATTTATAAACATAAAAATTCGTGAATGTACCTTACAGTATTTATAGGTATTTTTTCGCTTTATTCAGATTGTTTTTGTTGAGTGCAGGCAGGCTTAAAAAACCTCCAAAGATATTTCACATTAGAGAAATGTCTTGTTTAGCAAATATTTGTGGCTCCTGGAAAATTTATAGGTTTATCCAAACTTTTATCCAAAATATTATTATGGGGACATAGCATAATACATTTTGATCTCTTAGGCTTGCTGATTTCCAATATATTTCCCAGTACTACAATGAAGCAAAAGATTTGATTGCTGTTAATCCAACACTTATTTAAATAAAATAATTTATTAATATTTTTAGGGAAGTTTTTGTGCCATTGTTCCCAGCACGCATTCGTACCATTGACTTTGCTGTTCTAGTTCTTTCTTTATGGGTAACTAAATAGCATATATTTTATAGATACTGGAACGAGTACTCAGCTATGGTTAATAACTGAATACCATGAACATGGTTCGCTTTATGATTATTTGTCTGCAAATGTTGTCAGTGAAGCAGTGATGTTACAGATGATTCGCAGTATTGCAGTTGGCTTATCTTTCTTACATAATGAAATTCCTGGTCCGCGTGGCAAGTTTTTTAAAACTAATAGTTACAATAGTGCACGAAATCCAAATGTATTATTTGGTGATTGTATTATTTGATTATTTTAGGGAAGCCAGCAATTGCTCATCGTGATCTAAAATCGAAGAACATTTTGGTGAAATCTGATCTGGTTTGTGTGATTGCTGATCTCGGTTTAGCAGTAAGATACATGAATAGTGAGATAAACATCCCAGACAATAGCAAATGTGGTACTGTCGTAAGTTTCAACTTTAATATAATGAAAGTATGCCAGCGGAAACAATATTCTTCAATGTTTCCGTGAATTATTGAAGATTGATCCGAATTTTTAAAGTACATCATAGATAATAACCAATAACCAATTATTGGTTATTATCTATGATGTACTTTAAAGTGAAGGTGAGGGACTTGTTGTTGAGAAAAGCAAGATTAGTTTCATTGTCGCGAAAGGCAAGTAAACTTTTAGCAATATCTTTTCGCAAAGCTTTTTATACGCATTGTTGTAATTTATGGCGTTTTAAAAGGAATATTTCTTGGTGTTTTTCCGTATGTTATGGAAAGATAGTATGATATACAACAAGTAATATCTCGGTCAGAATAACAAAAAGATTATTGCTTTAAATTGTATTAAATCGAATAGTTGCTGTTTCTGAAAATTTAATTTTGTAAAGGAAATTATTTTGCGGCTATTCGACAGATAGTTTATATTTGTTATTTATTTGTTATTATCAGTGCCATTATAGCGTTACTTGGCACCAGAGATATTGGACGACAGTTTTCCGATTAATCATTTCGAAGCTTATAAAACTGCTGATATGTATTCGATTGGTCTTATCATTTGGGAGATTATGTGGCGATGTGGAAGCCAAGGTATCTATGGCTGCATGAGAACTCATGCACTGAGCCATAACATATCTTTTGATACTTTTCCTCTGTAACCTATTTTACAAGAAAAGGTCTGACGGTTCATGCAGTTTCGTACTTATGAAATGAGTAATTTTGCAGAAAAATCAAGACCGTTTGAATTACCATATTTCGAATGTGTAGGCCGAGACCCAACAATGGAGGAGATGAAATTGTGTGTCTGTATACAGAAACGACGACCTACTATACAAAAGCATTGGATTGGTGATAAGGTTTGCAATTCCTGTTTTTCTTGTGTAATTTTTTTAAATCAGGATTTTCTGCTGTGTATCTCTTCTGAATCTATAATTTTTCATTGATAGATTTTCATATCGAAAAGTTGCTTTTTCAACTATAAAATAATCCATGCACAATGTTTTGAAGTTTAGAAGGTACTAAAAGGAAGAAAGTCGTGGAAATTCTGCCATACTATTAGTCTTAAAGTGTTTCAGGTAATGGGAGGAGTGCTTCAAATGATGCAAGAATGCTGGACGGAGTCGCCAGTGTGCCGGCTTACGGCAATGAATGTTCGTAAAGCAGTAGATCGACAAGCAGCCAGTTTAGGCTGGAAAATTCGAAGTTAGCTAACAAAATTTCCTCACAAATCTTGAAACGTTTCGTTGGTAAATTCCTTACCACTATGTTTCTTTGATGAAAAGAGGAGAGAAATCAATAAGAAATCCTCGTTTGCATCATGGCGTCTGTAATCTTTTTGCATTTATTTGTATTTCGTTTGATTTTTTTTCTTTTGTCTTTACCCATAATTCCTTATAGTGACACTGTAGACTTTTTAGATGATGTGAAAAGGAAAACAAACTCATTGACAAACAAAAAACTGATATAAAATAAATCAATCATCGGTGTAGAGCGATCGTTTTTGCTTGTTTAGGGAATTCAACTACTGTTTTGGGAGGCGATTTGAGGAATCAAGAGATCAAAAGTAAAAAAAAGTACCTGGCTTGAATTCACATTATGATATTGAAATTAGAAGAAACGTTTAACAGAATCACTTATATATCATATTATAAATTTCACACCCTGTTGTGGTATAGGTCGTGAAAATGCAGCAGAGCTAGTTTAGCTTCACACGTGTGAGGAAGGGTCAAACCTTAGTATGTTTTTTATGAATTAAAAAGTTTAATTGAGAAATTATAAATTTTAGGAATGCATACAATTAATCATAACGTTAGCACAATGTGTCATGGAGTTTAAACTCGGTATTTTCAGTTTTTTTCAGCTCACGTGGTTACGAAAGAAGCTTTATGTTAATCTTTCTTTAACCATTCTGGATGTAATTAATTCCGGATGTAATTAATCTTCTGCTTAGGTATCTTTTGAAAATGTTAAGACAAGCTACATTGCATTGTTTTTTTTCGTATCGTTATAGTGTCATTGGCTAGCAATGTTTAACTGTTATCCGTAGACGTCTGTGCTTTGCAGATGCCAATATTTATGTAAATTTATGTTTATCGTTTTTCGTTTGTAGAGTGGATCTCTCAATCGAACTATTGTAATATTTTATTATCTTTCATGCTATTTCGGTTAGCAGTTGAAATGCTTTCTATCAAAAAAATGAATTACGCATCCTTTTATCGTACATTTTAATTTTTTTCCTGTTATTTGTGGTGAATCTGTTTGTAAAATTCATATACCTACAGTCTTTATTATTCTACATCCTTAGAAATTCAATATAAAAATAACGAAATATGCATTTTAATGAAATAGATGGATTTTTAAAGTGTTATGGAACCACCGCGGTATTTTGTTTTGAAACTGTGTATTAGATAAATCTGTAAATTGATCGGCGTTTTTGTTTATAGAATTTCCTAGGATACAGAGGTTTGACCGCAGTGTGATATTTAAAAATTAGTTGAAGATTACTGGTTTTTTATCTTTTTAGCAGCTTTAGGAAAATAATTGGATATGAAGTACTGAATAAAAAGTGCCGCGAAAGTGACGTACAGCAGTGCCCCGAATAGTAGGTTTTGCATTGATTGTTGGCACCTAAAATGAACTTTGTCTCTATTAAAATCCTCTTGAACATTTTTCTATTCAATCTAGTCAATGATATTTGCTTTAATTAAAAGACTATTAACGTGTTCGCAGGGCAGCAACCTACATATCTGCCGAAATGTTTTTCCTTCAGAAGGAATTCAGAAAATACCGCAGACGAGCAGGACCCATGCCAGGGTTTTAGAAGCACCCAAACATATGTACTTATAGCAGATAGAAACTTACGGCAGACTAGTTCGAGTTTTGATTTGATAGGTGTAAGTTAGGATGCCAATTCCCGCAAACATCTGAACTGTCTGCAGTATAGTCAGTGTCATCGATACTATCCTGAAATATGCGTATAAATGTGAAACTTTGAAATTTAAATTGTCTTAGAGAATTTACAGGTGGATTAAGTGCGAAGAATAATGTAAGTAATAGCAGATCCAAATAAGAATCCCTCCAGCAAAAACGTTTCTCTTAATCCTTACTTAGGCGGTCGTATTCCGTAAGATGCTACTGCGAAGTATGTGTACATGACGGAATGCACCAGAAAATTCATAATAATAAACACCTTTCCAGGGGCCGTATTTTCGGCACCTATAATTCAGTAAACAGGTATATCATTGCAAAATTATTCATGCTATAGAGAACGGTTATTTCAAGTACTGATAGCAATTAAATGTTTAAACTATGGAAAAATTCTGAGAATTTAAAATCTTCCAGTCCATTGTACAACAATCTGGTATGATTAGTTACCCGAATGAGCCGTATAAATGAGTACTGAAGTATGATGATAATAATGCAAGAAAATGAGAGGTTTCTTTCTGAGCACAATAAACAATGTGTCGCCAAGTTCCACAATTTTCGACAAGAAAAATAAATATGCCCAATAAGCTGCGACATCTCTGGGATTTATCGAATAGCACAAGGACCGGTAAATTCCCTCGTATAGTAACGAGTGAATCGTTTCCTGAAAGTAGAATGCGGATTACTGCCCATTGAGAGATGAGCAATAAATAATTAATGACCACTACCCGTAGGGAAGAATTGCTAAAGTAAGATGCTTTATTAGAGTAGACTTTTTATTTGAGAAATAATAGTAACAACTTGCTTCACTAAAGCGAATGAAACCAAAAATATTGAAAAGAGCGAGTGAAAAATTCCAAATAAATAAAGGCCAGCGTAATTTGAAGGCAGATCGGTGTTTCATAAAGTATTGGATTAATTTGATGACGAAGAAGTAGCCTATTGAAATATTGATCGTTTGGCCCCAATTTTTTTGAAATAATATCGTTATCTCAATTGGATCAACCAGTTTTTCAAATGGTAATGCATATCTGCAATTAACGAGGAAACAGAAGAGAGTAATCTAAGTCTTATAAATTATTAATAAATTTATCTCATAAAATTTTTTTTTGCAAGAAATAACTTTTTGCTTGAAGAATTTTACTAATGGTTACACAATTTTGCGTATTATTCCGTAACGGATAATCGGATATAATATCATTTAGAGCATTTGACGTAATCAATAAATGAATGCCACAATTATGTCATGAAATATTGCTGAGCTTCTATACAAATTATTATAGAATTCAAAGTAATTCGACCGTAAAATATCGAATCATCTAATCAAGCGTGAAGAGACATCTACTAATTACTCTTCCTAATGAGGACTTGGAAAACGATACTGGATGAATCTGATAAAATCTTTTGTGTTTATAGCAAAAAACATGAAAATTAGCTCACTTATTTTAATCTTGATAATGAAATTTTTTATTCGTCATAACTAATGATCTTTTAAATAGTTGAAGTAAAAAAGGTATATATATCAGTACCGGCATTTGTAGTCGATATGAAGACTGGATAAATTGTTCCTGTACAATTCAAAATTATTCAATGAAAACATTCTGGAATCAGCGACTTAACAATGAGGCATAAACTGTAATTAGATAATGGTGAAGTGAATGGTTTAAGTGAATTCTTGACTATATTATTCCGCACAACTTCATCGTACTTCGAGTACTTTATTAAAACTGAAGAAATGTCTAGAATAAGAGTTTTATTTATTCAACTTTATACTTTTTTCTCTTTTGTTTTTTGTCGAATAGTTGATGCGAAACAATCAAATTATCAATGAACCTCGAAAAAATGTAACTTCTTCGAAAAGGAGCAGAATTGGATGTTATGAATGTTCTTCATGTTAACAAATTACATTTCAAAAATTCATCCTCCATGGAAGAACTGGAATTTCACTCGAAAACTAAACATGTTAAAGATGACAGATTAGGTTATGATGATAGCATTCATTAGATGGGTGGCTAATCTGATAATACTATTCTGTTAAATATAATGGAAAATTTTAACCAAAAAAATGATAGAACGAATTACAAAAATTTTCGAAATTAAATTCCATCGAAAAAGTAGAACATTATTAAGAAGAATGTCTGTTGTTTTATAAGTGAATCAATCACAAAATATTTATACAATAATTACTTGTAATGACAATACGTAATGAAACTAATAAAATAGTATGAGAATAGTAATAATAGAAAATACATGAAATAAAGGGAGAGAGGAAGAGAGAGAGAAAGGGATAAAGAAAGAACAGAGGTCAGATTTGGGTCATCATCTTATGAATAAAGATATGTTGAATGAGTGATCACTGCTGTATGAAATGGATCATTCTTATATAATTCAAAATTTATTCCAGCAATGTAACAATAAATAAGAAAGGAAAGGATGAATGGATATAATCTAAAACCAATGCTCTTCTCTTTCTTCAACTTGTTCACTTTGAAAACTTTCGAAACAAGAAAATTCTTCCCAGAGAAAGTTGTTATTCAATTTCTCATTTTTATTTTCTTGCCATGTTCTACTGGACAACCAAATTTTCTTTCAATTCAATGAAGCATCACTCATTTGGAAATTATAAACCATGAAGGCGGGAATGTCATTCAGCCTTTAGCTTCACGCGCATATTCCAACTTCATCTCTGTTCACTTGCCATACCTTGACCAATCGCTTTTAAGCAATATTTTGTGATTTTTTCAAAACATTGTAAATTGCTCCTTCAAGCACTTCTGTGTTCACATGTGGTATATGAATTGGAGAGTGATAATTGCATCAGTAGTATTGCGCATCGCTCCTGTGCTCGCTACTAATTCTCAAAGATACATGAAGTGAGAGCATTGGAAACATTCAACAGTCAAATTTCAGAAATGTCATCACAGAAATTCGCGGGTAAAACAAAACAACACATCTTCCCAATTGAAGCCAGAAGACTGGTTTTACAAATGTTCTTTTTAATGGCTGATGAATCCACTCTTTTATTGTGGTCTTATTCCCGTGGACGTCAGTTCCCAGCCAAATAAATTTTAATGGAGTAAAAACTAACAACTCTTGCTTTCAGGGGCACATTCAACTACGAACTTTTTTCAAACACTGGTCCTGCATTATATTACAGCTAAAGCAAAATCTAATTCCTACCTTCTGTATTTCGATATATATGTGTAACAAGTGTAAAACAAATGCTACAATGCTTCAGCTCAGCAATTTTTAATTCCATCAGGGATCGACCGGGACGATGACGACTCGATCATAACCTTATTCAGTAATAATAACACAGTCTATAACCTCGATTGAGAAAATTTAACCGATCGATTGCAAATATAAACAACTTTTGCAGTAGAGATATTGATTCTACAATTAATAAAACTGCAATATTTTCTTGATCTCTCAATGGATGAAAAAATTTTCAATGAACACTGAATACTTAATTTATCATGATTTCGTTTTCTTTCAGAATCCCTTGTAATCACAAGAATAAAGAAATTTAATCAAGTAAGCAAAGGCTCAAACATACAATTATCCACATGATAAAATGAACGGAACGGCAGGGAATGTATCCATATTTACAATCCTTATATACATATGTATATATATAACACTTATAAGCGAAATTATAGGATTAGTTATACCTGACAATAAATTCTGGTCAACTATGCTCATAGAAGAATAAAATAAATATTTTCAAACAGAGTACCGCTTGCTCCAGTTTGAATAAGTCTCTAATATAAAAGCATTACTGGATACCAAGTGTTTTGTTTGAACTAGTATTAAAAGACCAAGGTATTATCTCCACCAAGATTATTCCAGAGAACTATAGTGCAGACAACAGAGCAAAATATAACATGACAATAAAGAATAATTATTAAAGAAGTAAAGGAATGACGGGAAAAAGCTGTTCAACAATAAGATCAATTGGAAATAATATAGTACAAGTTGAGGATATACTTCATGATAAGAGACCACTCTGGACGATCTTCTTTTCTAAAGTCAGTCACGTTTACCACCACTTCTACACCTAGATCAACTCCAATACTGATAGCTAACTTCAAGCATTCCTCTGCTTCCAAATTAGAGATTTCCTTAAATAAGAGCACCCTTTAATGATTTTATGAGCTGAAAAGTTTTTTTTTTAATTAATAATATTAACGTATAATATCAATTAATAATTTCAATGTGTAGTATCATATTTTAGATATGTTATAAAAACAAGAAATCACAAAGAAAACTAACATCTATGCTCAGCTTGTTAGGATAAAAAGAAGCTAATAAGCAACAGAGAGCTCTACCATCCGCCCAACTGCTGCTAAAATTGGTGATTTCAACATATGAATATTTAGCAACAGCTTCTTGACACCATCGAAGGAGAGTATTCCGACGTGAACCTGAAATAATACATGAACAGTTTTCAGGGAATAATGTAATAAAAATAAATGTAATACAGAAAAAGACAAACCACGTTCACAACCGAGCATCAGTCTCTGCCAAGCTTTATCTTCCCAGTTCTGAAAATTTTCTTCGTACAACGTTACTGACGATCCTTGAGGAGCAGTAAATTGGGCACTCTGTCGTCGTTTTTGTAATTCCGTTATCCTATCCGATAGTTTTAACATCTCTTTTTGTGCCTCCATTTTAAAATCATTTGCTACTTTCACGGCAACTAGAAGGTCCTTCTGCATCTGGTCCCATTCTCTACGTTCTTCCTGTAATCAGTTTATAATAAATATTCAATAGATACGTACATGGAACTAAGACATGAGTGACTTACCTCAATAATCACTTTTAAGTGAATATTCTCAAGTGCAAATCTTGATTCTTTGGCTTTGCTATTTTCTAAAGCCAAATTCAATACCATTTTCTCCTCCTTGAGTTCATCAATCAGTGTTTGAAAATCTTTGTTTGAAATATGCTCTACAGATAATACTTCCTTCTGAAACATATGCAGTTCATCGTCAGCATTATCATGAATCATTTTATAAATCTTAACTAAGTATGTTTGCTTAAGTGCTCGTAATTTTTATACGATTCCCCTTTTCAGTAATGAAGATATGGATGCAGCAGTAAAGCGTAGTAAAATGTGAAACAAAATTTAACATTAAATGTTAAATTCTCGTTTAATTCATATCCGGACTTACATTATGTTCATTCAGTGCGAGATCGCTTTTTTGTTTCATGGCGGCCAAAAATTCGATTTTCTCTGCTTGTTCCTAAATATGATTGAAACCGACTATTTGAGTAAAAAATTGAGACATAAAAAATGCCCAGCATAATCTGAATGAAATAAGTTTAAAAATTGTTCTTTGATATTACCAAACAGCAAAAAATACCGCATTTTCCATACGTAAAGCCTTGATCGTATTTTTAGCTTTGTTCAATGCAACCCTCAATTCCGCTAGCTCTTCTTCTGCAGCTTGAAGTTCTTCAGCAGCACTAGTAAATTTCTCCTCCATATGCGACAAAGTCTTTCTCAAGTTACTATTCGGCGTAAACTCATTATTTCGCGATATACTGCTAGCAATTGAAATAGGTCTCGCTTTCTTATGAAGTGTTCGCATTATATTCTTTAATAAAAATAATTTGTGAGCAAAAAAATAAAACAAAACCATGAAAAAACAATCACTCTAAATTGCAGTCTGAATTTTGGAATAAAGGTTACACGCAATTTTCTCCTGTGTTCACTTATATCCAGACAGAAAGCAGTAATGATCAGTGAAAAAATAATGACTTTCACTGAACCCTAAACGATCATGTCATAGTTGTACACAAACCTGTATCACACTCAGTTCAGTAAAAAATACCTGCGTAATCATGCGATTCTCTTTTTCAGATGCAGTCGAATGCTGACTAGAATCTTTTACAGATTTTATATGAATAGGATTCCGACACCCTCCTATAATATAACAAAATACAGAAACAAGTGCAAAGCTTCATAGAAAGAACATCTGCGTGTATAGTCAAATACGTGAAACGAGTACTATAATGTGAACAATATAATCCTTTCCACACAAATGACAAATTCGTGTTCTCTTTTAATCTTTTAACTTGCAACACAACCTACGCCGTATTAGTTTAAAAATATGCAGCTAGTCTACCATAATTCAAAGTGGGGACAAGAGTTCGAATAACTAAAAATTCATACCTTGATTAACTGGTCGTAATGGTGTTTTCCATGATCTCGGTGCTTCCTTCTTTGATTGATTCTGAGTGCTACCACAACGACTCTTCATTTTGATCTTATTTTCTTGAACAGTTTACGTCATGCAATATTATTTCCTAATAAAGACCAGAAAAAGAACACCGTCCCGCTCTCTTACAAATTCAATCCAAGAATTCATTGAAGTATACAGATCTACTAAATAACCATAACGGACCCAACTCTTCAATTTCTCTCATAGAAACTTCACACAAGCGTGTTAGAATAAACTAATCTTTTCATCTCTTTTCTTCACCCATATGGCCCTGCAAAGCGACTTTGATAATAGTGGCGATAATACCGACTGAAAGAACTACAATGATGATCTTGAACTTTATTATAAATAAAAAGGTGGTTATCAAGACTTAAAGCAATAACCACAAAAATACATTCATGAACAACCTCTCTTCTCAGTATTGAAATTGCTACTGAGAATATAATCAAAATCAACGCTTCGTAAACGCTCTCTTATAGCCTTCAACGATTAAAGAAGTAGGATGAGAATACGATCTTTACAACACAATAATGCGTTTAGAGTACACTGTACAACAGATTAGTAACCTGTACAAATACATAACTAATCAGTGCCTAAAGGTTGCCCTCATAGATTCCACAGGAAGTGCTCAAGAAATTAACTGTAAATTATAAAAGGGATACCGGATTGCGTTCCTTATGAAATTCTATCCCTTGGAAAATGATTTTGTAGTGGGAATCACAGAGTTGAATTCGCACCCAAATAAATTATAAATATCACCATTTTTTCATTTCCATTTGAAAAACATTTATTTAAATAAAATGAAAAAAAGAGAAAAGAATTTAGGAACAGATGCCAACAAAAAGAAAAAAATTTACAAATCAATCGCTTTCTTGAGATCCACAACCACTTAGGCATAAACAAAAAAATCCTTAATAAACTAATTAAGTATTATTCTTTTGCTGTTGCTGCTGTTGTTGCTGATGAGTACTAGCATTCTGTTTCTTACGGCGACAAAACTTCCGATGAGTCGCCCAATGGCTTTGCTGACATTCTACACTGCAATAAGCTGTGTTCCAACAGCAGTGATAAATCGCTTCTGCTTCGCACTGCCAGCACCTTTAATTTAAATAATTAGATCGTAGTAATTCTATCCAAATATACAAAAAATTGAACAATACAAGGCATTAATCTACTTTTTACAAGGCATTGACTTTTTTATTAGATTTTCTTAGTGTTACAAAGTTTCTCTGTATGAAATACCATATGGAATATGTGAAGTTTCTTTTTCTTTCAATCAATTTGCAATTGAAAAGATTAATAATAAATTATCTGGCAGTCACATTTTATAAATAAAATAGAAAGAAAAGAAAAGCTACCACTGTTTTTTTTTGATACTTGATATTTCTTTTCTATGCTTTTCAGCCATTTTGCCCAATTCAACTTTCAAAGATTCGCGATACTTTTCCTCCAATTCAGCTCTGCAGCAAGAAATTATAATTTCACTTAAAAAACTTTAACACATTTACTGAGAATAATAGAAAGTTCAGATCCAGATAACGCCAACCTTGTAGTATCTAGCTCGTCTTTGAACTGCGTCAGAAGTTCGGTCCTAATCTTCTGCTGATCAGAAAGGAATTCCTGATGAAGCTGAAAAACTCCCAAGTAATCCATCTTCAACTGGTTTTTTCTTAACACCGCCCCTTATCAGTCTTTTGGATAAGAGATACAACATTCTTTAGATTTTGGGTAAAAACATCGCATTACTGTGAGATATTTCTATATTCTATTGCGGACGGACTGATTACAACAAAAGGGGCTGAAACTTACCCGTTCAGTCATTTCAACCAATAACTTCTCCCTGGATTGCTGATAATCTGTAAGCCAGTGTCTTTGCAAGTCCATAATCATTCGCTTCATACGATCATCTAATACCCAGTGGTCATCATGCATCTCGCCTTCTGCCTCCACAACCATCATACCCTCTTCAACTGCATGATGGTTTCGCCCATCTTTAGGTACATCCTTCCCATCACTCATCATTTTCGATCTAAAAAAAATTTAAACATCGAGCAGTAAGAAACTCTTATAGTATTGGAAATTATCCGTCACACAGTATATAACGATATAGTTTGCAAAACAGTGCGAAATAACGGAGGGGGCAAAGCTGCGTGATACATGTGCAAACAGTGTCAGAAAAATGAACAATTTTTCAGCAAGGTAAATATTTCATTTTTCAATAAACCAAAGACAACGATCTGCCTTTTGATAGATGGAAGGACTCGAGCCTTTAGTTACATCACTGATGCATTCTTTAAAATGATGGAACTTCTTAACATTGCTTTGATGATCGAATTAAATAACAAGCTGACTAATCAATGTTTGTCAGTCTTGACTTTCTCTGATAGGAATAATTTCGCAGAATAATTTGGTATGGAACGGTACATTTCCCAGGGGAAGAAAGTATACTATTCACAACGAGCAACTCCACTTTTTAATCCCTTAAAGCTTCTCATTCTAAAATATTCCTTTCACAGTTAACCCATCCAGCAAACAAATCATTGCACCACCAAATGACATGAAATACATCGCACACAAACCCGCTAAACGAGTGCAACTGCACTTTCACATGCTTCTTCACTCGTTCTAAATCGCGTCCCCGTGACTTATCGAAACCGATGCAGTAATGAAAACTTGATTCCGTTCGATATAGTATGCTGTGATAGGAGTTGTATAGATTGGTCTCGGTAGAGTAGGAGGGTGTATAGGTTTGGATAGCGGCACTGCTCTTTTCACGTAGGACACCGTATAGTTCTATTTTGCTTCAAGATTATGCCTTCCCTTTAAGGTAAAACATAACATTATTAATTATCTGATTGGCAGATAGAGGAAATCTTTAACATGTTCATGGTTTGCATGAAAGACTGAAAGAACTTCCTCCAGTTTTATTCTTCCTATAATTCAGTATTATCCTCCAGTTATACAATGGAAGAGAATCATAAGTTATTAAAGATGATAAAGATATATCATTAAAGATGATAAGGGAGATATGACGAGAAAGATGGCTGGATGCAACATTGGATTCTAGTAAATCGCTAGTCTGATGGGGAATGCGCTATGCTGTTTGCAAGATTCCTCAGCTGCTGTTAGAAGCAAAGAGGTGATGTACGATGTAAGACAACAGGCCAATCATGAGGTTAGTTCCTAATAAAAATATCATGGTGTTATTGTATATGATTAAGGATAGTGTCAGTAAAAGAACATCACCTTATTTCCTCATTTCGATGGAAATCTATCGTAGATGTACGTTCCAGAACTGTTAATTTTTTCCGTGTATCAAATCTCCCGACAACTATGTGATGATAAGGTGGAAATCTTTGATTTGAGGTGAATGTGATAAAACCAATGTGATAGCTGTTGAACTAATTATCAAATGTTTCCTTTTTTTCTATGTTCCCTTTTTTCTTTGAAGAAAAATTTTTCAACATATAATTAGAAATAAAAAACACTCTTTTAGTATGTGAATCAGATATTCCCGAGAGAAGATACTTCAGCCAATTTTCTCCCTCATATTAGTGAAAGGGAACTACCCGATGGTTAGTGAATATTTTTCTAAAATTAATTTTTGGATAGATTTTACTGTTTTTTTAGACTAAATTGACTTTAATTTTAATGAAGATTGATTTTAAGAGATTTGTGAGGATCCATCAACACAGCCAATGGTTAAGCCGATATTTATGGAACGAAGCCGAAGTGAAATGAAGTGTCAGTTTTTATTACTATTATAGTTGCTGCTTATGTTTAAGTTGTACATAAAATTTTCAAGAAAGTCAAATTAGCCATAGAGCCTTAGATGCTTTTCGTTCTTATTAATAGTTTCATTTTGGCCCGTATAGTAATATATTTTTTAACCAATAATGGCTCAATTATTTCGCTCTGTAAGTAGAATCTACGTTTTACTTGCAGTGGATTGTTTTGATGATTCTCCTACCCGTTCCTGAATACAAAAAAAGGAAAACTTCTTGTAATCAGTTTGGTACGATATATGCAAAACGAAGCTTAACTTCTTAATTAGCTTACTAATGTAATTTTATTATTTAAAAAGTCATATGATAATTGTTAAGACTATTGGAGACATAATTTACATTTCAAAAATTGCTAAAATTTTTGTGCAGTTCTGGATATGTATAGTTGTAATCTGATGGATTTAGTGAAGGATAACCGTCGTTCATTCTATGTGTTGGATGCACAAAGCTTGACCGCTGTCATGTCACCATTACAAAAGTCGAATAGTTGTTCGACGATATTTCTCGATGATTCCACTATTTCACAACCAAATTTAAAAAATACGATCAAGTGCATTTCGTTAGCTATTTATTACCATATTGTGAATCGAAAAAATCGTGCTCATGAGAGATTGATGGAAATTTTTGAAGAACGACTACATCCAATTACGGTAAGTGTTCCTCTGATTATTATCAATTTGCAGGAAGATATTCTTGAAATAAGTATATGTGGAATTTGCTAAAATGACTAAGAGTTTGGTTTTGGTTCATGCCTTGCTGGACAGAAGAGTTATTTAAATTTCATGAAATTGATTTAGTCTTCTTGCTGACCATAAGTGGATATCCATGCTTAGTTTGAATAATATCCATCCATGCTCACGGTGTTCTTCAATATTCTTATTACAGATGTAGGAGACCATAAGTGCGCTGTGGCACAACTTTGAATGATACTCAAGACATTCTAATTTTAGAGAGATCCGATTCCAATCGAAATGATGTCGAGAGATCCAGATCATCGGCAGATATATCGTTTTATCAGAACTCTCTTTCATGCTGCCCAGTTAACAGCAGAGTGCGCAATAATCACTTTGGTATTTCATTAAATTATTCATCAATTCCATTATTCATCCATTATTCATCAATTATTCAATCAATAATTATTTCATTAAATATTTCTTATGTAGCGGGGTTTTGTCTAAGCATAAGAAATATTGAATTAAATTCGTTTTATCGGATTTATTGTCAGGTATATGTGGAACGATTGTTGAATTACGCTGAAATGGATTTATGCCCGTCAAATTGGCGGCGTGTAGTACTAGGAGCTATTATGCTTGCGTCAAAAGTGTGGGATGATCAGGCCGTTTGGAATATTGATTATTGTCAAATTTTAAAAGATACCAATGTTGATGATATGTAAGTGATACTGTTAATATCAAACTCTTTAATGCAAGTATATATGTCTTTTTTTGCAGGAACGAACTGGAGAGACAATTTTTAGAATGCTTGGAGTTTAATATTAATGTCCCAAGTTCTGTTTATGCCAAATATTATTACGAACTGAGAACATTGGCAATGGCCAATGATTTACAGTTACCATTACAACCATTATATAAGGAACGAGCTAGAAAACTAGAGGTCTGAATTTGCTTCACTTTCTGTTTTCGCTGTTATATAGCATGCTTTAACAGTGCTTATTGGGTCAGTAGTCTGATAGATTAAGTATGATCTATTGAGCCATAGGAAATCATCTGATACTGTATCTAACTGAAAGTTTTATTGTATCTTAGAGCATGTGCATTGAATAGTTGAGCATCATGAAGAACAGCAGCTATTGTTCTGAGTGGAAAAATTGGCTCAGAATCATTTTTGTTTGAAAAATGTTATTAATAACTATGGATTGTTGGTTTTTTTATAGGCACTCAGCCGAATCTATGAGGACAAACTGCAACCCGATTTACGAATCGCGCATCGGAAAAGCTTTTCGGCTGAGAAGTTGTTAGTCAAGGAATACCATACTCCAGTTGTGATATCATAATGTTTGTTTATAAAATATTTTGTGAAGAACTTTAGAATATAATTCTAAAGGAAATTTTTTGAAAGATTCGTTGCAAAGAAGGTTTGCTTGCTAAGTTTGCTATGAATTTTCTTTTTTCACATAACATTTGATGGTGCACGGAATGGTAACAGTTTAGTGCTTCATATATCAACATTTGTGTGATGTTGTGTTGCTTCTGTTACCTTTAGTTATTCTTCCAGGAAGCAAATTGTAAATTTGCAGTTTGGTTAATTTCTATATTTCTACTAATTATTTTGCTATAATTTTCTATGCGTTCTAGTAACTCAGAACGATTGCATATAAGGTAGAACTGATAATTACTGCCGGTGTATAAATGACCTTCCCATCCCATCTGGAACGTGTTGCATGATTTTGTTTATTTTCTATTTATTAGTATGTATCTTATTCTCTCTATGTTTATTCATTTTGTTTTTTCATATCTGATAGGCCAAAATTCACAGATCGAATGGTGCGCATATTGTTACTTTTTTAAAGAATCTCATTGGTACTCTGATTGCCTGCCGGTCGATTCTAATGAATTATCTATATATGTGGAATTATGAAATTAAAACTTCTTTCCCACTATTTACTTGATATATGTATTTCGTGTCGACCGATACTTACAGCTTTGTGGTATTGCAGTGGTAGTATTTAGATATTTTCTATCAGTTTTATAAAAGAGTTCATGAGGTAAGTTTTTGTAGAATCATGGGTTCTAATTGTCATTGTGCAGATGAAGCAGTTAATTTTGAGCAAAAAAACGAATGGATGCGTTACTCGATCAACTCTTACATTGATCTCCAAAAGGTTGTGATTCTTTATTGTAAAACTTTACAATGATGTAAAATCAGTTCTTCAACTTTTGGTAGTTGTAGTTATAGATGTATATGCATGCAATGCTAGAAACTGTATAGTTGGACAGGAACATTTACTCCTTTCTTTGTCTTCTTTGTCGTTCTGTGTCTTTTTCAAGTAGCACCAAAAGAAATATTGCAGGTAGTAGTATTGAATGAAGGAATCGAGGGTTCTGGTGCAAAGATTTTCAAGAAATGGGAAGATCGATTGGATAGGTGAGTTTCTAGTAGAATATCCATATTAGAAAACATGGGATTATATGTTAGTTGAAATGAGCACAAATTGTATGGTTGCTTTAAGATATCGATTGAAATAATAGTTGATGGAATTTCCCCCAGAAAACTTTCAGGACTATTTATGTAGAAAGCGACGTTGATGAGGAGCTATTATTCAATATACCATTCAAAGGGCATGTAAAAATAACTGGTTTTGTGTTGGCTGGTGATTTAGATGGTACTCATCCATCACATATACGGCTCTATAAGGATCGGCCATCAGTAAATTTATTCGGGATATTATATTTCTCTAAAATTTAGTAGTTGGAACATATAAAAGACTTGGCCAAACTAAAAATGACGTAATAGACAAAGCTTACAAATAATAAAGTATCAAAAATATTAGGGTTCAGATATTTGGTTGATCTAATTATTAAAAATTGCAGAGGAAGTATTTCGTCTTCCAATACCTCATTATTCTTAGAGAGGGAAAAGATGGTATTTTTTTATGTACGATTTCTTATTTTTGGAGTTGAACGTAGTATTATTTTCGAGTATGTGGTATTTCTTAGATGTCGTTTGAAGCGATGGCTTTAGAACCTGACCAAGAATTTTCACTAAAACAGGACACCAATGCGCAGATAGATTATCCCATGAAAGCTTCAAAATTCTCCAATGTAACGCATCTCAGCTTGCATTTCCCAACTAACTTTGGTGAAAATAAAACTCGGATTTACTATATCGGTTTGCGTGGCGAGTACATTGCAGATATAAGACAACAGGTAGACTGCGAAGCACGGTTTTTATTTTGTTTTGATTCTTAAACAAATCAGATTGGAATAACTTCACTTTATGAAGAATGTCGATGAAGGTAGTATACATTGAATTCAAATCATTTACTCGTGGACTTAATGAAGAAGGTTAACGATGTTAAACATCATACTATTTCATTTAATTATCTTGCTCAGCATCCAATGAATATCGGAGAATTTAATAGCGCGAAATGGTTTTTACAGATATGCATTACAACATACGAAGCTAGACCAATGCTTAAAGATCACAGAAAGGAGATTCCAGATGTCATACAGAAAACTGTGATGTGAATGAATTTCCTTTTTGGAAAGCAAATTAATGTTGCGTAAATGATTTGTGGAGAACATAATGTAAATAGTGTAATGCAAACTTATTTTTTGTTGAGGATAAAGTTATCCAAGTAAGATATTTCTGAAAACTACACATATAAAGTACATGCCAATATCTGCAATATCACATCATAAAAATTCTTAATTGTCACGTTTTCTGAATCACAAAAATGAAGTATAGAAAACTAATGATGACAATGAAAAGATAAAAAACGATGATAGAATGGAATTGGTGACGAACATATCTGATCGATGATCTTAATAGGAGGTGGAGAAATATGTTCTTCGCCAGTATTTTTGTCTGTCGAAATGAATCATAGTTTGATCACTAGTATTTTTCTAGCATACCCCATAGTGTCTGGTAATACTGCTGTAGTAAGTTATCGCGCCTTTTCCAGATCATGAAACAAAATTTTTCAAATGTTTAGTAAATGAAATAAAATTAATCAAACATGATTTGACTTGCACCAATAAATTATTCCATATTTTTTCGAAACCTTAAAACTATTAAATGAATTAGACATAGATGCTAACTATATCTCCTGTGTGGTAACGACTTCAGAAGAAGCTAAACTGTAAGGAGGGAATTTTTTTGTTGAAGTATTGAAGTATTGATCTCCGGATTTTCTATTCAGTCTATTCAGTTAATGAAACGTCCATGGAAGTAATAGGTAGATTGATCAACTTAACATTATCTATTGATTTTTAATTAGCATAACTTCCTCAATGAATCCCTCCTTTTCATTGGCCTACTTTCTGCAAAAGCTCAGTCTCCAATTCTTAATGAAGAATTTGTTGTTTCAAAAAGGGAAGTAATTAGTTTTACAGATGCTCTCATGATGAAATGCAAGTTTAAATTTCCCCAGATATAACAAATTCAATGTACTGCAATAGCTTTTAGATGCATACAGAAATAGTACAAAATCCTAAGCATTTATCCTAATAAAAGCTGAGACTGACGCGTAATTCAGCTTTTTTCCTGGAATTTCATTTCACTCTGCACAAACATTCCAGAACCATCTCAAAAAGTTGTACTTGTTTTGCAGACAATATAAAAATTTGTGTTAAATTAGGTATTTCAATAGGGGCCGTATTATATTGAATTCACTTCGCGCTTCGGCACTGTTTTGTGTTTGGCGGAGGCTTACATGGTGTCTATCGTTCCGTCATTGAATCTCTACAAGCATAATGGACAGATTGACGTGGTACCAACCAGGAGAGTATATGGAAGATATAATCATCCAAAGTGGTCATGTGGGTATATATGATGGAGACGTGAAACAGGTGAATCACTTGATATTTCCTTTGATCTATTTAGAAATAAATCATAAAATCTTGAATATTTCAGACAACATACGAGCAGGGAACTGCTTCTCTTACATTGCATCGTATCATCTGGGCTGATTCCAATGATCCGGTGAGCATTTTTATATCCATTCTTTCCGTTTTTTTTGTACCATATCTATTAAACTAGTTACGCGTACGCGTACTAATTTTACTTCGATTTCCGATATTTGCAGCGAATTTATGTCCGCAGATAATATGTGAGTTTGCTGTAGCAAGTTCGTTTCTGAGAACCTTTCTATTGTGAGCGTTCATACTTATAAGATAATGATTTTCAAAATTACGTTTCATTTTTTTACAGGATCATCGGCTAATTTTACATCACTCTTTGGTAGCTGGTATTGAAAAGCACCACAAGTCGATGTTTCGTCGAGGTGGCAAAATCATCCTTTCACTACATCCCAAACCACCCGGACAACAACGAGGCCCTTTCGCCTCTTCTTCTTTTAATTATATTCGTCTTGTTTTTCGAAATGGTGGAGAAGACGAGGTGAATGATTTCTATTTGTGTACAGACGCCTGATGTAGCGTCAGCAAATAAATTATTTTCGGGAATATGTCATCTAGTGCGTCTTATTCTTTCAGTAGGAAGGTTTCGACAGCTAAAGAACAGCTGTCAGTTTGTAGAACTTGTATTATTGGAGATTGGAGTGTTTATTTAAGATTTCCTTAGAATTAAAAGCTATTCTATCTTATTTTGATTAAAGCATTGTAGTCAGATATCAGAGTCTCTTAACATAATATAACTCAGCAGTACTTTCTTTTTATCTTGATTTCTAAATTATTTGTTTGACTTTCGCAGTGATTTTTATTTGCAGTTCTTTGAAAAATACAGGGAAGCGTTGGGAATGAATACATGGGGACGATTACCATCTGGATGTCCAATGTCAAGCTCTGTCGCTGTTTGTCTTGATATTCCCTTAAATTTTAATTTTTACTGGCTGAGTTAAATTTCCGTGGCACGAAATAGGATTCAGTTAAGAAAATTCGATAAAATAAGACTGTAATGGTATTTGGTTATGAAATCGCGTTTAGCTAGAAATTTGTTGCTTTTGATTTGTAGTGATTTGTAAATATCAAAAGTATTTTCACTTTAATATTTGTGGCTAATATTTTATAGTTATTTCAGTTACGCAACTATAACAGTTCGACGCCACGAGCCGTAGGTATCTCAGGCATTGAGAAAAGACTTGCTGAAAACCATCATCGTACTCATGAAAGCATAAGCCAGGTACTAAGCTGTGTCCATTGCATAATCAGGCAATTAAGAAATAATCATGATAGATTCTCGGTTTAGACTAATCAAAATTTATTTTAGGCTTTTGAAGATATGAATCGATTGATGGAATATGCGCGAGAGATGGTGTCACTTTCAAAAGCTATTACCGATAAGTTGCGAGCAAAGAAAGGAGAGATAACTGATGATGAAGTGAGTGACCATTATCTTCAGTTTTATCTTTCAAGTCAATATATCTGAATGCTTTCTTCAATTTCAGACCGTGCGATTCAAGACCTACTTACTTAGTCTTGGCGTTAGCGACCCAGTGACAAAATCAGCATTTGGTAGTAGTGCTGAGTACTACAAAAAACTTGCGGAAGAGTTGGCTGTCGTTTTATGTGCTCCTCTTAAGGTTCGATCATTCAAGTATTCGTTGTAGGCACATCATTTTTTAAATGCATTCATTTTGGTAATGATGTTGTAGTAATGTGGTGTGTACGATTCAGGAATGCGGTGGTATGATGACTTTATCAGACGTATATTGTCGTATTAATAGAGCTCGCGGGTTAGAACTCTTGTCACCAGAGGACATTTTGAATGCATGTCAGATGTTGGAACAAATGAATTTACCCATATCGTAAGTTAATTATTGCAAATTATTCTTCCATGATAAATAATTCATTTTGATTAGACTTCGACAAGAACAATCACAGCTGATTTCGAATAAAACGAAGGGTGTCATGTTTTTGTTTTATAAGGCATAAAGTGCCGTAATTATTTTAGCAAACAGTAATGTAAAACTTGTCACACATCAGGCAAGAATTTTAATATTTTCTGAAGGGGGAAAGAAACGGAAAATGAGAAAATTCATTACAGTTTAAATCGTTTTGAAAGTGGTGTCATGGTTGTACAGCTGAAAGAAATGAGTGTGGAGACCACTATTGAGGGCACTGTAGAGTTAGTTGTGGCTATGGGTACTTGTAATGCTACTAAGCTCGCCAAGTGTCTTGGTATCACAATTATCCTTGCAAAGGAGAGGTAAGATTTTTTTCATCATGTTTGGGATGCTGCAGATGTAAAAAATAATGAATTGTGTAGATAAATCGTTCTTTTCGTAGTTTTTAATTGGTAGTCGAGGAAAGTAAGAATGCCTGGATATATATATTTCTGTGAAGATTTTGGTATTTCCATTTGCGAAGTTAACATCACGTTTGTAGGAAGATATGGGATAATTTATTTGTGCGGAAGTTTTGCGTTGTAATTTGTAAACTCATCAGATTATTTTAAGATTACTTGCTGCGGAAGCTCAAGCTAAACTTTGTCGTGATGATACCGTTGAAGGTCTTGCATTCTATCCAAATCGTTTCATGACGTCCTGTTGATATTTATATATAATTTTATTGAAGATATGATTGCTCTGCTGTTCTTTAGATGAGTCAGAAGCTTCATATTAGTATTTTATATTATTTGACACTATTCTTTGGATCTCAGTCATTTTAATATTTCGCAAACATTAATTATTTCCTTATTCTGGTTTTTATTCTTCACTAGAAGTGTTTTTATAAATTGATGTAATCCTTATAAACATAAGTTGTTTGCAATATTGAGAATTGACATCTAGTCTTGTAGTTATAATAAACTTTGTAATTTATTTGTCGTTGTTTATCTCTTTGTCACCCATAATATATTGTTTGTTGTTATCTAATTTTTTTTTTGAATTGTATATTCTGCGTACGTGTTAGAATAATGGTTTGTTTTAATAGAATGATTTCTATGTACATAAAGTAAGTTATTTTATTTTAATACATATTATGATTTTGGAAGATTTTTAACTTCATGTGATTTGATTTCATACGTACTAGATACACTATCTTTCTCTTGTTTTGATAGTTATAAATAATTTTTCAAAATATTCAGAAGTGTGAAAGATTGGTTTTCATTCCTCTTATTTTTTTCATAATGCTTAACAAATATTTTATTTATTCAGTTTCACCAGATATTTCGAAATCACTTCTTAAAAATAGCGAAAGTGTTGCAGTTAGATAGGAAACTTAATTAAATCATTTAATTAATTAGGGCAGAGGATTTAAGAACTGATGGTAGCGTGTAATTGATTGCTAGTTACATATTGATTGATATTTCCAGATCATTAGCAGTTAGTTAAAAATGGTTTCAGTATTAAAAATTGTTCACGGGTTTTCGATCTGAAAGGTCCACTTTTTTCAATATCCGTTCAGCAACTGGAATTAATTAAAACTGAAACGTCGCTTCTGTATTTTAGAAAGGATCATTGCAGCGAGGATTTCAACGAGTTGTTTAAATTCATATTCACATTATGTCTGAGGAGACGCATTTCGAATCAGAAGAGCATTATGAAGAGCCCTTGCCTCCACATGATGAAGAAGATAGCCAGGTGGGAAGCAGTGAAATAAATGTGGCTGTCAACGGTGATACTGAACAAAACGTCAAACCCGATACGACAACTGCTTTTACCCAGGTTTTTCTTCTGAGCATGCTTGAATCGTTTTCTTAAAGCGATCTTCTAGAAATATTCGTTTTGCCTGTAATAATTAAATGAACGGGTTAAGGATGTAGAAGATGAATTATTGGGTGATGATGATGACAGTGATGACGAAGAAGTGGTTGTCACTATTGGACAAATTAAACAAAATGTTCCATTTTCTGCTGCAGTAAGTCCTTATCTATTTTAAGAAGTTTATAAAGGAAATGAACGAACATTTAAATTAATCTTTTAATAATATGGCTATTTTTTATTATGGATACTGTGCGAAAACCGTAATAAATTCAGAAAGCAGCAGGAAGTAGCGTTGGTAAGCTCGATATAGATGCAACTCCTACAATAAATGGAGAACCAATATACGACTTAGATCTGGCACAAATGGAAGAGAGACCTTGGCGAAAGCCTGGTGCTGACATTACAGATTATTTCAATTATGGATTTTGTGAAGGTTGCGTTTTGGTAATATTATCAGACTAAATTCCAATGAAAAATACAGCTTTATAAAAAGGCAGCTTGCAGAAACCTGGAATATGTATTGTGAAAGACAGAGGAAACTGAGATCTGAATACAGCACACAAGCCTCCATTAATAAAGCCCTTTTCTCGAGCATTACGCTTGCTGCCCCTGTTTCACAAAGTACCGCTTTGACAGGTAACTTTGATTCTATGCATTGAATTTTACCGTTATTTGCTTATCAAATTATGAATCAGGAATCAATTTTTCCGGGAGTTCTTTTTTCTTAATTTCAATTTGTATCGATTTTTCCAGGTGTTTATCCCTTTTTTTTGGTTTGAGTATTGAAAATTTTGGTAAGCAGAGAATCAGTCCATAGGAATGGCATAGAAAGATCCGAAGTGTGATAATCATTCATCTTTGGTTTTGATTATTTATTTGTCTTGGTTAGGTGGCCGGCAGCTACAAACAATTCCGATACTTGGACAAGAGAAATCATCAATGGATCTCAGCGGTTTCAAATTGGAGGCAGTATGTTTAAGGACTTTTTTTTAAATAAACTAAGTCATAAGATCGAGACTTGTTGAAGCACATTTCAATCTTGTTTATTTAGAATCAGCAGCCCATAATACGCACTGTGTTAACTGGTTCAGCACCGAGAACAGTTGGTTCTGGTGGGACTTCCGGCACATCCTTGTCTGTTTCTGTGAGTTTCTTTGTAATTTTGTCATTCAAAAAGAATAGATCTTTTCTGCTGCCAGCAAGCAAGAAATAATACCTCATTTGTTGTAGTTTTTCAATTGAGCTATTAATTTAAAAATTGAAAATACTAGCTGAATAGTACTTCATTTCTTTCTACAAATATGGGGTCATTCATTAGCACTGTATTGATTTCATCATTATTTTCAAGATAAATTCCTTTTTCCATATTCTTATAAAAAGTATTTAGATGGAATATCTATTATTTGTTTTTAATCTTTTTTTATAGACAGTTAGTGTCCTGGATGGCACTAGTGATGGAGTTGTGGCACCTTTGGCTCCAGATAATTCTGTTCCATCCTTAACAGTTGCTTCTGCATCAGGAACTCCTGATTTCACGAAAGCCCCACCAGATTTCTCAAAACCACCACCAGTTATTGATATTACAAATACTGCTAATAAAAGGTCAATTTCTGACTTTTTTATTGCTGTACTTTTGTTTAGTCCATTTCCTATCACAGTTACTTGCTTTCAGTTTATCCTGAATATATTTTTCAGCAACGTACCGATACCGACCGTTTCAGCTCTTCCTAGTTTACCGGTCCCTAGTGATGGTCCACCAGGAGTAGATGAACCAGCGCCACCTGGTTCCTCTACACCGCCACCGAGTTTCAACGATATAAACGCTCGTCATATTCCTACGGTTGATACTTCCATACCACCACCTGGGTATTTGTTTCATGTTATTCTTTTAAAGCAGCTCATAATTGTGTTACTGAAAAGAGCAACTTTTTTTCCGCTATAAATTCAGGTTTAATCCGATGCTGCCACCACCAGGAATTGGCGCACCACCGCCAGTAAGACTTGGCTTACCAAATACGAATGTACCTCCGCCTGGTTTCAGCGTACCTCCACCTAACTTTTCACAGCCGCCACTCAATTTCCCACCACCGCGATTCGGTAACTTTATGTTATAGTATCTTCAATTCAAATTAAAAATTTGGAAGTATTATGAGTCAAAAATAGGACAATTCAGGTGCTCCAACAACTCCACTTTCACGCCCTCCTCCTCTAATGTCTAGACCAACCTTCCCACCTCCTGGTTTGGAGCGTCGAGAACTTAAAGATGATGAGAAAGACCGATCTGACCGTGATCGTTGTCGTGAACGTGAAAGAGATCGTGATTCAGCTGACAGGTATATTTTCCCTTGGTATTTTTAGCAAATTTTGTCGAAATATGTAATATCTGTATTCATCTAGTTATCATTCAATAAGTTTCATATCTGCCAAGCTCAGTATTACATCATTCAGATAAATTGTTTATTATTTGGTCAGTTTTTTCCAAGTTACCGAATTTCTCCGGAAAAAAAAATCATGTTGCAAACTTTTCGGAAATTGGAAGTTTTGCCTTTTATAGTGCAGAAGATGATTATAGTAGCAGTCGACGAAGATATAGGAGGCGATCCAGGTCGTACTCTCCGAGGTATATTTTATGGCAACTTTTTTTTGAAACTAATTTCAGTCTCCTATAAGTTTCTAAACAATACTCCATAACTTTAATGACTTTTAAAATGGTCATCATTTCCTAAAATGGTGGTTTAATTGTTACAGATCTTCGAGACGGCATCGCGATGATCGAGATAGAGACCGAGACTCAGAAAGATATCGAGAAAAGGACCGTGATAGAGAATCAAGGTCGAGACGACATCGTTCACGAAGCAGTTCTCCATACGAAAGTTAGTTTTGTATAACTTATCTCTGCCTTTTTTGAGTTTTGGTCGAGTTCATCAATTTTATGATTGGAATTTTATCATCGAATTGCTAGACACTGATATGTGGCGTTATGCAACACTAACTTGATTTCTAATTTTTTAGAGATAGTAAAGTCTTTCAGAATTACTCAGGTGGACTTTTCATTCGCTAGTTTTGCTTATGGCTATGTTGTTTAGAGTGGTGTTTACCGTTTTTTTTGTAGATTAGTGTTATCTATGTCTTTGTTAAAATTCGTAATTTATAGGGTAAATGAACAGCATTGATTTCCTAGTATGCACAGAATTGTTGTGAGTTCAAGAATTATTGATTCTATTTTAGGTTCACGCAGCTCACGAAGGAAAGAAGACCGCGATAATAAAGACAAAGAGAAGCGGAGAAATAAAAAAGATGAATCGGGCAGTCGCACTAAAGAAGAGCTTACAGAGGAAAAAGATGACGACAAAAGAGAAGGAAGCGAAAGAAAAAAGGACGATTCAGAAAGGAATGATCGAGACAAGGATAAAGGCAAGGATAGGGAGAGGAAAAGAAGGTTATATTTTAATTCGTTAAAACACTGTGTACAAAGGGAGTGATTGAAAAATTACGTATGTAACAAAGTTTTTAACTGTTGCATGCTACATAGTGCTAAACATTAACAGCGACTGGCTATTCCCTTTTATTCAACAAAAAATGAATAAAACTACCCATACCCTTACCTTGTAGAGTAGCAGCGTTTTTTATCTTTGCATTCCGCTGCTATTGGAACAAATCAAGTTACCGAAGTGATCGATCTATAATCCCCTTTTGAATGTCCTACCGCACATTATATAAAGACGTCCATTGTAGACGTCATAGAAGTGATGATGATAGCCCAGATAAACGAGAAAAAGAAAAGAAGACGAAAGTCAAGGAAGAACCTACAGTGTAACCTACCATGGAATGCTTTCTATTTAGTTCTACTGATTGTGTAATTCTTGTTTTTGTGATTCCAAACTGTTTATCATTGGATTTTCAAGATTAGGGAATTATTGGATATATGGGGGGATTGGTTGTTTTCAAGCAGAATCATAATCATGTATTAAAGCAAGCTTAAGCTAATAAAATGTTTTCATACCGAATTATTACGAAAGTACTATAACGATTTACATGTTTCTATTTTTTGACACGAACAGATAATTAGCAGTTTACAAGCCAATAACTACTGAATTGCATGACGATTGGATTCCATCTTTAATAATCCGTTACGAGTGGGTATTAGAATCACAGTGCGTTTTTAGGGGATATATCACAAAAATAAAGCTACATGAGAAGTTCATTACTTCTAAGTTCTGCTCTCTAAGGTTCACCATGTATTTTTTTTTGTAGGTCAGTGCTTTCAACAATTAATCAAAAGAACAGAACCTACGGCAATCGCACCAAATATCTTTTATAACTAACGAATATTTACTACTTATAGTTATAAGGTGGGATGGAGGGATGTATGTGTGCCCTAATTTGCTGACTCATCAGTTTTAGACAATGCATTCTTGAACCATAATTTGGAAAGATGTCAAGGAATTGCTTGATGAAGGCAGCTGAACAGAAATTACCCGAAACAAGGCAAAAATGATCATCCATCATCATATGTTCACAAATTTTCTATACCAAATAGATTATAGTGTGAAAAGATGAAAAGAAAAGAAATGCATAAGGATACATACAAGGAGCAGATAGAACTGCATGATTCCAGATGAGGTTGGTACCAAGGAAACGAAATATCATTTCAAAGATGTACAACAAATAATTGGAAGTAAACGATGTTATGCCAACTAACATGACTACTTCATATATCCTTGCGAGCGAATACTCTCCAATAATTATCTCTACTCTATCTAATAATTCACAGAGATAAATTACCAATCTACTTTAATCTCATTTCAAAATTTCATTTCTGACTAGCATTCTTCACTATAAGGCGGATAATGTTCAACAATTTTTTCTAGTTTTCGAGTGTTATATCGCTCGTAAGGAAAAAGTATTCTAAAATCTAAAGAGCACAAAGGCGTCTCCTATAATACAAGTACGACGTTATTAATTACCATAAATAAATATGTAACCGTTGGCAATACTGTTTATTGGGTGATAGCAGTACAACTAGTACTCAATTAATTCTATCAGATGACTGTGCATATGATATTTGACTCTATTGGCGACTCAGTGTGCTATTATCAGATGATAACGGATCTATCATTCTATCAATTTTTAGATCATGAATAATAAAATTCTGATGTTGTGAAAACACTGCATATATCAATTCCACAACTAACTAATTAATTTTAAAGCAAGCCATAAATACCTGAGGGGATGAAATTCCTGAAAAGATATTGTGGAAAGTGCAGCATAATCCAAATTTGTTAGGTAAGGAATATGGAAGCAATGGCGCGCTAACTGAATTCTCAAAATAATCTCGATTTCATACAATTTGAAACTAATAAAGGAATAATTAATGAATCAAATAATAAATAGGTCGTCATTATTCGAACACTAAACTTGAGTACATATGCATGCATCATAAAAAATTTACATATTTGAACAAAAGGAAGTAGAGAGTAATAGAAAAATAGTCAGCCAAAATAACTAGAACAAGTGACTACTAGAGTGATTAAGTACAAAAAAGGAAGATAGGACAGTTGATATTGCTGGATTAGCCTGATAGTAATGCTCGACATAGCAAGCCTACATAACCCTATCTGAGGACCTAAACAGGGCGATGTTTGATTTCCGGAGGTGCTATCTGGAAGTCAGCACTGAGAATCCGATCGATATGCTGCTCGTTATCTGCATCCACACCAATAGTCCACATCAGGGAACACCAGTTTGCTGCTCGAGCTCTGACCACTGCCCTGCATATGTTTGTCAGAGCTGTCGTTAAAGTATTAGTCTCTGCAATCAAATCTTTATCTATTTTACAGTACTCCTATCAATTTTGTGAATACAATTATTTAATGAATGCCTACCTAGATCTTCATTAAATCGTATCATTTCGCCGCGAAGATGCTGTAATATAGCATGCCTTTCATTAATTCGACACTGTTGTAATACTTTAATCGCATCATACAATTCACGTAATGTAACATGAACTGCATGTGGTAGTGGCGCTTCCCGAAGCTGCTCCATTTTTGTCAATAACGTTACAACGCGTGCATGCTCCCTGCAAGAGATGTTACTGAAATGTTTAGAGAACATGAAGATCAGCCGAACTGTAAGGCCCACCATTTTAAATACATGAATTAAATAGATACCTGAAAAAATCAACAATGAGACGATCGATTCTGGAGGGCACTTGGACGAGTCGAGGAATTGGCATGTTGTTGGTTGAAGATATCTTTTTACCCAGGTTGTGCCGGGCTAATTCCGCTTCTGTCTTCTTACGTTCTTTCTCCAATTGACGATACTGCTCGGTACATTCTTCCAGACGTAAATGTAATTCCAGAGCAGATGTTGAGCCGCGATGATATGACCTTAGCTGTAAACAGCATTATACACAATCACTATAGAAACAATCAAAATGTGATAAGTGGCTGTAACGATTCATCTTAGACGAATATTAGATGAATTTCTTCAATGAATGCATTTAAATAAGTTTATCAAATAATACATTAATGTGACACTACACCGATTAAACAGTAGTTATTTCGTTACAGCCTGATTGGCCCAGTCCTTAAAGGCAATACTTATCCTGTAGTTACGGATCTAATTCGCTGACAGGTCCCATCTACATTATTCTACCAACCAGAAGCTTCTCTACTATAAATATAGGTAAATCTAGCATGAAAATCAATAGCCTCCTTCGGAGTTTTAAGACACCATAGGAACCGTAGCGCTTTATGATAGTAAAGTTCGATTCCAGAAAGTCCGTTTCTTAATCAGAACAGAGAATCTAGCTCGGCTTCCTCCAATGTTCCAAGTTTATTTATTAAAACCTGAGTATCTATCTTCGTCTCCAGGTACAGGAATGCTTTTTTTCGACTTGACATATGTGGACTACCATTTCTATATTTTTATTAAACGGCATTAGCCAATATCGTGGGATCGATTGACCCATGTTTAATTGTTGTTCCCATAAAAATATTTTCCTTTCAACCTAAACTCAATCATGATTACTCACTGAACTCAAGTATATAACTAACTGTCCCTAATCCTGAATCCAATAAAGAATGTTCTGCTATATGGAAGTTTAATGCACAGGTGTAACTAATTAACATTTTTTGCACCTAAAGTTTCCTTGACTGAGTGCAATTCATAGAAAGTTACATATGCACGTGTGAAAAAAGTCATGTTAGGTTATTAAGCAAAGATAAGGTGAGATTGTAACTCGAAGGTAAAACTACGGAAAAAAAGTTACAAAGAACTTTGGAGTGTTCATGACTGCATGAAGCCGCTAAGATGGAAACGGATAGAGTAATGAAACTTACGAGCATTCAACTGAAATAGCATAATGAAATATTAAGTATTATTTACCGGTGGAGAATATAGTTTAAAAATGGGTGGTACTGGTAACTGTCCAGATAGATAAACACCACATAAATGTTCGTATAAGGCCTGTTGTCGTAGCATTTCCGCCACGATAGGGCCCAACTCTCCATCCTCTCTTATCGATGATCCTCTTTTTATCACCGCATTCTGACCAACTACGGGACGAGGCATCACTGAAATTTGTTTAACTAAATCCGCTTAAATCGTATCCATCAAAAAATTCTTAATGCACTTTATTCCTTTGCTGACGTGTGTAAGCTTAATACTTTTAAACTTATGCATGGAATGAAAACAGTAAATCATGAAAGATACTTCAATGTACTTGAAATTTGCTTCCTTAGTCGCCATCAAGTACAAATCCGGCGCATTACTGTAAAGAATTATTGCCAGAAGTACGGGTAGACTTATGTGAATTATATGGTATAATTGAAATGTTTACCAGTAGATACTTGATGTAAGGGTGTTGTTGATGACCAACAATTTAGTAAATCTAATTGCTGTTGATGATGGGGAGGATGCAGCTGATTCGATTGCGATTCAAGCGATACTGCATTGGGTATACACTGCTTGGTACCTGTATCGCATGCAGCGGGAAATTTCGCGAGAGCTTTCATTGGAAGTGATCCTTTGTCTGGCTTCACATCTTGTAACCTTGCATGCAATGCTGCAGTATTTGGTGAATTCTGATTTAGTATGCCGGTTCCGGACCCTGATCCAATACAACCTTGGATGTTCAGCTTCAGCAGTTCCTGGAGTAAAAATAGCACATGTGTGAGAATAAGTGGAAAAAAGGCATAAAATCATAGAAATGATAAGATGATAAACAGTACCTGAATAAGGTCATACTCTTTCTCGCCATTAAAAAAAGGCACGGTTTGTGCTGATGATGGTACTATACCACCACCAGTAAGAGATGGTTGAGGTTGCAACGGCGGCGGTGGTGGAGCACATGGTAATACTGTTCGAGGTACACTCTGTTCTAATACAAATGATGAGGATGAGGATGTAGGCTGAGGAGGACATGAGAATGTAGGAATTGCTTCGGTTGTCTGATAAGGTTCCTCCGTTGTTTTTCTCCATACATTTGCATAATAAAAACATGTGGGTGATTTCTGTGACTGTACTGGGGAAGCCTGCGGATCTGATTCTGAATGTAAACTCTCTGTACGATCACTATTGGTACCATCCTGAAAGTCGTACTGATTATTTACTTGAAATCTTCGTCAATTGATACTTTTCTACTATTTAATTAAATTTGATAAACTCTTCATCAGCATCTCGTGCATGTATATAGGGAAAATCATTCGAGATTACCTTCAACATGCCATGTTTTTAATTTTCTCTATTTACAAAATAAACAATGCAAAGTTTGTTCAACACACTCTAACTTTCTCAATTCCAATTCTAAAAGTAGTTGTTTCATTTTATCCCAGATGAAATACTTACTAGATAAAATATTACTTATTGAGAGCGCGAAAAACGCAGAAAACTGAATTTGTTAAAGTTCGAAATCATTATGAACTAAAAGAAATGTTTGCTTCTTTTCCAAGTAATTTAATGCTTACTGTTAAACAATTGTACACAAATAATTAAAGTACGCTATTAAAACATTTAGGATCTCATGCATGCTATCAAAGGTAAGAGGAAAAAACTTGATTCATTTGATGGATATGGATTTGATCATTTCACGACTTGAGACGATCTTATTTTGAAGGTGAAGGGTCATATCACAAAAGACATTGTTTTTGCCTATCAATCGCTCACCAAAAGAAAATTCGATCACAAAGTTTCGCTTGTGCATCATTGTAGAATCTAGATAATGACGGTTCAAATTTATGTTGACTACTGACCCAAACACTATTGCTCTCTCTCTCTCGCTCTTAAGCAGTTAGGTTGTAGTGAAGAGAAAAATCGTAGGAATCTTTTTTCAGACGGAATTCACGTTCCGAAAAACTCGCATAAGTAACAATATTCTCGACAATGATGCTTACTGATAAATTAATAGCTTACTTAAGACATAGCAGATACTCATCCCATGGATTTCAAGATGTATACCTTGAGAGCATTTTCAATTACCATATGAAAAATTGTATAGATGTGAAGACTTACCTGTCCTGTGCCACTAATCCAACTGTAGACGGAATGCCAGGGTGATGGCAAAGATTCGGATGCATTAGGAATGGGTGACCAGCAAGAGTGAAATAGACTGGAACTATTCGGCGGTGATGGTGAATTGCCAGTACCCCAAAGAGAGATCTTGTCCTCTCCAGGTAGCATCGATGGTTGATTGAAACAACCCACAGCCATGATACTCCTGTGACCACCAATAATTCCTTACTGATACTGATGTACCTTGGATGAACTCTCGCTTCAGGTGACACTGAGCTCTCTCTTTCCTCTTTTCGAGATCTCTAAATGCTTGTAACATTGCAGGTAAAATTAATGTGTGAGAAATACATGCGTTAACGACTGCCAAGAAAAGCGCATCATCGAACTACCCAGGGACATCTGAGCTTCAGCAAGACCCGAAAGTATGGCGAAAGGAGAGGAAGTGAGATTTTCGGATAGTCGTATTTTCTTCATGCTCATCGTACATGAAGGCGCTAGCAATTTCCTGTTTTGTTGATTGCTGCTACGGCCGCATTATGGTATGATGAAAGGGGAGTATGGTATGCTATGGTACAGGGTAGTACGGAGTTGAGCGAGACCATGTCGGTCCCGGGCTGGCACAATATCGGTCATTACGGTCATTTATCCCTTTTTCCTCCATGCATTCCTCTTCCCAGGACAAAATCACTCCTTATTATACTTTTATTATTGTTATCATAACTCACTCTCGACACTGAACCTCAGTGCTTTTTCTATCAGTGATTATTGAAACACCTCTCGGGAAAAAATACCCATTCAAGGACTGTTATTTAACTGGAGAAAACACAAATTCCATTGTTGCTCCTGCGATAATGATGATACAAAAGTGCCGCAGTATTTCCTACATATCATTTAGTACTTTTTAATTGCTAATGACAAACAGTGCAGCAGGATTCGTCAGAGTATTAAATTGCATTGCTAAATACATACTCATAGAAGAACATATCCATACGAATATATTAGAAACCGGAAATCAGTGATATAAGGCGTATAAATCTCAAGAAGTTAAAAATATTTAGAAGTTAAAGTGACAACCAATATTCCATTTTCGTCACTAATCGAATGTATTTTATTAACAAAAAATAAAGCAATAGTAAAGGTTCAAAATAAGCCAAATTCATTAGTTCATGTTTATTAAATACTGTGATTGAAAGACAAAACATGATATCATTTCTTTAAAATTCTACCTACTAATAGTCTCATTATTTCAACTTTCATTTAGTTCGTCACCCACTGTAAGATTTAAAATGCTATTACGCTAAAATGCGATTACTAGATCATAGATAAATGGTTCATCATTTCATCACAGTCAATCATTAAATTAAAAAAAGATTATTGAACGATTCAATATCTTGTAGAATCTTTCTTTCCCTCGGCAGATAATTTGAATATTTTCAACAAGTGTATTCAGTGATATGATCAGTTCTACAGCAGCAAGCAACAACAGAAAATATCTCGAATAACTTAAGGAAAGCTTCAACTTAATGGTTGCATATTTCACTGCTAACAATTTAATGAATATTATGATTCAGCAAAATTTGAAATGAATCTTTCCCCAAATTTTATCAATATCAATGGTAATCTCAATAGGTGAAGTCAGAGCATTTTATTGCTAACAATTTAATAGTTATAAATAATACGATGGAAGATTAAGATGATGTTAAGCATTCATCACTAATTCTTTAATCTATAAAACAGACAAATAAATGAAATAAACAGAGAAAAAAAAGGAATGTATTTGTTAGTTGCAGCCAACAAATTGTGACAGCAAAGCTGTGGAAGCAACAAATCAAGAAGCACTAAATGTACTTAAGTTGAGGAGGAAAAAGGAGGCATTATGATCTTCACACTCTGAACTCTGATCAAGAAAAGCACATTTTGAAGCAAAAACATCTCACTAATAGTTAAAATTCTGTACTTATTGTTGCACTTTGACAGTATGAATACATAGTTATCGAAGACGTTACTTTTTTTTGAAACTATTATATAAGAAATTAGAAGAGCCAAAAAATAGTAAAGGCCTAGCAGACTGATAGGAAATTGTTTAAAACTCATCAACAGTTCGAAAGTTTCCTTCTGACGTCTAAGTGTAAATAGAATCGATGACATATGATATGATAATTTTTAAACCAGAAAAAGATACTTTCATCATTTGTTACAAGTTTAATTGATGGATGTTAGGCTTCATTTGCCAAACAAACTTAAAATATTGAATATGAGAACTGAACGTAAGGAAATAAATTAGTGGAATAGTGAGATTCATAAAGACCAGAAATAGAATAAACTAATAATCATGAGTATTTGATTAAGAAGACAGGTACAGTTTACAGAAATATCTCATTTGGTGACCATGGGTTAAGTGAGGTGACCATTTCAATCAAGATAAATTCTCAAATAATTTTAACAGACAGAATGAAAACAAAAGAATGATGATAATAATTAGTCCGAGTGGAGCAGTAGTGGGAAGAGACAGGTGAAAGTGTTCTGCTTCCAACGAGGGGAAGTTGATGGTTACAACGCCGTTGAAAAAACTAAAATAATGAAGAAAGGAACCAGAAAGTTTTGCTCTCACAATAGTCTATACCTCCCACCGAGTGCTGCGCGGTCAAGCTATCATCTCTCCCAACTTCTTATATTTCTTGAAAAGCATGAAAGGACAGTACCAAAGATATAACAGTAACTTAAGGGTGACATAATATCTAAGAGGTACCGTGTGTATATAGAACTGATAAGATTTCTTATTGCACATATTTCTACTGATTAAGTAACACAAATGTTTCACCAATCAATTAATCATTTCTGTTAAAGCCTATTACGTAATATCATCATGCAAATGCTTATTTCGTAGAATTAAATAGCTTTAGAGTCATGAAATATTGAAATGCTGCTATTCATTTCCTTTCCATTTTTTTCACCTTTAATATTTGCTAATAAATTTAATTGTATTACAGAAGCATACCAATTACGCCGTCAAAGAGTATAAAGGAAAAAAGAAAAGATAGTTAATTTGACATTCTTGTTGTTGTTGTTGACACAACTGAACTATTAGACAGAACTATTCCTGAAGAGCTCCTTCTTGACCTGTTGACTGTTGATGGAAAAGAGAGCAGAAGGGAAACTGCGTTGAACCATGACCTTCAACAGAATACTCCCCTTTTGTACTCAATTCAGGGAATTTCAAGGTTGTAGCAACACCTGAAGCATTTCCCTCACACAAAAATAATTATTAACTTTCAGAATATCAAAGGAAACTGAGAAAGTGTCAAATAGGACAGGTAATCTGAAGCTTTCTATTCAATTTCATCCTTATGAACTGCTCCGTGTTCTGTCAGTTGGAGTATTACATTATATCATATCAACTATGCTATTGAAATATCAGTGAATACTTTTACCGGATCTCGACCGGTATTCATTTCGATTTAGCAAGCATAAATAGAAAGAATTGATTTAGAATAATAAAAAAAAGGATCATAAAGATGTTACACAACCTGTCCTGTCCTTACTGACTGATTAGGTCAGTCCACGGCAGCAAATGTTTCATAAACAATCATATAAAAGAGGGATCAATTTGAACACGGGAGTAATGTTAGCAAGACGGAAATGATATTGACTGGAAGATTTCTCTGAGTGACACTTCGATTTACACGAATGACTTAGATGAATGATGAATTTATATATCACAAAAACTGTATTCTGCTTTGTAAAATTGTCCTTTATAACGACTCTCAAGTTTTACAGGAATTATTCTATCTTCCCATCACGAATTGTAATCAAATGACAATAAATGCAGTTGATCCAAAACGAACATATTTTATTAAGAAAAAAGGAGGACGTGTAAATAATATCCAACAATATATACACATAAATAGAGAATATGAAAGATAAAGATCCAACAACCGTATTTACATAGTAACTGATCTAAACAACGATGATAAACGGAAAGGAAGAGAGAAGAGAAGGAAAGAAAATAGCCCATCAGTAAATATTCACCTATGTCCCCTATATATTGTTTGCATTATCTGAAGGACACTAACAGGAACGTAAACAACAATCAGTAAACACATGCTTCATTTACAAAAGAAGCTTAATCCAGCAATGCATACCTAATCCACTTGGCAGAGAAGGTCGATCATAACTGAAAGTGCAACAAGCAAAGAGAAAAAGCAGAAAAGGAGTGGATTAAATGAGTGAGTCAAAAAAACCAACAGTAGGTGTAAGATGTCTGACATGCTTAACTCACCTCACCTCTTCACTATCCCCACTTTATCAAAAGACCGATCAGCCTAGAAATGTGCTGCAAAAAAGCACAAAAATGAAAAAAGAATTTTTTCTATTTTCTGCACCTTCTGCAAAAATATTGGTCAAAGAATTTTGCCCGTGGATGCATTAAATAACACACCCATTTATTTATTTCAACGTCATGACGAAGTTCACAGATACACACACAATGACAGGGAGACAGATAGATAGCAACTAGCAGATAATGAATTGGTACCAGGAGGTACCATTCCTTTCTAGTTACTGCAAGGAAAGGGTCCGATGGTCAGAGGGGAAGGAATACGGAATGCACTGAATTTCAAGGGGAAACGTGTGCTGATCGGCTGAATCCTCCTCGTCCAATCTAAACTGCAGCTGTATTCGCTGAAGAAGGTGTGCAGCAGCAGCAGCAGCAGCAGCCGCAGCTAGCAGTAGCAGTAGCAGCGGTAGCAGCAGGAATTCGATAATAAGGGAAGGAGAGACGAAAAATCAGTATAGCATGAAGGAGTGCTGGTTGAGAGATGTGTTGGTGCCTTGCACAAGGTGTCACCACAGGGTACCCTTCGCAGACCAACACCCATACAACACATACAGAAAGGGAACTGCTAGCCAGCTGCTCCCTTCCTATCACCATCGTTCTCCCTCCCCTAATCCCTTATCATTTCTTCCTTAATTCAACTCTCACCAAAATCAAAACTTTCCCAACTACTTCTCTCCACTCTTCCATTTATCCTTACTTCCGGCCATCTGTTCCACAGCACCACCATCCGATTACCGTTTTTTCCTGCAATAATTATCCGATCAGCGTAAATCAGCAATTCAATTAGCACTTGAACACTACAAACATTTACTTGAATATGAAATTAAATTTTTATATGCAGACATGAAACCATTGACAGGTGCAAAAAACATGATTTATCGAGCTCCTCTACCATTCTCATGCTGCCTTTTTTGTATGACATTTGCAATGCTAAAAATCCCTCTGTAACCAACGAATTATGCAACGCATTACGATCATTATCACCCCTAATAAACTATTGTAGTCCGCACCATTCATCGAATTCATTTAAAATAATGTGATAACTCAGAAGTAGCCAAACAAAAATTTCGTTGTGTTATCACAATTATCAGTTTATTACCCAGCCAAATATCAAATTTAGTTAAGGAACATCTTATGAATGATGCAATGAAAATGATTTCGACTACTTTTTCACAACGGATCACTGCAGCAGCATCCTAGCACGTATATTACTTGATTCTACGGTTCCTCTTTCCTAACAGATAAACAAATACGAGATAAATTTTCAAAAATTGTTCATTCCAGTAAGCTCACTAATTTACCCATCCAATTATGATTAGAGTATGACGAAAAACAGACATACGAGCGATATTCAGAAACTTAATCACTTAAGTATTATATTAAAATTGGAAAATTTTAACTCCAAAATTCCCCAATGTGCTTGCATAACGGAAAAAGCGCTTTTCAGTGTTTTTTAAGAGCATCAAATTTGATGATGTTTCATTCAAAAATAATAAAGCTGGAAGTTCTTTTTTTGATGAAATATAATAAAGCTGGAAGTTTTTTTTGATGAAATAAGCAAGCTTATCAATTTCAATAACTATTCATTTAATAAATTTAAATTCCATCCATATAAAACAAATACTTCTAAGTCTTACCGTCATTTAAAACAGAAAATTAGGAAAAATAATCTTTGGGAATAGAACTTTATTGCTGAGAGGTCATTATCATCAAGAAAATAAGCATCTATAGGTTTCAAGCTTCATTGAGATACTCGAATATCGCGGTTACATCGTTGATGTATGGATGAAAACCAAAGGACTAGTAAAAATAAAAATATTATAAAATGAAAGAACTGGCGGATAAGTATGCATATCTCTATCTATGGACAGAATGCTATGAGAAAGAGTAGAAAACGAAAGGTACCAAATCCATTTAGCTCGAGCGCCTTTTTGATTAATCTTACAGCGTTCACGTTTTCTTGGATCAGACGTCAATAGACCAGCTATAAGTCAGATTCTTAATTTATTGAAACAATTCGCAAGCATGGCTGTACTATTGATACAACAGATACAATTTAACAAACAAATGTCCTTAAAGACTCTTCACTCGCTTCTTTATTTATCGAACATGAATAAAGAAAAAAAGTACCAAGATGGAGTTTCTCAAAATGTTCAGGAAATAATGCAGCAATACATAACGAAGCGCCATGTCGTATGATCCTAGGTATGACAGAAGCACCGCCAGGACCATCAGTGATTTTACCTGTGATATCCAGCTTTCCCAAAAAATCTGTCACTATCAACGGCGCCAAGAATATTTCCCTAAAGAACGGAACCTAATTTAAGCTATTCGTGCTCCACAGAATTTCAATTAACTGAAAATTATAATAAACATATATATTATGACCTAGCTTGTAAGGATCGAAATACATCGAGACTATATCCGTCCACTGTATATTTGCCACTTCCCTTGTCTCGCACTTCAACTTCAGCAAATGATGCTTTTAAACGAACTTCTACTTTTGCCATTCTTTGATTGGTATTTTCTACCAGTTGCACGGGTGGTAACTGAATAAGAAAGAATAAAAAGCCCTTATAACAATGGATGATGATTTTCAAATCATATAGTGTCTTTTCTTGGAAGTAAAATACTTTTGTTCAGCAAACCAATCTTTAGCACATCTGCTTATTGTTTTGATACATTCATCCAGTTCTGCTTTCACTATATTTTAAACTTACTTTTGCACCAAAAATAACATCCTTAGTTCCGACGGCTACAGCTTTTCTATATTCGAAGATGAAGTCCCGTTCCTTATAAGCACCAGGAAGTGAAACCATATAATCCAATGAAACAATCAGATGTGCATACTGAAATAAGTGCAAGTTTATAATGGGCAATACGAACCTTATTAATTTGAACAAGTTGTTTGTAAAACAATTTGTAAACCAATACTGCACTGAAGATAATTTGGAAAAGTAACCATTTCATCTGTAATTCTCTCTTGAATTTTATCACAAAGCATTTTTTGACTGATCCATTCCGTACCCAGCAATTCTCTGGAATGTAAATCTATAATTTAAAGAAGACGGTGTAAGAATACAATGACATATAGTTTGTTATTATACGCTAATCATACATCTTTTGGGTTTTCAGATCATTCTTGGTGATCAATTCCTGTTTCGGCTGATGGCACAATAATGCTTCCGTCTTTGCACCAATAGTCTAAAATAAAGGATATCTACTATGCAACTCCTCTTCAGATTACATTATTTTCAAAGAAGAAAACAAACTCACCGAGAGGAGTCGGTAAAACTTAGGCGCAAGTGTGAAAAATAATAAATCCTTTGGGCGGCCTTCATCATCAAATGCAATTTGACGAAACACTGGCAAAATTTCCTCAGGTGGCTTCATTACCGGCAATGCTAATTTGTCTGTTAGACCAGATGGAAAGAGATACTCCATCGCCCTGAATAATTCATCCTTTATATAAAATAGTATTTGAAGTTAGCTGGATGATATCTAAGCATATTTTGCTAATGCAAATAAATAGCCATCTGGTTTTACTTGTCAACATCATCCTGGGTGATACTGCTTGGTTCCAGTCCCAAAATATTGGCCAAGTGTCGTTTTCCGAGCTCGAATTCTGCCCTTTCTCGAGCCATAATTTTATTTTGTTTCCTAACATCGTTAAGATAAGCTTCCAGTGCACGACTTATTACTTTCTTACGATGACGAGGTACATCTGTATCATCAACATTTGCAACAGTATAATCATCAGGTAGTGCTGTCTTAGCAACTTCTGTCTCTTCCGTAACTAAATTTTGGTATTGGATATTACTGATTCTCGGAAAGCGGCGATAACATACTCGCTGGATTAACTCAAGAGGAAGCATTTTCACTTCTGAAATTTATATAAACAGACTTTGCAAATCTCGGACTTGATTTATTTTGCTGAAACCGGAAAGAACAATAATTCATCATAACAAAACTCAAACACTACCGATCGTTCAGATACTCTATATATGCAGTAACAGACGGTACAGAAGTCCCCAAATATTATAGAACTATCTCCAAAAAATCACATTCCGGCGTTCCTTCCAGCCGTGAAATACTGACTCCCCAATTGGCGGGGAGAAATAAGAGCTAAGCACGAAGTGGACATTCTCAGTGATGATTCCCAGTGTGCTCTATCTGGGGAATTAAAGTGGTAGTGAGATGAATGTATTTAAAGTAATTAATGTATAATTAGATGAAATCAAATGATAGGAACATTTTAGTACTTCCCAAATAAATGAGAAGATGTTCATGAAAATGAGTAAAATGAAAATTGGTAGATATGCACTGTGTCATGAGTATGTGAACGTATCAGATATACGCTAATAACACACGATGAGAAATATGAAAAAACTGGAATTGGCGCCCCTCGCGAACTTTTAAAAGAAGTATCTCTGATTTCCACATTTCATTGCTTAACAATAATTAATTTACAGGAATCATACGATTTGTCGCTTTCCTCTTCCAAGCTATTTTTCATGAGTAACATGAATGTATTTGCCAACAATTTTTAAGAAATGATCTGATCCAATAAATTCTGGATACTGTTTATTAGCCATTGCTTATGTAATGAAAAATGTTTTGATTCGGGTAAACTGTTTTGTTTCACTGACGAAATTTGCAGTTTTATCTTTCGTTGAGAAATTTGTGATGACGATTCTTGTATCACCTGATGAAAGTTTACTCCTTTGTTGAAGACTGAATCGTCTGATTGAATTAAGTGTATTAGGTAGTGGTTGAGTGTTAGCGGATGAGGTTATTTTCTTATTCCACAATAATCTCCACAAAAAATTTCTATTTCTAAAATGTAAGCGATTACATATAATTTGAAATGAACAAAGATCATAGATCATGGGATATATTAATTAATTGAAATAAGAATTGTGTAGATATACGGTGGATAAAACATTGGTAAATCAATCCTCAATGATTCCTTGAAGATAATGAAAAGCGACGAATTGAGTTAGAGCATACACTCTGCTTTAACTGAATATACATAAAGACTTTCTAAACATATCTGTGGATTTAACATTTTGTATTATAAGATTTCAGTTTACTCGGCAATACATATCAATCAATACATGTGGACGATAGTTCAATAGAGCAAATTATATACCAAAATTGAAAATCGTTTGTGTAAATTGTATTTACAGAATGTTGTATAACTGATATATCTATATATTCCTTGTAATAGTGTAATTCCATAGCATTTTTGCACGTCGCTTGCTAATTTTTATATTTTTTATGACTAGAGTGAGCAATATAACTCCGTGTTTTACTTGAATCACTTTATTCTGTAATATTTGTATTGCTGCTGTTAAATACTATAAATCGAATGCAAGATTGATCATCTTTATAATGGGAAGTACATATTAAAACCTAAGTATTAAGAAATGTGATTCAGTGGTTTTTGGTAGTATAGAAGTGCCGGAATGTCGACTATCAAGTTCAGGATAACTTTAATAATAATTAATTAACATTTCAAGTTCAAATATAGCAAAACCATTGATAGATGGTAAAGTTTTATGATTGAGATTGTTAACTGCAGAAAAAATAAATCGAAAACCGTCAACTATTGCAATATCGTATTATCTGATGATGTTAAAAAAATTTTGATAATTGTGGAAATGACTTCGATTATTTCATCTTGTAGTACTGAACAGAAAAAAATTAAACGAATTGAAAAATATGAATAACTGAGCTAATTATGCCTGGGAAGGTGGTTAATTTAGAAAGGCATAATGAGGACTAAATATCCGATTTACGTGAGATTTATAGAGAAAATTTTTTGAATTCAGGTAAATGGAAAAAATTAGGGGATTTGAACAGGAGGATATCAAATAAGAGGTGATGTAATCCTTCTAAAAGAGTTTAATGAAATACGTTTGAATGGCAAGATATTAAGCTACTTTCCTCACCACACTTAATGCCCTTTTGCAAGAAATTATAGTTGTGATAGGGTAGTTTGAGGAAATCCTCGTACCATCATGAATTATAAACTGTTAAGATGAACGAATAATATTTCCCGATTGATATTTGTAGCTAGTAATTTACTTCGAATTTCATTTCTATTCTCATCTCACTATGCAGCTGATATTCTTCGTTTATAATATTTCTTCTAATTCATTCATAATCACAATTTCAACTAATAAGTGATTATTTATTTATTTACTACTAATCGATAGACACTTTTGACATTAAAAGACTAAGCAAGACAAAAAGCGTAATTTTTACTTACCAAGAAAGTGTCTTTGATATGATTATTTGCAGCTTAATATTTGTTAAATATGCCACGATCAAGTGCATGAATGTAAAAGGTGCAAGGAAATTTCATTTGAAGAATTGAGAAAATTGCGGTAAATTATTCATCAGCGCAGTCTAATGAGATATTCTGTAAATTCGATCGAGTGGGAAAATAGAATAGGCTGATTAGACGTCAACATATAAAGCATCACTTTTATGTAAAATTTTTCGACCACGTGCCAAAATGTGATCAGATATTAGGATAGTTTTTTGTTTTACTTAATCGACGTGAGACTAAAGGAATTCTGTAGATATCATCTAACAGAAGTTATTTATACTCTTTCTAATAATCATTCTCACTGCAAAAAGAAAGTGATTTATTTATTTTGAATGTCGTTTTCGAGGATTTGAACACAGTGTGAAAACGTGGAAGTGCTCATTAAATACAAATACAATGTGACTTATTGTTGAGTTTTTTTTTTGTTTGGGATAGCGGCATATTATCATTCGAGCTTCAAATGGCATCTGATTAAAGCATTGCACTTATTGAACTGCTAGTTTTTATTAAAATCAAACTATGGACAGATTGAGTAATTATTGACACCTGCTATCCCCTTTCTCTCCTCTTTGATAAATGAATTAGAGCTTTGAAATAGTGTCTGAAATAATTTAATAATTTATAAAATAAGTTATTCCTGACAACTACTTACTAAGTTATGGGAAGAAATAATTAAATCTATTCATTGTTTCGATGTTGAATTGTGCCTTTTCTATCCTATCTGGAAAAAAGCTATCGTAGAATTGTTGTTAATACAGATGATTTGCGTTCTGTGGATGTTCGATGAAACTGAACAATAAATGCGAACCAATTGTTTTTTCTCTTTCTACTTATAACTGTCAGAATAGTCTGTTAAAGAATTATCATTAAAAATCTAAGTTTGATGAAAAGTAGAAGTGAGGATAGCGTATGTTTCATTTCATTTACGAAATTATAGCCATTATTTCAGAAAGTTTAGTATTTTGCAGAGCGGAAATGCTTAAAACTTTTTCCCTACTGGAATCTTTCAATGCAATTGAAACAATTGAAATTTAATATTCAAAAACATCCCAGCCTATTTACAATCCATTTCGGAAAAAAAAGACATGGATCAGATCGATTTCCTGGGTTGCTATGACACATCTGCTTTGTTAGTGCATACTTCAATTTAATTTCTTATCAGATAGCACAGAGTCAAAATGATGCTAGCAACTTAAGCGAATCTGATCTTCTCTAACTTGTGCTTCTTCACTATAAATGGGAATAATATTGACGAACAAATAACTGCTGTGTTTTCATCACTGAAAACTTATATATTATCTTGTCTTCAAAAGTTTTGCTATTCAGTGCAACTCTACTTCATCTCAATCAAATGAAAGGTATAAGAAACCTTTTTTAACTTTTATTACTTTTATTTCCTTTTAAATCACTTCACTTCTACAACCTTTGAAAAATCCTCAATAAAATGATCATTATGTTTTAGTTTATTCCGTTTTTTAGATAAATCTTTTTACGAATTCTTATGAAAGCTCGGTTTTCATTGCAAATTAGAAATTTACATTTATTTTGCATAGTTAATAAATTAATTATTGCATGATATATTTTAAACTATATGTATTTTAATTCCGAACCTGTGGAACACATGCTCGGAATATACGAAGTATACGTTCAAATACACGTATTTTGAGCATCTATTCCATATCCTAAAAGATGTCATTAATCTAGCAAACGAAGCAGTTTTATGGAAAATATGTTTGTCTCTTAATTTCATTCCCTCTCATCCTTCCTTTCATTTTCCAAGCAAATTTCTACCAGATAGAAGCCTCGTTCAATACATCGTATACAACGATCCATCTGTTTTCTTCCTTCTTCATGAACATTTTCAATTCTTTGCATCCCTTCTGAGCTATAATCCAACATGAAATATTCCTGGTCAAATTCTTATTTATAAATTTCAATATATCAAATAAAATAATTACGGTTCAAACTTCTTGACCAGAGGAATCCCTAAGGCTGAAGAAGAGTGCATGATATTATGATTCTGTGAGTTAGAATTGCCTAATCGGATTTGCCGGTCTATTTTTTTGAATATCATTGATGCTGTACTTATTGAGTGTGATAGTAGCATGTTTCTTTTTTAGATTTTTTGAACGAGTTTTTAAATTTTGCAAAGGGATATTTCATGAAATAATTTAAGATAAGGACTCAGAATAAAGTAAAGGACGAAATAATTATAATATTAATTGAAATAAATGGAAATGCAAACAAAACAAAAACAAACATACCTTCCCTTATTATTTAGTCCATTTCTAATAACAGATTTAATTTGTATGAAGCAATCGAAGATTTGAATTAGCGAGGTTGTTTTGAAATGAATAGTCTATATTCAAAGAGATGAAAAACGGTTTAAAATACCGCTCAAACGTAAGAGTGTAATTTCAAAATTGCGTAACTATCTGCTCCTTGCATTTACTGCTCATCAAGCATGCAAAATCAATCATTCCAAAAAATTGCTGAAGATGATTTGGAAGTTTGGTGCAGGATGTTTCAATGTGCACTGAGAATCGAAAGCTGTAAGTATTGATAGAAATGGCTGAAGAAATTTTAGATTTAGTCGTGGAGATGTTGCAGCAATGAAGTACTTGCGCTTAGCACATCCTCATTCTCTAGCAGAGGTGCTTAACTTTTGCAAATTCTAAAATCGATCCTTTTAATTGCTCTGTGGCCATTTCAGCTGCAATCTAGTTGTGGCGGTGCACTAACAATTCAAAATATGTTGTTTTCTGGAAGCCACTTTGCTTTCATTTAATGTTACGTAGTTTCTGGAACGTTGCTCATCTCCAGTGGTAACTTCGGTAGCATTTTGATGAGATTCCGTAAGTAAGGATCACGATTACCTTCCAGTTTTGTATTTTTCTGTTGAATTAGGCTCTCTTTCTGTCCAACTTTATTAATTCCCAATTTGAATAAGGCTATCGTTATGAGAAAACTGGCGAATAGCTGGGATGGGAATTTATTGTCTGCTTTGGTGGTTTACTAATTAAACTACTCATTTGAAGAGACACGCAGTTGCATGTGCTTTACGGCACTGCAATACTCATTCCGTTATTTTCTTTCTCATTTCAAATTACCGCTCTACCAGTTTCCTATCATTGTTAAGTAATTTGATCTCATCCACTTACTTTACTCGTACAACTTTATTCCTCAGACTTACTTCACTTCGTATTCCACTATATTCCGTTCAAGAATTGTGTTGAGACATTCCGATAGAGGGATGGGCCTAGTGGTAATGCGCGTGGCTCTTCCCATAAGCTCATCCGAACTATTTATACACAGAGACATCGAAGCCACCAAAGTTCAGCGGAGATCTCTCTAATTCTTTCTTCTCCGGAATCTCTCTTATTCTTTCTTTTCCGGAATCTTTCTAATTCTTTCATTTCCCCCAGTATTTATTTTCTCTGAACCTGGTACGGAAAATTCTCTCAAGCACACGCTTGCATCTTCTTCCCTCATAATCTGTAATGATAACTGAAATAGAAGAGCAGGTGGAAAAAGAAGGAAGAATTCCGGGAGAGATGATCGAAAAAACATTAACTAATTCGTAGCGGAATAATGTCTTCTGATGTAAACAAGTTTAGACATCCCTGAATATTGCCATTGCCATTTATACAAGCTTACATTTTGTCGGAATATTTAATTCATTTTATTTTTCTTATGGTTTAATGCTATCATCACTGTTGACTGTAAAATTTTGATTTATTCTATCGTTTCAATGGGAAAAAAATTAGAGGAATGAGAGGAGCTGCTAAATGTTTTCAAGGAAAAGAGATGTAAGATATAGAACTGAGAAAATTAAATCATTAATAAACCATTTCCATCATTCCGTCCAATCTATCTCCGAGACCATCAATCGAACTTAGAATAGAAATTCTATCCGTAGTCAGCGCATTCCTTTCATTATTACATTACTTGTATTGATGCTAATCAATCGCATAAATGTTGAAATTAAGAAGGAATTAATAGTTTTATTTTTAATTATAAGTGGAAACTCTATCATCATTAATTAATAACAGTAGAATGAGATTCTGAACAGTAAAGTAGCTTTCGATATTATCTTTAGTTCATTTAATTGAAGAAACTTTTATTTTAATATAATGCACTTATCAACTTGAATTTTATGTTTTCTAAACTAAAGAAGCAAAACTGAAGTATTTGAATTACCTCTCTTTACCACGAATTATTGCAGCTTTCTACGTAGCTGCCCTGACGGGTGCCATGTTGACCCGGCGGAAATCGTCAACAATTATTCTGCAGCAGCAACCACTGCAGCAACAGCAGCAGCAAATGGTCGCGGGGACTGATCGAGGTGGCACAAGTGATTCAGTTGCTGTCCTGGCGGAAATATTGAACTTAGACGCCTCCTCAAACAAGCAGCATACTAGTGGTACGTGGCGGTCATAAGTATTAGGCCACACTGTCATATGATCATTTTATCAGAAGTTAAATTGTTATAGTTAAGTATGTAGTTAATCAATCTGCGATACAAATTTCTCATGTAAATTGTTTTACTAATTTTGAAAACTATGACGAACTTAAAATCTGAAAGATCTGAGAAATGCCGAGATTTTCATTTCGGTTAGTGTAATGGTTTGCGGATATTTTATCATAATCCTCGGCCTGAAACTGTTAGTCTTGTTAAAAAAGTTAGTGCGTGATTCTGTGATCATTTTGAATGGGGTTGAAAAAGCCGTTTAACTGATTAGTATTGAGAAGTAAATGAATAAATGGTTATCGTTTTCACTTTGAAAGAGACGATTAATCTTGTATGAAAGTAATACTTTAGTGGGAAAGGAAAGGAATGCACAGTTGATCAGTTGATAAAGAGTCTATAGCTAAATGGTATTCAAAGAGAAATGTGATCTTACTACCTGACACGAATAGTTTGGAAACGAACGTAGTTACGCTTCAATTCAATTAATTCAGTTCATTCAATGGTAACTTTATGAAAAGACTGATAAAGGATTCGCACTGATTTGCCTCTTCCTTCAGTGCAATAAACGCCTCACATTGTCATATATTGCAACAATGATTACTTCAACTTTGTTGCTTATCTTCATTGGAAATGGGATTAAGTATATCCGTAAAAGGGATTAAGTATAATTCTAAATCTATTGGAAAGAATGTATGGATACATCGACAGTACAGCAACAAAATTCTGTTTCTTTCTGAGAAAAAAAATCACAGAAGTGAATAAGTTCGAAATGCAATCATAATTGCTTACTTGAATTATCAAACTGTTTATTGATTTTCCATTTATTCTTTGAATATACCATTGATCTGTCGGGGTATTTCTTATTTACCAATTAAATGATCGCAAGAAAATTGAGCAACTTAAATAGATAGATTCCTCAACTTTCCATCATTATCAGCCATCATTTGTTATTCAAAAGAGTTGGGATGAAAAAATACAAAAAAGACTATTATAATTATAATAAAACCCATTTGGAACAATGAACCATCATTAATCAAAAGAGTCAAATCATCTCAACAAGCAATAAACAACTGATAGATAGCAGAGATATTTGTGTTGATAATTCCTCATCACTATATGCTTAACTTTCATTCATTGCAGATATTTTGCGCAATAGTATTTTCGAAGATATCCCTAAATTTGCATGCGTCATATCAATGATATCAGTATGCTTGAACACACCTCATACTTTCTTCTTTTTCCCATCGCTTCATTATATGGTCTTTCTTGCGGATGCTATTGTTACTGTCATATTTCTTATCGAAGCTATCGTCAAAATTGTTACTAATGGATTGATTACAGTTAGTTCATTTCATACTTATTCCATCTTCATCAATGCTTCCTAATATTAGCTTGAAGCATGACAAAACAATTTGTTATCAAATCATCTATCGATTTGTCATTCACTTAAGAAAGATTAAGGCATTACGGAAGTGATTGAAAATAAGTGTAAATGTTTACTGAATTGAGTAAAGAACTTCACTGTAACTTCATTGTTTAGCACGAAGGAAGCTATCTTCGAGATCGTTGGTGTCAATTTGACTTCTTTCTACTCACTTTACATATAATATCAGTATTGTTAAGCGCTTATGAACTTATTTGTGTGTGGTTACCACACTTGGAATGGCACTATCATCAATGGTACGGTGTGATAAGAGCTCCAAGGCCATTTATCATGATACGCTTTATACGTTCCATCGTACGTTTCAAATTACCGAAGAATCGAATCCAACAAATTATCAAGTGAGTATTTAATAGTTTTCAGTTATTTCCATATTTCGGAATAACTCTACATGGAAAATTAATATCCAAATAATTAGCCACAGATTAGGAGATATTCAAAAAATCTAATTATTAGTAGCTTGACAACAGTCGTCTTGTTTCTTTCTTGATTCGACTTTATTAGTTCTACTTCAGGCGATCTTCACAACAGATTCAGAATGTGACGATATTCTTCTTGTTCTTCATGACATTCTACGCAATTATGGGAGTACAATTGTTCGGTCGAATGGATTATCATTGTGTCCTACCGGGCACCAACGTTTCTAACGTAACGATCGCCGATTTAGCCATACCGGACACGATGTGTTCGCAAAAAGGAGCTGGCGGTTACGAATGTCCAGCTAATATGGAATGCTTGAAGCTGGATATGAGTGCTCAGGCTGAAGGTTTCTATGGAATGTTTAATGATTTCGGTGAGTTATTAAAAGTTATAGAATCTAACTGAGCTACTGCACATTTACATCAATTATTCATATTTTCACATAATAATTTTTCTTTCTTAAACAGATATGTTAGAGAAAAAAAAATGAAGGAATATTTGGAATATTCGATCATATTTGTGTCATTTAATTATTAATCTGCGTGATTGTTTTTCCAGGTACAAGCTTATTTACCGTTTACATGGCAGCATCGCAAGAGGGATGGGTGTACGTTCTGTACGATTGCTTAGACACATTTCCTTCCTACATCGCTTTTTTTTACTTTGTAACTTTGATATTTCTACTCGCTTGGCTTGTTAAGGTTTATTTTCACACTTCCTATCCTTCTCATGATTTATTATAGCATTTGATCAAAATCGATCAGTATTTGCTCAAAAATATTTGTCTACTTACAATAATATCAAGTAGTTCGTTTAGAATGTATTTATCGCCGTAATAACGGAAACTTTTGCGGAAATACGAGTGCAATTCAGTGAGATGTGGCAGACACGTGAAATCACTGTTGAGGATAGTTTTGCTCAGGTAAATTAATTTGGACAAGTAATTGATGAGATTAAATAAAGTATTGTTACTGAAGACGTTGATACCTTTTTTCAAGAAATTAGAAAAAACGGAAGATGGATGGAAGCTGACGGCAGTGGATGCAGAAAAAATGAATGCTGATAGTGCTCCCAAACCGTTATATTGGGTTTGTTATAATAAATCATTATTAAAAATTAATCGAATTATAATAACTTATTTATTAAATCGATTGCATCAACGAAAGACAATTAATTCTAAGAGAAATAACCCGTAGGCTATTTTGATATATGATATATATTACTGATATGAGCGCTTAAGAATATAGCAATAAGTTCTTGTAGTGATTAATGATAATGATTGCTCCATAGAGTAACTGTCTGATCAATCAATGATTTATAGTTAGTTCGTACGGCGGTATTTCAAACGTGCATGATGGTAATGGTAGTGTTGAATGCTGTCATCAATGCATCTCTCGTGCATAAGCATGACGCAAGTGATGAACCACGGAAACTTCTTTACTACTATATCGAGGTTTCTACACCAAATATTTTCACGAGATATTTATATTTCAGAAATTCCATGTAAAATATAATAATCAATAAAAATAATGATCACGTTCAATAATGATACAGAAGAGTTGATGTTCAGCTTAGATTCATTTTTCATGTTTAGTCAATAAAATGATTGATTGTTAGAATAATGTATGGGAAGGATAGGTAGGCTTTACGATAATATTCAACGTGGAATGCCTTCTAAAAATGGTTGCTCTGGGATGGAATGGATATATACGATTGCACAAATTTGAATTTATTCTGTGTATTGGGAGTACATTAAATATTATCAAGCCGCTCTATTCAATGAATCTTTTCACGTATTTTCAAGTTTTTCGCATTGTTCGACTCATTCGTGCTTCTCCGATGCTTGAAGATTTCGTCTACAAGGTCCGACATTTCTTGTTTAACGAAAAAATTACGTAAACTCATATTAGATGGATATATTTTTACTTAACTGAAAGGTTATTTCACAAATTCAAGTAGAAATCATGTAGTCCAATGCACAATAAAAAGTTGTAAATTAATAAATGTAAGGAAAGTGATTACTTAATCAGTATTTTATTTATAATCTTACTTCTTAAACTTGCACAGATTTTTCATCACTTAGAATAGATAATTTTTAATCAGTCGAATTGAAAAGGAAGACAGAGATAAATATGATTTGATAGTGAATAGATCCACAGGAGATGATTGAAGAGTTTTGGACGTTACCACTGCAATAAATACTGAAAATGATTGAAACATAGTGATAGTTAACAGATTATTTCTTCATATAAGTAATTCCAATTACAGATATTTGGACCAGGAAAGAAATTAGGTGGTTTGGTAGTGTTTACAATGGTACTACTTATTATCACCTCTGCTATTTCATTGCAACTCTTCTGTTATGTACCAAATTTAGATAAATTTCGAACGTTTCCACAGGTGAGTCTTTCTAACATTTCTCATTATGCTAATTTACATTACAGTTTATATAGAATGCTTTTTCAGGCATTTATGTCTATGTTTCAAATAATAACACAAGAAGGTTGGACTGATGTAGTAGTGGAAATTTTACGTACGACAAATGAATCAATGGTACCATTCGTTGCAATATATTTTGTTGGATATCATTTATTCGTTACTCTGGTATCTATCATTTCTTATGTAACTTTCTAAAATTGAATTTTTTCATTGTTGTGATACCGTATATATTTGGAAGAGAGTAATTCGAAAAGTTTAGAATAGTTGAACTGGGAATGTTTGTTGTTCGTTGATGGCATGCATTTCAGATTGTTTTATCTTTGTTCGTTGCTGTTATACTTGATAATTTGGAAATGGATGAAGAATTGAAAAAGGTGAAACAACTGAAAGCACGAGAAGAGGTAGCAATTGATATGTTATCATTGAAATGATCACTCGTTTTTTTGAGGAGGAGATCATTCTTTTTTCAATTTGATAAATTCTTACTGAGATTAGTATGACTGATAATATTAAGAAAGGATAATAGAAAAGAAGAAAGTTATGATATAGCTGAAACTACTTGCAGACTACATGTATGCGTACAACACTTCCATGGCGATTAAAAATTTTTGATAAATTTCCAACTCGGCCACAAATGGTCGAATTACGAAAAGTGTCCGGTGAATTTCCGTTACCAAAAGTTCGACAAAGTTTTACAAAACAATTTGCGGAAGATAATATTCTGACGTATAATTCACATCCTGAAGGTTATTTTGATAAAGTAGTTTTAGCACACTAATATAATCGTATTTCTATCTTAGTACTTTTATTTAAAGAGAATAATTTCAAGAATTTAGAAAGTCATTTCACACTTCAAGTACTATAATTTATATTTATATATTTTTTTGATTTGTAACAATGAATGGATCAAAAAAAAAACAAAAAACAATTCTCAAAATGCAGAAATCACATTCCATTTACATATCATTTCAGAACCGGATTTTCATCAGAAGCAACTATTATGCAATGTTGGAAGAGCATTTTTCCGTAGCACCGTTACTGTACGACAAATCGGTCAGCTTTCAGCGAAGTGGTCAATTAACATTTTAATCGAGTATGAACTTGCAATTATCCATTAAGAAGATGAACTAATTCAACATCTTAAGTAAATTGTTGTAATTTGCAGAGAAGCAAACCGAAATCGTGCCCTTTTTCTGGATTCAAATCAGTACATTGCTCAACTTGGCCAAGGTGGTGCACGAATGTGGGGAGATTCAAGGTGTACTCATTCCTTTACTCTCTCTCTCTCTCACTCTCTTTTATATTATCCGCAAAAATTTGATTCCTGATTTATTTTCCTGACAGCAATGTAATTAATGAATTTTACAGACAAAACATGTCATAAGCTTGAGATGAGGGAATAACTTATAGAACATTAATTACTACAGATATCGTAATAGAAGTATAAATCGACCGATAAAATTGAAAGTTGTTTACGAGCATCTGAAGGAAAATGGTGACGTACGGTTGGCAGATTCAGCACCAAAAAACGATTTAAAACATGGTGAAATTGATATCAAAGCATTACAACAAAAGCGACAGCATGCAGAATTGACTAGGTTATTTTCCGCATATCTTCTCAGTAGTTTTTTTATTTACAGTGATGATATCTGAGGGTGATCTTGAGTACTTTGCAAAATGAGCATATCCCATATCTATTCATTTCATTTAGCCTTCTCAATTTCATTAACTCCACTAACTTAATCACTTCCTTTATGAATTGAATAATTTGAATAAAGTAAGCCAAGTTTACCAACTTCAATATTGAGTTTACTAATAATAGAAAGTTTAATTACTTTTGTTTCATCGGTATTGTTTTGAAAAAAACAAACTTTTGAGGAATCGAATTGAAGAAGAAATTCGCGAGAATCATCCGTTCTTTGACCGTCCACTTTTTGTCGTCGATCGAGACTCACGTTTTAGACATATTTGTCAGGAAATAGTTTATGCCAAATATATACCTGAAAAAATCGACTCAATTACCGGGAAGCCGATGCAACAGCGTTACAAGCAGCTACAGTCAGTTTCTTCATGCATTTCAATTTGAATTGACAAATTCTTAGCATATTATTATCTTCAAAGTATAATGAAATAATTTTTGGAAACTTTTATGTGTCTACGATATCACTTGTTTGTTTAAACTTTTCGGGAAACTATTTCTTGTTTTCAGCACTTTTAATTCTCTTTTTATCTCCTGGAATAATGCTTATGAACTTATCTCATTTATTCTAAAGAATTTGATTAGCCAAAAATAATTTGCAGTGAGCTAATTGGCTTATTGACATACCTTGATTGGGCAATGGTATTTTTTACCGCACTCTCCTGCTATTCGATGCTATTCGAAAGTCCGTGGCCGACAACAGGCGAAAATATGATCTTCAATAATCCTTATCTTCAGGTACTTATAGTGATTATGTAACTTTTTAGAATTAAAGCTACTAAATCAATCCGATATCATAATTTTTAGATTTGTGATTACATGTTTGTCATATCGATGACTTTTGAACTCGCTGTTAAAATTCTTGCAAATGGATTCATTTTCACTCCAAATGCTGTAGTGCGAGATGTTGGCGGCATGATGACTCTTTTCATTTATATTGTACGTTGCTTACAATAAGTTTATTTATTTATATCCTCATCATACAGTTTTTACATATCGAACTACCGGAAATTGTTTGATCATTAACGCATATGCAGCATCTTTTAATTATTTTAGATGATATGATCTTTTCTTCATATCAAGTAGGCCTTAAATTGAGATTACCTTAGTAACATCTTGGGTAACAGAAATTGAAGTAAATATTGAGAGTGAAGGCCTAATGTGAGGGTGGTAGATTAATACAAACATATTCAGTACATAAATTTCATTTTTTTTAAATACTTTTTTATCGATTTTTGAAAGTATCACGTAGACTGACTAACGTATAATAATATCAGAATGCTATGCCTTTATTCATTGCTTTTTTATTCCAAACCTTTCGCTATCACATGGTACCTTATTAAGGCCAAATTTTCTCTTGCTAATCGTCATCATCGATTCAGAAGTTCTCGTGATACGCGATAAATGATGTATCTTCTAATCGTTTAAATCATAAATTGATCAGATTACCTTGCAAGAAAAAAGAATTATATGGAATAATAAAGAAATCAAAGTTAATTTTGCTCAAAGCTAATATGAGTTAATAGAATCAAAGTCAATATGCTAACGGAAAAAAGGAATTGAATACTTAAAAAAACCTGAGCAAGTTGATTCATATCCATATCAGATACATAAATAAAGTACAATACCACGGAACTTCAACAAATTGTAAAGACATTTTTAGACCAGTGTTATCTATTTGATTTGGATGCCGCGTCACGTGGAAATTAATTCGTTGGCGCAAATGATGATGATCTTTCGAGCTATGCGACCACTGCGCATTTACACTCTTGTACCGCATATTAGACGTGTGGTTGTGGAATTATGCAAAGGATTTAAAGAAATTCTCTTGGTATTTCATTCTTCCTACATTTTTCCATCCTATCTCAATAAAATTATCACAAAATATTTCAAATGATTGAAGTTCGTACATTTCAGGTTACTACCTTGCTTATTTTGCTTATGTTCATATTCGCCAGTTTTGGTGTGCAAATTGCTGGTGGCAAATTAGCTGCATGCAATGATCCAACGATCACTGAAAGAGTTCGTTTCAAATGTGCCGCGATCGACAATGGATTATTCCAAACTCTCTTCCGTTCAAATGATGAAATTTGATTTCAGGAAAATTGTTTCGGTTTATTTGAACAAAAAGTTTTCGTTACACGAATGGAAGTATATGGGAAAAACGATAATGAATTGCATCCCAAAATTTGGGTACCACGAGTTTGGTAAGCAATTAGATGATTTTATTTTTTGTTTTATTTATTCTAACCTTTAATAAATTAAAAGAAAGGCATTACAGGACAAATCCACGGAATTTTAATTTTGATCATATCGGAAACGCCATGCTAGCACTTTTTGAGACTCTTTCCTACAAAGGATGGAATGTTATTCGTGATATATTATGGGTGAGACAAGGGCCTGTAAGTACTTTATCAATCAGTCTGAAATTTAAACCTTTGAATCTGCGCTATAGCATGATAATTTCAGTGGGCAGTGGTCTTTATTCATATATACGTCTTCACTGGTTGTATGATCGGACTTACACTTTTTGTTGGTGTTGTCATTGCAAACTATACGGAAAACAGAGTAAAAAATTTTCCTGACTTATAATTTACAACTTTTTGATAGGTTAATCTCAAATCATCTTTCTAGTTACTTGGCAAATTAAACAAGCTAGCCTCGTAAGCTAAAAAAAGCATTATTGATCTGAATTTTTCAGATTCTGTCCAACATTACTTAACTGCTTGTTATTTGACCTTACAATAATTTAAAGTGAATTCAATAAAAACTAAACAAATTATTTAAGGGTACAGCGTTGCTTACAGTCGACCAACGGCGTTGGCATGACTTGAAAGCACGTCTAAAAATGGCACAACCTTTACATGTTCCACCGAAGCCAGCGGAATCTGCTAAACTTCGCATTAGACTATATGAGATTACATTAAGCAGATGGTTCAAACAGGTACCTTCTTATATGAATTTTATAGATAATGAATTGAAAAAAGATCTTCAATTTTTGAAATTATCCAACTTTTTCACTTTATCAAACTGAGATCTTTTTGAAAATCGGACCGATATTTTCTAATTCTTTCACCATACCATATTTTCCAGGTATTCGCAATATTAGTAGTAATTAATTCAGTTACTTTATTCATTCCATGGAATGTTGAAGAAGAGAAGAATAGCTATAAAGCTCTTGTTTTCATGACAGGCGTATCGGCTATTGCTAATATCCTTTTCACCGTTGAGGTTATTCTCGAATTCATTTTGTTTTATTATCATTTTGTTAGTCATTTTGGTTTTTTGTTTCAACCAATAAGCTATTAAGTTTCAATTTTCAGTACACTTATTTGTAACCGAAACTTTACTTATATACCTGATTGGATAATAAAGGAATGAATCAGTTGGATGACTGAGAGAGAGTGAGAGAGTATTACATCATCTTGTTGATAAAAATCGAACCACTATAACCGTTTAACGAATTAAATAAAATGGTTCAATAGCTACCTTTAATTTTATCTTGTGTAACTTACGCTGAATCATTCTTGAAAAGTAATCGCATCGTTTGATCTTTTTCTCAATGAACATGTTAGCTCTCTTCATCAGTATACTTTGATGATGAATTGAAACACTTTATCTTACGATAAATCAATTTCAGATTCTACTGAAGATGATTGCTTTCACGGTGCGTGGTTTCTGGCAGTCGAGACGGAATCGAGTCGATTTACTAATTACAGTACTCGGACTCTTTTGGATCTTTACTCATTTCATTATGGCCTTACCTGCAAGCGCTGTTGGCGGATCTACAGCGCTCAAAGAATTCACATATACTTTTGGATATTTAGTGGTCATTTTAAGATTTTTCACTATTGCTGGTCAGTATTTCATTTCTTAATTATAATAATATGTTCTTCTTATTTATCTGTTCCGTTTCCGTCGAAAAAGGCTTTCATTGAGAAAGTAACGAAACTTGGAAACATTTTTTATTTCAGGTCGTAAAACGACTTTAAAAATGTTAATGTTAACAGTGGTGATGAGTATGGTGCGAAGTATGTTTATTATAACAGCTATGTTCCTTCTCGTACTATTTTATGCTTATACAGGTGTTATACTCTTCAGTATGGTTAAGTACGGACAAGCTGTTTCTAAGTTTGTTATTTACTGTTTATTCTCCTTAATCCTAATTACTCACTCTCATATTTGTATAGAACTCATAGCTAAGCGAATTGTGTATGTAGTTATTGAGCTGTGTTTTTTGGGAATTTCCCGGTGAGGAATGTAAAACATATTGAACTGAGAGCGGAAGGATTTCATTAAAAATTATTTATCTAATCCATTAATGATTTATTTGCAAGCGTTATGAAATGAACGGGAATTTCTTCAGGCATGTGAATTTTCGAAATGCAAAGGAAGCCTTGGTGGTATTATTTCGAAGTGTTACTGGTGAAGATTGGAATGATATTATGCATGATTGCATGGTATATGTTTAATATTTATCTTTTTGATATCATTAGATAAATTTGTAAAATTATCAAATAAATCATTTTTATTAGGATCAGAGTTCCTGTTTTGGCGTTAATAGGACTAACTGTATTAGTTAAAGGAATTGACAGATTCATCAGATCTGTCGATGTCATAAACTATATTCCTTACTATCTCATATTGGAAATATTTAGATTTTTTTTAAGCGTAGTCCACCACTGTGCTATTGGAAGAAAGGTGTCAGTTACTGGCAAACTGATTGTGGCAATTACTTTGGCGCTATTATTTATTTCTGCTCTTTCTACCTCATTATCACTTACATCGTTTTAAATCTTCTCGTTGGTTCGTTCTGAGAAAACTTCATACCAACTTTAACTCTTTCCCTCGAGAATGCTATAGAGTAAGTCTAAAAAATCATTGTTACAGCTGTGATCATTGAGAATTTTTCCTTGTTTTACTCAAGCGAAGAAGATGCTCTTCTCAGCTATGCAGATATTCGAAATTTTCAACAAGTTTGGAATATGGTAGATATAGAACAGAAAGTAAGTAATTTGATAATTAGGAACTATAACACTATCTTTCATTCAATACAATTTTGATTGTATTCGGACAAGAAACATATCAATCTTTTGGACATTGCTAGCCTCAAATCCTTCTATCTTTTTAGCATTTACATATTTATAGCGTACAATACCGGTTCGTCGAGTGAAATTTTTACTTCGTTTACTGAAAGGTCGATTAGAGGTTGATCCAAATCGAGATCGTCTGTTGTTTAAGTATATGTGTCATGAAATGGTTCGATTACATAATGGTGATGACATTTCATTTCATGATGTTCTGAAGTTCGTTATTCTTCAAATTCTTGATTGAATTATCATATAATCTGTTTATGGAATGATTCGATTGCTAATTGGATCCGTCATTTCAATTTCCTGTTTTATGTTTGCATCAATAATTGTTATTTATAATTGCAATGTATGAGTTATTTGTAGTATTTATGGGAAGATAAGAGAAATTTTCAGTATGCTGTCATATCGTAGCGTGGATATACGAAAATCTTTGCAACTTGAGGAATTGCTACATCGGGAAGAATTGGAATATATCATTGAAGAGGAAGTGGCAAAGCAGACGATACGTTCGTGGCTAGAAGGCTCTTTACGACGAATTAAAGCACAACAGAATGTCCTTTTTTCTATTTTCATTTCATTTTTACTCAAAAAAAATCTCATGAATTTATCATCAATTCTCATCCATCATGTATTCATGCATGCAACAGGATATGGTCATTTGCGCTCCCTTCTTGATTTCTCTATATGAAAGTAAAATGGATCATATCATATAATTTATTCTTAGAATAGTTTGATCCGCTTATTTGATGCATTCTACTTTTTAATAGAAATATAAATTTACAGAATTCCATTTTCCCATTCTTTTTTCATAGATATAAAAATCTACAAAATCTGTTACTTGAACTAAACATACACTTTATCGAGTAGGTTTGATGAAAAAGTTATTTTCAGAAAGATATTCCATTGATTGCACAGTTGCAACCATTTCTAAATGAACAGCATGGTGTGCCTTCGATGCTACAACTAAATCAGATTTCAAATCAGATGAACGCAGGGAGTAATCTTCAGCAAGATCAGTCACAACAACTCGGTGAATCGAATGATAATGAGGAGGAGGAATTGATTAAATATAAACCGTCTAAAAGATCACGAAGGAGTAGTATCCCAGAACTTGTTGGTGTTCGTCTTTTTCTCTAATTTTATTAGGAAGATGGCACAAAGAGTTCTATCATTCCTAAATTAAATATTTAGAAATTTTATATTTTGGGAGAACGGATGATGATAGCATTCATAGTATTTAATGAGATTTAGTTATGATGATAACTGGCAATATCTCAGTCAAACTAGTATTTTCACTTTGTTGAAATGTAAATGTAAGATAAGCAGAGATTGGAAGCGAATGAAATATTTGTTTGATTAGATTCAATTCTATCCCGAGTTTGTATATAGGTTAATTTATGTTTTATTTGATTGAATGTAAAACTGAAACATCTCATTTTGCTATTTGAAATAAAATTCGTTCGCTAATATAATATATATAGTTTAACTTTCATCAAATTTATCTATGAATTAATGAGGATTGTTGAAAAGATATATTTTTCATAATTTTTTATTCCCATCTTTGTTGTTATATTGGAGAATCCCTGTTTTAGGAAGCTGCAAAAAAATTCATTTTTACCGGAAGTTCTGGTGCTCGATTACGAGGAGTATATAGCGTTCAATCAGTAGATCGGACAAGCTGCCGTGAAGAAAAAGGCGCAAAATCTTTATTAAGCGCTGAACGAAGTACGTCAAACACTCGTGACGAGAAGAAGTTAATCAAAGGTGTTCAAGTTAGTGTGCATCTCATTTCTCTGTTTTATTCATCCATCTATCCAGGAAATTGTAGGAAATTAAATATAGGAAACGAAAATTGAGAAAAGGAAGCTTTCCCGCTGGACGAATTCTTATGAAAATATACAAATCGGTTAGTTACACGTATGTTACTTCCATTTGCATTCTAACTGATTTGGAGTTTTCTAAGAATGTACTGTTTCAGTTACCATCCAATGAACTACCTAATGTTGAAGAGTGGAATGAAGAGAATGCTAACAATGATGCAAGGAAATTTGCCGATCGGAAGTATTCTGCAGAGTCTACCCTTCTCGCTGTTAATGAATTCAATAACGGTAATATGGAATTATTTCTTTCTCATTTTATTCTCTTATTTTTTAATCTACTTTCTCTGTTTCCTCATAAGATTAAATTTTTCCATTATAAAAATTTGAATAGTTTCAATCCTCACCTCCAGTTATCACCCTGAAAACACTAACTACTCTGTCATCATGAATAATCTAAATGTTTTGGTGCCTGTTGTTTTGAGATAATTGTACTAATATGCGATGAACGAAATTACAGAAAATTTTCAACATTAATACGTAAAAGTAAACCTGAACACTTTCTAATTTTTGCTTCCATTTATCTGATCCATCAGTGGGTGATGCATATCACTATGAATACTTATTGTATAACTTATCACTTATTTTTTCTTTTCAGATGGAGTTTCATTCGCCAGTAAACTCGCCAATTCCTCCTTTACATTAACATCTTCCTCAGCTACTGAAGAAGATGCTCATGTAAAAGAATGGTGGTCTGAATTCGACATTCTCGTCCTTAGCTAGGAATTGGTCAATTTCCTTCCATTCATCTGAATCAATGAAGGAGCCCAACTCATCCTTCCATCATTTCATGTTACCAATTGTGCTTGATAGTTTTCTTTTGGAAATTTATTACCAGTTCGATACCTTACCTTCATTTAGCAAGCAACACTGGCATTCCTAACTTGTCACTTATCAGTTTTAATATTCATTCTTGTGTGTAATTTGTTCCAGTTGATCATTTTGGAAAGTCATTTAATTATTTGAAAGATCAGTTTTTGATCTATCAGATTAGAACTATTTCGTAGAATCCATGAATCAATGAGTATCTTACAATATACGGGGAATTCATCTTTTGCACTTCTATATAATGAAATTTAGATTGCAATTACACTTAGTTATTTAAAAGTTTTGCTTAGTTACTTACCAGATAAATTTGTGGCTTCAAATATTAATTCTGATTAATTCCACAATTTAATTATAAAGGTTAGTTTCTGATCCGTACATTAAGATTGCAAAAATCAACCAAAACGATAACATTGAAAAATTTAAATAAAGGTGTAGTTAAACTCTGCTGAAATAAATTTTATTTCCACTAAAGAATTACTTCAAACTTCCTAAAGATGTGTGGAATGTAAAAGTGCAGCAATAACTAATTGTTCATGCTCTGTTAAACTATTATTACTATTTCTTCACGAATGTTTTTAAACAGATATACAGTAACAAAAAGAGAGCTTCCATCGTATATCGCTGTTATTGATAAATTAAAAATATTTGAATTGATTGGTGATTGCTTTCTCCGTTACAAAGTTATAAAGTCATGAATGCCAGAATAAGAATGGCTTTTTGAAATCGTAAAAATTTTTTCATAGTCTACAGTTCGGAAATTGTAGAATAAGTGATTATCATTTTAGTTAAGGTAAGACAATGCTTATGAGTCGCAGCAGCGATTGATTTCTCGAAGTTGGATTAACTGATTCAAACTGCAGCCTTCCTCTGAAAATAGTTATTGCAAATCATCCTAAATCATAAAGCAAGTGACTGTCATTTAAAAAGCAATGCTTCGAACATGATGAATTAAGCTTCTGATCAGGCGCTGGCCCTTAACAGATGACATGCTCTAGCGCATCTTTATTTAATCCTGTCTTACGGCAAGAAATGTCTCACATTTTATGTTTAATAAATTTATTTACATGAAGATTGGCATATTTTCCTCCGAAAAACTCATGCAGTGATGTCTTAGTTTTTCCGGAAGAGCTTGCTTGCAAGCCTAAAATTAAATATACCTTATAATTTTTGTAGTTATATCGAAAAACTGATCTTTTTGATTCACGCAAAGTTTCTTATTAACAAAAAAACGGTGGGAAATTGATGACTCTGTGGACATTTCAGTTCGATAATTTTACTTGAACTGTCACTTTCCTTTTCAAACAAATTGCAGACATGTACAATACAGTGCACCATTTTCAAAATATATTTTTTCTACTGTTTGAAGGCTCTTCTCAATTACACTTCATACATGCCGCCAAATTACAGATACTCCATTCGTTGAATGAGTATTTCTCGAATATGGCAGTATCAGGCAGATAGAAGATTCCGCAATCTCATCTTGATGTAATTTAGATCACAAACTTTGCAAATACTTTTTAGAACTTAAGAATACATTTAATTCGTGGCAGCAGAAGCTAACAATTCGAAAATGAAAAGCAGGAATAACAAGACAAGCGTTCATAAGAGGACTACAGAACCATGATCTATGATTTATGATTACAGAACTATGATTTATCGGGAAAATAAAAAGCCACGTAAAAGTGCTAGAGACTTGATACAGTTACAAAGACAAAACATGAAGTGTCAAAACGGATAAAAAGATTTGATTGTGTGATTGGTAGTTTCACTTCTCAAAAATACAAATAAGCGACAGAATAATAGATGTAATGTCCAAAAGCAAATAACTCAAATATTTCTATTTCAATCCTGACTGTTCCATAAAATAAATGGAAAGTTCAAACTACAGTAATAGCAAAGCAACGCAAGAGACGTAACAAAATATATGGTCGCGGACATGTTATAATTCCAATACCAGGTGAAATGCTTTGATGAAGAAATATATTCTCCCAGCATTCCAGAAAAGATTCAGTACTGAAAAAGAGCTGAAAAGATTTATCGAAGGCGAACTTCTGACATATTAAAAGCAATCAACAACATGCAATGATTCCATCATTGCATATTGCTGTTGATTGCAATGATGAAATCAGTAAAAAGAAACAACAATGTTGACGAGAAACTATAGCGAAAGAACCGTTTCCTTGTAGTAGTTGTCCAAATATGTGTACAGAGAAAAAATTCTTGCAATGAATCAAATCAAAATGCGAATTAGTGCACAGATTCGAGAATTTCAAAAGAAACACTAATAGCAGAAAGAAAATAACTGGATAGGATCATTAAGTAATGACAACAAATGTTCCCAACGACGTTTGAAAATCGAAATGAACGATTATTAGCTCTGCACACGATTACATTTTTACATTAATACGAACAGTTCATATTGGTATGGCGATAACAAGAACAACGTTCAATCTGAAATTTTTTCGAACAAAAATTAAAAACAAAGTAAAGAAGTTCCAAAACCAATTATATTCACCGCTATAGGGTACAGAGATAAAAGATTAGTTTGATCAGATGCAGAAAACGTTGTCCCTTTCGATAAACACGAGAATAAAAACAACCATTATAAACATACACGTGCAGATCAACATACCCTACAACAAGAATAAAAACAAAACGAACGAAATTAATAAATCATTTTAGAAAGTAAAAAACGCTTCCAATAATTTTTGAAACTAAGGGAGGATTCTAAGATTGCAAAATTCCCCTCCTACAACTTTTTATTAAGTAGTCTTTGTGAATTTTCAATAACACAAAGTTTGAACAAAAACAACACAAACAATTATTACTTCAACAACAATACCATTTTCCATCCTGGATATTTCGGAGCTCTCAATAATGAACGAATGGAACAACAAGACAGCCAACGTGTAAAGCAGCGACAACTGAAGGCTCACAATGATTTTCAACAAACTGTGCTTGAGCACAAAAATAACAAGAGACCGATAAAGCAAGCTATTGCTCGCTGATTATAATCTTTGAGATTCAAATTTGCAAAAATTGGCAGCAACTTGAAACCACGAAAAATGCTAAAATCTTCACTTTTTCCTAAATAAAGTAAATTCAATAACAAAGGAGAAAATTTTTTACAAAAGCCATTCATATCAGTTTTAAGGCAGCAAAACACACCGGAATTCTAGAAAAGAAAAAGCGACATCAAGAAAAAAATAAATTTAAGCATCAACGCACCAAAGGTAAACATTGTCCAGTTGAACTGCCGACAATAAAAATCTAACTCAAAAAATAGTCAAGAGTTGAAAATATTAACGAATTTTGCTGCCTTGGGCCTAAAAATTATAAATAAAAGTTATAATAATATTAATGACACAGCAAAATATACAAGATATGTCAAAAGGTGTATATATATATATATATATATATATATATATTATCATACACACAATATGACTATTTTTCCAGTTTTCCGTAACAAATCAAATTTCCGTATCGTAAATTAAAACACCGCCAAAACCTGACACTATCCTTCTGATTTTCAAAGTGCTGCGATCGCACTTTTGAAATTCGCAGTTTTCAACAATATTTTATCACTGCGATTCTTGAAGGCCCGGCGAAGAACCTATAGTTAAAATGTATCACACCAGTAATCAAACGAGAATCGTTGAAAAACTTAGTTTTTCTGCTTTTAGCTTTCCACTTTAAGATGACTAGGAGTCTATTTTTCAACAGAATAAATAAGAAATTTAAAAACAATTTTGAATGCATATTAGATCCAAATATAATTTCGAACGTTTCACAATATTTCATAATATGAAATAAAGCTTAATATCACAAAATACATCTTATCTTCAACAATATTGTACATGAATTTAAGTGTCCTTAGCAGGTTATATTTTATATTTGAATTTTTCAATAAACCCAAATTTCTGTTTGACACTAGAAACTCTATAACATTTAAAACTCCATTTCTGAAATTCAGATGACTCAAATCAACAAGATTGGAGGAATGCACAAATGAACGCGAGCAAATCAAATTAAAGATTACCTATGTTGAGCTTCTGTACAAACCCTGAGTATTGGAAGTACTTTGCCCATTGGCAGGTCCAATAGTCAGTCGCTGTGAAAAATCATTGATGAGCTGACCAAGCCTTGCCTGCACGGCTTGCGATGACTGAAAATTACCGAGTACGCGAACTGTCGTTGCTTTTTGAGTTTCATCATCACCTGCATCATCCGGAATTTTCACTTGTGCCCCTGTCATACGTTGCAACTCACGGACCTAAAATATTTAAGTGAAATTACTTTAATATTTAAATTTCCCATTTCAGCTTGAAGTGTAAGGAAACTTACATTCTGACCTCCTTTCCCAATAATTCTTCCAACAAGTTTGCTCGGCACAGCAATTTCAGTACATAATCGTATTTCATCCATATAGTGGCAACTTTGTTCAGCGATGCGTTGATATATCCAGAATTGTGCCTAAAATGTTACCTTGAATCAACGCCGCATTATTAGAAAACGTATGACCTCAATAACTAATGTATTCCGATTTTAAATGTAAGCTTCAGTAATAAGTGGGGAGCAAAGTATGCTATAAATAATAATGATATGATATCTTTTTCCGTCTATTTCCCTTTTCATTTCATTAATTTCAACTAAAATCATCATACTAAACAAGAACCTGTTGAAGAAGCTTCAAAAACTAGTCCTAATATATGATAAACCAATCAAAACTTTGTTACAATTCAGAAATGTATATAGTAACATGTTCTTGAAGCAGAGAAATAAAATAGATCTAGTAAGAACCTGAGAACTTATTTATTTTTTCATTATATCATTACAGAATTTTTCCCAGAAAATCTATTCAAATCTTCTAAGAATTATTCAAAGTTAAAACCTTACTTTGTATTGTTGAGGATCGTTACCAGTAATCGTTACCAAACGCTCCTCAGCATGTATATCTTTTTCTTTATCTTTTGACAATTTTGGTGATGCTACCTAAACTCGATAATGATTTAGAAAAGTATGCATAATATTGGTCAATATTTTAGTTATTTCAAGAAGAAACAATCAAAACATAACTAATTAATTTAAGTTCTCTTGACTTGAAATCTGAAGTAAAGAGGATATAATCTCAACAACCAATATCCATTTACTTATCTATTTCGGCTATATTTTTCGCCATGTATCAATTTTTGTTAAAGATAAAACAATATTGTAAGTGTTAAGACCTTTTCTACACTCTCTTCTTTCTTCCCATTCTGGTTTCCATCACCGTTGTTTGCATCCTTACTCCGTTCATTAACCCTTTCATTTGCTTCAACCGTTTCCTTCTTTACTGATTCGCTCACAGTATTGTTTTCCTACGCATAACAAACACCGATTATTCTTTCATATCATTACAAACCATTTTTCTTGAAATTTACTTAAATTCCATGAGTTTTTTTAGAAAATGAAGTGAAAATATTGAACCCTGTCAATTTTCTCGTTATTTCCTTCTCCCCTACTCTCCTTCTTGTCTTTATTTGTTCCGCCACCTTCAATTCGGAGTTGCGCACCTGTCAGACGTATTGCACTTCTAATATGAGCACCCTAAAAGCATCATTAAAGAAATTCAGTTCACAAAAAAACTTGAGGAATATATCTTTTCACTTGTTTCTGCATTTTCATTAAATCAGCGATGATCGTCAACAAACTATTAGGACTCTACATCGCTAAATAACATGGCAAGAGCTAGAAATACTAAAGCGAAGATGTGAACCACAAAGGAAAAAATACCACGAAGACTTACGGTTCATTATAATTCAAGACTTATCTGAGAATTTCAAATTCCACCATTCAATATTAAAAATTCTTTCTCATATACTCGCTTGTTCTGACTTTTTCATTGCATAAAGTTTTCAAATAGAGCTAACCTTTGCACCAATAAGTGCACCAACCATGCTGTTTGGTACCCACATGTGAACAGTGCGAACTTGCTGTTGCCCTGTACCAGTAGCGGCAGTACCAACCGTATTGCGAACATACTGGGCAGGTGGGACACCGGTAGCGGCATTCACATAACCTGTTTCGCCCACGGACGTCATCAACGGCATAGCTGTTGCGGCACCCGTATTTGGAAAGATTATCTAGAATAATAAAAAACAAGCTTAAGGAAAAAGTAAAAACTTGTTAACATGAATACCGACCGTTCCACCTAAGTGCTTTCTATAAGAGCTAAGTATCCTGCTACGTTAAGAAGCAATCTAAATAAAGATTGATGAAGAATTTAAAAATACCATATACCTCTGAAATAGTGGAAACGAAAAACAAGTCATTATAAAATAACAAAAATTTCAATCTCGCCTAAATTCGAAACTAACCCTGCTGTTTACATCCGCTTCAAAACTTAGGCGTAGTTTTTGGCTTATTTTTTGCTCCGCTGCAGAAACAACACTCATCGTGGGAGCTTTCACGGTAACTGTTCGCTCCAGATGCATTGACATATCGGATCCGTACAACGGCGATGTAGCATAGGGTGGCATCAAGGCGTAAGCATCACGTGCCAAGGTCGGTTCACTTTAATTTTGTTTTCACATAATTTCCTATACCTTATTAATAGCACTTACTACAAAAATCAGCATCAATACCAGCTTTACAGTTGCTCAAAATGCATAATCAAAAAAATAACCGATCAGTTTTGCAACATGAACTGCTTCGAAATATCGATAAAGCTGCATTCAATATCAAAAATGAAGAAAATAAAATTAAAACCAACTTAGATACATAGATATGAGCACCAGTTTCTTCCATAATTTTCTTGATTGTAGCACCACCTTTACCAATCAAACGTCCAACTAACTGATTATGAGCGCGAATTTTTAATTCAATATCAGGACTGAAATGTATTCAAGACGATCACTGAATGAAAGAATCTTTTAAACAACATAAAGAATCAAAACCCGCCAAATTTTCTGAACATTCCTGGCCAGAACTACAGTATTTAAAGTAAGAATTCAAAGAAATCAAGCATATTTGAAAGAAAAAAAAAAACCTTACTGTTGTGTAATGGTATTATCTTTTTCCATTTCCTTCCTTACAACTTCTAAAATTTTGACGCATGCTTTCGAACATCCCTCCGGCTGCCCCAAAATGGATATAATCTACAATAAAAAATAACTTAAATATATTCAGAACTATTTTTTTTTATTAAACTCAAGAATGAAAAAGGCATAAATTACATAATTGCAAAAAAAACCTTTTCAGTATTTTTAGTAAGATCGCGTGCAGCTCTCTGCACATCAACAACACAGCGTGCTTTGGATTCTTTCGTTATTTCGCGGATGCTCGATCCGCCCTGACCAATAATGGCTCCCACATATCTTGCATCAACAACAATTCGCAATGGCATATCCTAAAAATCAATCTTTTGCAACTAAAGAGAAATTAATCTATTATAAATTTAAATCCAGTAATTTAAGATTGTCGAATTCTTTTTTCTACAGCTTTTTATTAAGTAGCATTTGTGAACTTCCAATAAAATAGTTTAAAAAAATGATTGGAATTTAATTAATAAAGTCAAGTTACGAGACTCAAAATATACGAATAGGAGGATGGTACTTAAATTGATAAATGCAGAACGAACAAGGCAATATGATGGTCTGAGCATACCCTACTGGAAATTATATGTCCGTAAATATGCACTTTAAGCAATGAAAGAATAAGCTGGAAATACTTTATAAAATAAAACTAACTAACAACACACAAGTGAGTTTAAAATGAAAGTACATTCTAATCTTTTATGATAGTTACTATTGATCAAATTGATCAACACTTGGAATAAGCAATACTGCACTTCTTTCTTTCTTAGTCATTCCCTGTTCTCCACTACGGGTACAGAACTCCGAACTTCAGAAACAAATAACAACCTGAGACGAAGGCATACAATGATGCGCTGTAAGTGAAGCTGCCAACGGTGTAATGCCTTGAGCAATACTATGCGATCCATCAGCAGAAACAGTTCCTGATTGATGCATGGCCTGATGCGTGATACTTCCCGACGGCACATTCCCCTGATGTACACCACTAGCACGATTTATACTATTTCCACCAACATCATGACCACTCTGCCGCTGCTGTACATTATTTGCTACCTCTGCAAACATTTCATTAACGTCTGTCTAATTGTAAAATATAACTGCTATGAATAAAGGAATGCATCATAAATAAATCCTCATTGCAAGGCAATGAATAATCTTCGAAAAGTAATAACCCATATTCAGACTATAAAGAGAGAAAATGAATAAAATTACTAGCTCCTAATGCTGAAAAATATTGAGCTTTTTTATAAGGACTGATCACTTGTCAGATGTATTCATTAAATTTCTAAAAAAAAAGCCTAAACTTACGTCCAGCGCCAATAGATGGACGAGAATAGTGACTCGGACCTTGCTGAAATGTCACGGGATGATGTTGAGGAACGGTTTGATAACCTGAAAAGAGCAAAGCAAGAATCTCATAATAACTTCAAGGACAACTCCAAATAATCAAAATTGGCATGAATAGTAGTTCTGACAACAAAATTAGCCGTCTAACTCTGAGAAATGTTGGCCAAAATGAAGCATATACAGCTGGGTCAGCCTTTCTACCTCATTCGCATATTGCATGGCATATTCCCTCCTTTGCTTTACCTCAATTTATTATCATGCTGACGTTATTTTTGCCAACAGAAAAGACACTAATTATATTTTAGAATGAAAATTTTATGGAACCAGATTTCTTTATTTTTCTTCAATATTCTGAATCAGAAAAACATAAAAGGTACGAAATGCAGTAAATATTAAAATTATAAATGAATAAAACGTCATAAAAAGGAAAATTTTTTAATTATTTTAAACTTATGTGATTGTGTCCCCGAAATAGTGATAAAAATGACTACAATAAAAGAAGAGTACTCAGTTTATATATAACCATTTATCCTAATACTGTTGCTTCCGCTATTGTTGCTCTTGTTTATCATTTGCTTTCCTAATCATGTTAAGAAACAAAAACAAAAATTTTGTCTTCAAAAGCATTGCTTTTTATATTGCTTATAAAAGCATAATAAAAAAGAACTCAAACAGGAAAAAGCGAAGTAAAAAAACTTTCTTCCCTCTGAACGATAACAAAAATGCCTATCATTGAAAATTATCATATCTCAAAAAAGAATTGAAAAATATTAGGAAAAACGTAAAAATGATAGAAAGTTAAGTTGCTCTGTAATGAAACATAGAAAAACTGAAGCAGATGTCATAGGCATAGAACTGAAAGATCGAAGCAAGGTTCACGTTAATTATGAAGTGCTAAGAAATAAACTTTTATCACGCAAAAGATAAGATTAAAATTGTAGTTTCTCGAAAGAGTGTGAAAAAGGTTATATCAATAAATATGCATTGTAAGAAAGCTTTAGTATCTATTTAGAAGTTTCCCGAACTTAACTACAAATGTTTCACTTCTAACTGTTGACTTTTTTTATTTTGCTTTTTTGTTTAGCTTTAGTACCAAAAAGTTTTCGCAAGTATATCATAACTAACTGAAATGATAAATCAATCGTATCAAGAAATTATTGGAAATATAAATTCAATAGCGGCACCAGTAGTGATGTTTAAAAAATTTTAATTTGCAGCGCTAAATATAATTTCACATTGCAACATGCTATAGTGTAAATTTTGTGAAAATAAATTTTTCTTAAGAACTGGCTCCAGTGGAACAGGTATTTCCGTGGAAAGATCGACAAAGAAGTCTCTAAAAGTCAGCTATTGGGTAAAAAAGGGCAAAGAACAATCCAAATTTTAAGCATCTTGAGTTGAAAAAATTAATCGATAATGAATATTAAGACTTTTGTAAAGAATTTCTAAAACTGAATGTTGGTGCCAATAAAAAATAAGATTGAAAATACAGCAAACTAAGAAATCATGAATAGTGCAACAACAGCTTAAAAGGAGTGAAAGAAACTGCAGCAAAATGTAAAATCTCTAAATGCATCTGGATGAATGGACTGTACATACGCGCATATACGTGTAGCTTTTCTACTAAAGCGCACTCATTAACGTGATTTTTTGCATAAATTTTTGATGAAATATCGCTACAAAGCATCTGTAACTTGTATTTTAAACATCATTCAGAAGCTGCTTAATGCTGATTTCTACTATTTCTAAGACATCAGCTCGATCCTCACTTAAAGGTTATTCCATTCTTGGAAACATCATATATTAATTTTAGCAATCTCTATTGATGAAAAAAAACTTAAGACAGAAACCGGTTTATGCAAATACATTTAACGATGAAGTACATAATAAGAACATCACCGTCACATTTCTAGCAACTTTTGACAACTTTATGAATCAGATTACAAAATAAAATACGGATACAATACAGGTGATAACTTCCAACGTAGAAAGTTTCATTAAATCCTAATAACCATATAATGGTCAATGACTCAGCTCTAAATTTTTCATTTTAATGGATACTTTATTCTGAAATCCTCACTGACGTTATTTTACATCCGCAACAATGCATCAAGCAAAATCGGTCATACGCCTTTTTTAAATGGAAACATTATCATCAAGAAAATTCGAACCTGATTCAAAAACAAATCTAATGTTTCAGAAAGTCTCAGCAACTATTTTATTAAAAGCAAACTGTATTGCAGGAGATATAGAAATTAAGACAAACCTGCAATATATGGTGGTTGATTTGGATATAGATTGTAGGGCGTTGTAGTGTATACATGCTGTTGCGCTTGAGCGGATCGATTCGTAAAATGCTCCATTTCTTTTTAATATGTCTCACTTTTTTCTTAACTTTCACAGTCTAATCGCTGCTATCTACTGCAAACAGGAATAGCTAATTATTATGAAAACATTACAGATACAGTTTTTCTTTTTTTGATCTGTTGAATGATCTATCCTGGATGAAGAAGTCCTAGAGCTCTTCAATATTCCTTTTTCAAGGTAATATATACACAGAAACAAGCACTTTTTCAGGGAAAACGCTACCTCAGATAAGTGAACAATCTCTGATGCAATTCAATCCTGTCACTGCTCGAGACAAAACTTCCTCAAGGGTGCCGTTTGTCAATCTTCCCGTTAAAAACAACGCCAATTCTTTGCAAACAATTTCTGAAAGTGATTTTTCAACTTACATATAAGAATTGAATTGAAATAATGTTAACAGTGTTTTAATATATGATGAACATGAAGCAAGAAGAGAACGAAATTTTTTATTCTGAAAAAATTATATTTAAAACATCGCCTACATTTAGCATATATACTAGTTTATTGATTATGTTGCATTACCAAAATATCCAGCTTCTGTAATATTGCACTCCAACTCGATCTTTTAGGCATTTGATAATTAAGAACAGCGCTCACAATATGATCCCGTAACCAAAACTCTCCGTATATGTTACCCTATTTCCTTTCTTTCATCCTTTCACATTCCTCTCTTTCCCCCACTCATTTCCTTTCATCAAATTTTTAAGCTAAGCAGTAGTTTTACATTCATTGGAACTTTCCACAATTAACAGAAAGTTGGAAGAGCGGCAGGTAGACACTTATTGGGATAGCTGTTAGAACTACTTCCTAACGATTGCAAGTGGAAGGGTAAGAGAAGGATAGGAAGGAAGACTGAATATATGGAATGACAGGTTAATAATAATAAAGAACGTCAACAACCCGTTGACAATTCATTTGACAGCCTGAGAGCAAGAGAAAAAGAGATTTGGAAATACGAATCCACAAGGTCATAGGTGAACATACTATTCAGATTATCTTAGCCTTCTGCTCCTCCATTCTGATACAGTGAAAAGGGAAATGATGAAGGAATGCTTGCTCAATCACCCTAAATATATCTAGAATCTTTCCAGAAACCTACTCCCGGAATTACCCCACTTACCCCGCCCGTCACCCACAAGTCTCAAACTACCGTAACCCCTTATCGAATCACGTGTTTTCCTGCCAAGATCACAAATTCAATTGAATAGCACACTTTTGCTAATGCTATAGCCCGAATGATGTCACCAGGAAATTGGATTGTTTCAGAGGATTATCTGTGAAATTTACTGTTATAAAATTGGTAGTTTTACCGCAAATTCATTCCTTGGAAGTTTTCAAGGAACTGGAAGTTATAAGTAGCAGCAGACAGAATGGCATTTGCAATGGAAGTAATCGACTAGATATCGTGTGGTTGTAAGTTAATTCACAAAATGATTTAATACAATTGAGAGGGGTTAGCGGTCCGGAAGATATGGCAGCGGAGAAGGTTTGTCTGACAGATATCAAGAATTAAGCAATTCCACTTCTAGCAAGCTTTTTGATCATTTAAGAAACTTATTTGCTTTGAAATTTCTCAGCTTATTAAAGCTCTAAAAAGCATTTAATAAATCTATTCAAAGTAAATATATCTCTGAACTTTTAAAGTTATTGATAGCTATCTTCGTTGTTAATAAACAAAGTTTATTTTCTTTTAGTTTGAACGATAGCTTTAAGATCAAACCAAAATAATTTCCTTAAACTTTTCGAGATTAAATACTGCATATTAAGCAACATATGAAAATTTGACTGTAATTTTTTTAACTGTTGAAAGAAAAAGAGTTTCTTTTTTTGGTTTGACCTCACTGAAGAAGTGAAATTTGAAAATTGAAGTTGAGCTCTTCAAGATTCTTGAGCCAAACAGATTGGAAATGGGAAATGAAAAAAAGAGTTCGCAATCAATAATTTATTCAAGAATTTTTGCTAAATTAATAAAGTGTAGAGAATGCCTTACAGGTATCATAGAAAATTTTGCGATTGTATCTGTAAGTGAGCCCTGACTGAAACATTCTTTTCGATTGAGTTTTTGAAAAGGAAATATTATTAGATTGACGTAAGTTCGTCGAAATTGCGATTAAAATAACTCATTTAGTTGTTTGCGCCGAGATGTTTCCCCAATTAAAATTTGGAGGAAACGGAATCGCGAAAGTCACCGCATGGTATGTAATATATTTCGTAACTGATAAAAAGGATTTATTAAAATTTGAAATTTATTTCTTTTTTTTGATAGCAAATTTTGAAGAAAAAAATTAGTTCTTGGATTCCACCATTTTTTCTTATCATTTTGCTTGTGTTATTCGTTATATTTATTGTAAAATTTCGAGGAACATTGGAGTTTAAATTTTTACTAAGGGTTAAATTTGTAAAAGATATATTTGGTGAAGCCGGAAATCTTTATTGTTTAAATTGCAAGAAATTCGAAATCAAGTTTTTCAATCATCTCTTGATATTGACCTACAGACTTAATATAAAAATTATTCCAAAACTGATTTAGATCTTATATCGGAAGCATTTAATATTTAAATTTCATTGCAAAACATTTGCAACAGCTTGTTCCGCTTGCGCCATAATCATTAGTATGAATATACTGGTAATACAAAAGTTTATGAAACATTTACTGACGGCTGTACTTGTTGGTTTGGAAATAATCATAGTTTTATCCATTTTATTAAGCACTTTCAAATCAACAATATAGCAGGTCACAAGGTCCATTATGCTGGTCATTTATCCATATGCAGCACTATCGGTCAGTTCAAAAAAATGTGAAATTGAGACTGTTCAAGTAGAAATTTAATTCAAATACATTTGCTAGAGATCAGTTGCGTTTTGCTATATAATCGATCAAGAAAAATATCGAATAATTAATTGAAAATATCAATTGTTTAATATTATTGACTGAAACAATATGGATATTAGTGTTGTTTGCAAGCATCTTTGGATGGATACTGATAATGGTATTAATATACTTTGCAACAGCTTATCGTTCTTACTTACCGCAATTTCGAAAACAGAAAACAGTATCACGAGCCGTTGCCAAGAAAATACGATGAAAGCAAGCATGGTGGAGTTAAACCAGTTATCGAGGAAAACACGAAACCGTTATGTAAAGGAGGATCACAACCAGTTTCTGCAAACTGGATGCTGCTGTAGAACAACCTCCTACGAGAAGCCGGTTCAGTCACCACTGACAAACGATGAAACTAAACAAGCAAAATAAAAGCACTGGATAAGCAGAAAAAACCGCTTCGATTCTCACTTGAACTGCCATGTAATTTGTCTTTGTGTTGAAAAATCGATTCATGCGCAAAAGTCCTTTTGTGTGAGAGTGAAGTAGGACTGATTTGTTTGATCTCAGCTCAGTTCGATCGCATTCATTCGTCCATAATTACACTAAACTTAATAGATTTAGATTTGGAATATTTTGAGTTGTTTCGACTAATACTGTCCAAATTTTTCAGTGTAAATTATTTGTTAATTCAAAAAGAGGAATAAAAATTCTTCTTTAGTAATTCACTTATCTTCGCTTTTTAAAAATAGAACGATGGAAGCACAAATTTAGTATTCTAATCTTTTTCATTTGAAACAAACACTGATGATAAAATGTAAAATGTCACACTTTCGCATTTTAAAGGATTCCAGAATTATAAAACCTGAATGATTAAGAAGTATTATTGCAATGATAATTAATATGTTAAACCATGAAGGAAAAAGTTTCTCGAGTTTAATTATCCATTGAAAGCAAATGAAATAAGAGCTTGATAAAGACTGCTGACAATGATTTTGATAATTATCATATACGGCCATATTCATTCTTCTCTTCGCCTTTTACCTAACGGATACTTCAAAATTTCGTTCTATAAAGAGTTTTAATTCCGAATGCTGAAAGATTCAACCTGCAAAAAGAGACGAAAAACTAGTATTTAATTTGAGTTCTTAACAAGGCCCCATATTTTTCATTGAAATGATTTAACTAAAATTGAATCATTATCCGTCGCAGGTGGTGAATGATTGCGTAATGATTGCGCAGATATTTAACGAATGAACTTTTCCTCGTAGCAAAATTTTTTGAACTGATAAATTTATTTAAGTAAAGTTTTTATGGGAATAACCTGCCGCACTTTACAGCAAAAAAAATTAACAGTAAGAGGAAAAATGCTGAAAATCACTTTTCTCGAAAAATTTGGTGAAATTTTTGCATAATGGAAAATGACGTTAGATGAAGGAGTAATTAAAGGAGAAAAATATTGGCTGAAATGTCATTTCCTTTTATAATTCAGTTGTGAGTGTCTGTTTCTCCAACATCTTCTCTATTCAAAAATAAAATTTTCATTTCCTCTAACTGAATGGTTTGGTCACTGTGGGTTTTGTGTTTTTGTGAAAATAATTAAAAATAGATTAGTTCATGCTGCAGCATTGCTTCACTTCAGGAAAATTTTTAATTTTAATCTAACAGTAGGTGGGATGACGAGTTCTCAGCAAGAAGAAGGAAGCAAAAGTTCTATTCCTGATGATTTGCTGAAAAACGTACCGGATGAATTGTATTACCATGGATTTCTTCCTCGCGAAGATCTCTCATGTTTGTTAAAGCAGGTGTCAGTTTAAATGAAAACAAATAAAGAAATGTCCCTTTGACCTTTTCCATTTCTATTCTCTTAACTAAAAAGATCATAATGTAACTTAAAGTCAATTGCTGATTAATTTTGCTACATAAATTGATTCAATTCCTCGCTTTCATCTTCAATTTTTAACTTCAATAGGGTAACTGTCAGCAATCTCTCCCTGATTGCATTTGAAAGTGGGAATTACAAGACTGCTTGTAATTCATTTAACTGTAGCAGGGAAAACGCATGCAAATTAAATAAAGCAAACCATAAAAAGCACTGAACTCACTCATATAACGTGTTGTAGGTGGGAGATTTCCTGATTCGAATCACTCAGTTGAAGCCAGGGGATCCATGTGAACTTATTTTATCAGTGCGTGTTTCCGACGAAGATTCGCCAGCTTCGGTATGTCTAAACAACCATTTCTTCTTTGCAATTTGAGTGACGAATCTGATATACTCAATTAAATTAATGTTGAAAATTTTCAAATGATCGTAGTATAAAATCATGATTATAATGAATGATTTTTATAAGCTATCACTCTGGTATGAGTCATGAGTCAATCGTAAAAATTTAATTTTAATTTTAAATAAATTACAGATTAGACATGTAGTAGTACATAGGATGAAAGGGAAAGATGGCAAAACTGAATGGCTAACAACTCAGGAACATAAATTCAATTCTCCCAAAGAGCTTATTGATGCATATCTCTCTAGCAAGAAGCCAGTAAATCCTGAGGTATATCATATCAAATCTTCCTGCGATTTCGCGGTGTGAATAGGAAATGAAAATATTGTGAATTATGCTACAATTATAGTAATACATTGTCAAAGGAGATATGCGAATGAATTTTTGAAAATTTTGAAAACAGAACGAAAGCTTTAAATTCCGGATTCTTTTTGTCTATGTCAAACATCATGAATTTTATAAAAGATAAGTGATAATACTGAAAAGTTGAAAATTGTTTTCAAGACAACAAAAATCATTGTTATGATAAATTAAACAATTAAATATACTTTTCCAATTACTCAGATAAAAACATCTCAATTAATTCGTCCAATAGTACGACAATCGTGGGAATTTTTACATGAAGATGTTATACTAAAAGAAACGCTTGGAGAAGGACAATTTGGTGAAGTTCGAGCAGGTGAAGCAATAATTAACGGCAAAAAATTACCTGTGGCTGTTAAAATTGTAATTGTTTAGAATTTTCTATAAATTTTTCACGTTATGAATTCTATAATGCTGAGAGTAACGTTTTGGTCGGCGGATGAAATGAAAAACGACCAAAGATGACTAACATTTCTGTCATGATTTGAACTTATGAAAATTTATATCATGCTGAGATCTTAAAATTTTAAGCTTTATTATTAATCTATAACGGTAGGCAAATTATTTGATATCTCATTTTAAACAAACAAAATTCCTAACTTAGTATTATGTATTTTTAGGCAAAAACAATAAAAGATAAGAAGCATATACAACAGGCTAAAGAAAAAACACGAGAAATGATGCATGAAGCACGAATAATGCGATATTTTGATCATGAAAATGTTGTAAAAATTCATGGAGTTGCGGTTTGCCGCGAACCATTGATGATTATCATTGAAATGGTCTGATTGAATTAACAGTATCATTTCTATAAGAATTTCATAGTTAAATCTTGAAATGCCCAAATGATGAATTGCTAACAAATAGGTAAATGGAAGACGATAAAAAAGTTTGATCATGAATTTATCGAACTTTTCAGATAAACGGTGGTTGTTTAGTGGATGTATTGGACTCTAGAAAAGGGAATATCAATGAGAATGAAAAAATTGAAAATATGTCACTGGGATCAGCCCGAGGTCTTGAATATATCCATTCGCAAAAAATCATTCATCGTGATATTGCGGCTCGTAACGTATTGTACACGGAAAATCGGATAGCTAAAATCAGTGATTTCGGGATGTCGAGACATGGCGACTTTTATGCGATGTCGAAAGGGAACAAAAAGATACCACTGAAGTGGACAGCACCGGAAAGTATTGTAACATATCAATACACACCTAAAACGGATGTCTTCTCCTTCAGTATTTTGCTATGGGAAATTTTCTCGGATGGCGAAGAACCGTACAAAGGGATGACAAGTATGGAAGTGAAACGAATGGTTCGCTTTGTTTTATGAAAATGCGAAGAGGAATTTCTTCTGACTCAGATACGACTGAGAGAATTCAGTAATGTGAAGATTTGTCTTTCATTTCTTTTTCTCTTCTTTCGTAGATTTCATGTGGTGAACGTTTGAAAAAACCGGCAGGATGTCCCGATTTAGTATTTCAATTAATGGAGGCATGTTGGGAGCAAAATCCGGATAATCGATACAATATGTCAAAGGTTAATCCAATTATTTTCGTACCTCTTCATCTCCGTGGATAATCAAAAGATTTCAAGTCCCTTTATTTTTGGAAGATATAGCTATGATCCCAATAATACCAAACTTATAATATAACTAACTTCTCTTACTCAAAATTTTCAGAATATCAAGTCAATCAGATATATCTTTTCTATCTCCTATTTCTTTTATAATTTTATTTCAACGCTATATTATTTATTAATCTTTGAAAATTATCCATTTCAACTATCCTGATTATTAAAGTTTCAAATTAAATTCTTTACATTACTGAACCTTCAATAGACGAATTACAGGTGGTAAAACAACTAGAAGATATTATAGATCAAAGATATTCGGATGATTCAGATATTCGACAAGAATCATACGCACATTCTACACAGAGAAGTGGTTTAAAAGATGAAATGGTTGATTCGAGTGATCCTCTCCAAAGTTTCATTTCTCATGTATTATTTCCAGAAATTTTGCTTTCTCCTAACTGAGGACTATTCCGTCGTCCCATTATCGTTTTCATCGATATTTAAAGTGTCCGTGTCGAGAAACAAGAACAACAGTCATCTTTCTTCTTATAAACGCAATCTGTTACTGAACTTTAGCGTTAAATAATTATTCGGATGAAGCAATCTATCAGGAAAATATTTTATAGTTATTTATTTATTTTAAGCTAAAGTAATGAATATTTCTAAAAGTAAAATTTTCAGAGTAGAAGAAAGCGAAGGAAACATCACAGGCGCAAAAAAAAGCAGAGGAAGTCACGAATGCGCAAAATGTCAGTTGAAATTAATGAATGTGTGAAAAATACTTTTTACTAATTAATTTGTATCCGTTTCAGTTCAAGTGATACTTTATTAATAATATTTTCAAATGGAATGTACAAAAAATGAAAATTAATTTTCGTTTTTCAGTGAACGAAAGAAGTCAAAATCACGACATCAGCGCGTGAAGTCAGGACATTTGAGCGGCATTAGAGCGCATAATAATGCATTATAATATTGATTAATTAAAAGTAAAAAAAATAATTAATGTTGAAAATATACATTTTTGATTAAAATTACAAAATGAATAAATTGCGCCAGCCAAATAAACTCTGAAAATTGGTTTAAAAATTTCTTAAGAATGAAATGAAGCATTCGAAGCTTCCTTGAACATTGAAAGGTTAATACGCTCTTTATCATTTCTTATCAATTTAAGCTTCTTACTTCTCTTTGAAATCAATAACTCGACATTATTCATTATCATTCAGGTGGCAAATGCACTTAAGTTTGGCTATTCTAATCCCTTTTTCATTCTTCAGCTTTCAATTGAATTGAAGAGATGCCATTATTCAATATTCTCGACATATTTTATAGATTAAAATGCTTCATACATTTAGCTAGGGATTGAAATGATCGATGATGCTACTAATAAGCAAGCGCAAACAGCCTTCATAGAAGAGAGTTTAAAAAATTTGCTGCATAGATCACTACTAAACTAAACATATACACAGTTAATAAAATTGAACAATTTGTCAAAGGTTGACTCATTTCCACTTTTTGATCTTATTTCACTAGAAACAGGTGTTGTTCGAACCATAGATAAATTAAAATGAATAAACCAAAATCAATAGTTAAATGACTGTCATCAAACTGGGGCTGTATGTAAGTGCAATTACAAATAGCAGTATGTGAAGAGGTAATTAATCTCGTGAAAATTAGTCTAAAAGTTCAAACGTTTCGGCCCCCCTGGCATACCTATTAATATTCCTTAGAGCATTTTACAACTTTGTTCTACACAGAACAGCCATCTTTCTAGAAAATCCACCATTAAAAAAAATAACTTCTAAAATAACTTTGTATTCTAATTTCTAAAGTTCAAATTGCCAACTTAATTTTCAAATATAAATAATACTTGGCAGTTTTTTTAAAGAAATCAATTTTTGTAATTCTCATAGATTTTTTATGTCATAAATTCAGTCATTTTCAGGAGATGTTCAGGAGATACTCGGTCTTTCTACTTACAATATTCCACATCCTATCGGAATCCGGTCAAATTCTCGAAATGATGCAAACCATAGCAGTACGAGGACAAATAAAATGTGATCAGAAAAATGTGGTCAATACAGTAATTACTTTAGGGATAGATAGATTCGGTTTGATTCATTGTTTTAAATGAATTTTTCGCAACATAAAAAAATTTTCGAGAAATTAGTCTTCCTTCTTAGAGAGTAAAAATTTTTCATAATTAATCTTTCACCATCGCTTATTCTTCTATCATTTATTAATTACTGATTACTTCTAAATATGGCTCGATTTCAAACATATTAAAGAAATCTTTTTTTGAAATATTAAAATTTGCTTTTTTATTTTTTCAATTATTATTTGTGAGGAAAAATTTCAACTTCGAAAATGTAACGTTATTTAAACCTTTGATTTTTGACTTCACATTTATGTATGCTTTATATTAATTTGAGGAATTTTTGAATTAGGTGAATTATCCAATTCGTTAGATATTTTAATTATAATAATCTTTCTAGTGAATGGTGAGCAAATTTTGGCAATTGCTAGAACAAATACAACAGGATGGTTCGAGTTGAAAGCAACTGTTTTATCAGCAAATATTATTAGGCCATTTTTCCATGTCAAAGTTGGCCAATCAAGCGGAATTAAGGTTTTGTGTCATTCATCTCTGATCACTTCATGCAGAGCTTTTGATCAAAAAGACTTTGCTTTCTCTTTAAGCATTTCAAGCAAAAAGGAAATGTTTCATCGCTTCATTTTTTTTCCATTATTAGCTGAACTATACTTGAAATTTGCAGTGTCATCAACGCTACAAACAACTGATACCAAGTGAATTGGTAACGAAATATGGTCAACCGGAAGGATGGTATGATGTTGGCATCATTGACGTACAGAAAATTTGTGCGAAACTGCCAAATGAGACAAGCTGCCGGGACAATAACTCTTAGTGGAAAACCAAAAATAAGAAAGAAACGCTATCTTGTTGACTCATTTTCATCGCCAAAAATTTACTCAACTCCTTTCACTTCAATTAACGTCAGCCATAACCTAACTTTAGTTACTCATCGTGTTTTAAATTAGTCTAAAATATAATACTTATTTCAATTAATGAAATTAACGAAGCAGAAAGCAGTCAAAAGTTCTCAATAATCTTGAATTAGAAATCAAGAATTATTTTTGAAAATTTTCTTCTAAATAAAAATTTCAAACGAACATTTAAATAGATATGCTTTAGGACGTTCGGAAATAAGCAATTTAAGGCAACATGCTTGAGGTAAGTTACCCTGGCTACATTTAATATTTACAACGAAGATTTGAAACGGTATTGGAATGTTTTTGTAAATTACGTAATATTTCATTAAAGAAAGACCAAGCTTGAAAACTCGAACCTTCTGAGCTTTTATTATACTTTCTCATGCATAAATTAAAACCAGATCATTAGGCCTTAAATCCAATAAGCTAGCATGTACTTTTCTGAAATTTCAAGGGGAAATAAAACATGAATTCCTTTTACACCTTTTAGCTAATGGACAATATGATATTATCTAACCAAATGTTTCTTGAGTATTTTACTTTAAAAAATACAAAATTTACAAGCTTGTGAAGTTCTGAAGAGTCACAAAATGAAATATTTTACAAACTTGTGATGTAAAGAATCATAAAGTGAAACATTTCACATGATTAACCAAAATATCCAAATCCTGCTAAAAATCTTCAAATCACCTTCTCTTCAAGATTAACAATACATGATAACTGAAGAATACAATATATAAAGAGAACTGCAGAAAAATCCCCTTTCAAACTTTTGCAAAAATGAAATAATAGCTCGTCAACAGCAGTATCTATAGCATCAAATGCAACAATGAAAGAATAAACATTATTTTGTTTTGGAATTTCACAATTTCTAGCAAAAATTAAACAAAAGGTGATGAGAGCTGGCATTATTAAATTACTTCCCAAAAAATAATATATATCAATGACGAATAATTTAGTAAAAACACGTTAATGAAAGCTCAAAACGTCCACCGAATAATCTTATTTCTTGAAAGTCATGAAGTTCAGGTCATCTCGACTTCCTCTTTCTATTATAACAATAATTTACAATATAATCTGGAATAATTTGAAGGCTGAGTTCACAGATTGAGTGATCGAGAAAGCAAAAACTAGCAGAAGTTGTTCCATAAACCATTTTCAGGTCATAAAATTTGTGATTAATTTAATTAATTTAAAAATGACCTATTTTGCAATATTTTAACTAGTTATCACTACAATAGCTTCCAAAAGCGCTCTGTAACATTATAACAATCGGATGACTACAAAATGCTCAGTTGAACCAGATATTTTTTGTTCGTTATTCGAATATTCCTTTCATACGCTTCACATAAACTTCTATCAACTTCTGCTGCAAAAAAATTTTTCTTAATATTTATTCAGAAAATTAAATCTTTACTGCAAGTTAATATAGTTAATATAGTTAATACTAGCCAATGAGCTACCAGATCAAGTCAAATATGGGTTACTTTTTCTTCTGCTCTCAATAACTTCCAAAATGCTCAATGTTGTTTTAAAAAAAATAGATTTTGAAATTGAGAGGAGTAAAAAACCTACTTTTCCTTTATTAAGTTCTGATAAATATGGGGCCATTTGTTCTTCTCCAACAAGCATAATCATTGCGACCAAACATACAACGCTTTCTTTACGAATTGAACTACTCACATAATTATATGTCTGAAAATCACAGCAAAATTATATAAACTAGACTCAATCAGTGAATTTTTCGACTTATTAAGCTATTGATGTTGTCAGAAACTAACTTCAACAATTGGTGGTGCTACTTCATCCAGGATCAACTCTAACTCAGTGGCACTGAGTGATTCAATCACTTTTGTTAATAATTTGATAGCAATATGAATTTTTGGCTCGCCAACATCCGATTTAATAATAGCAAGGAGCACTCGTCGACATGTTGCTGATGAAACATGTGTAGCTAACACACCGCCACATTCTTCTGCTGCTGTTACTACCTCAAATAAAAAGTCACGAAATAAAATTTGAAATGATTGTACTGAAATCTATGCATCATTCAAGACTGGTTAAATATAATATATGTTTAAACAGCATTTTTTTTATCACATTCAGTAAGTCAAAATAATAATCCAACTTTTTTTTTCAATAAAAGCCAATATGTAAGCTATAATCAAGATACTTTAATGGCAAAAATTTCATACTTACAAGTTTCGATTCATCCGTACAAGCATCGAGAACACGCATCAGCGCCATTTCCGCAAATTCATTGAAACGAGAAGCTTGCGCATAACTGAATAAGTGAAAAGGCTTCGCAAAAATAATCAATAATTTTTTTATATTGGCAAATTAAAAATCAGAACATAAAACCTCGAAAATAATTAATAATAAGACAAACTATAAATTTGAATGTGCTCATAATATATATGGATATAAATAGGAAAACTATTTGTACCAAATTTCCTTCAAAAGTTTTAACGCCATTCGACGAATATTTTCATCGTTATCCTTGAGAGTTTCAATGAGTAATAAGAATATCATTTTGAAATGCTTATCCCAAAGGGAAAATAAATTATCACGCGTGATCTGTGAAAGTACCGACATTGCTCTCTGACGCTCCTCACTTCTGTAAATGATATCATCTTTTAAATTGAATAAGATTAGGAATGAATTTTAACTACCAACCATAAAGAATTTGAAAATTCGTGACCGAAGAATTTTTTTTTTGAAATTCTATGAAGAACTTGAAAACACATTACCTTTGATTATGAAGTGAAAGTTCCTCTCCTATCTTAGTTATCAATTCTTCCTGCTGTTCTGGATCATTCGCGAAACCTTGCGGATCCAAGATATAACCAGATAAAGACTGAAAATTTCTCAACGATTACAACAGACAGTCTTGAAAGTTCTATCTTAATGTAAAAAAATGCTACTGAATGGTAATTCGACTATTCGGATGGTATAGTGTGCAAGAGCTACTAAGGCATTCCCAAAAACTTAGCTGAAGTTTAATAAATTATAGCTGAAGTAAAATCATATGAGTTGGTAAACGAACTCCACTCTGGTCCTCACGGCTTACGCGTCGTAATGGGGTACCATCATATGAGCTACGAACTGAACCATTCATCAGCTGAGGTGACGCACGAGGAGGTGACATAGGTAAACTTGCTCGCCGATCGACAAAATCATTAATCTACAAATAGATTATAAAAGTTTCAGGTTGAAATAAATCAACCTTTAATTTACTGATACCCTGAAGATTTAAATTCACATTAGAAATGATTCAAGGAAAAAATCAAATACATACTTGCGCTGTTGTTTCTAATATACCCGCACGTGCTTCGTTTGAGCTGAAATAGATGAACTTTTGTAACTTCTGTAAGCATTAGAAAAATGGATGCATTAAATTCTATTTCTGAAATATGTCTCAATTATTTCATGAAAAATATTTAAAACACTGAAATGTATCACTGTCACTGAATAGATTAAAAATTCAAAACAGATGGTAACAAAACGAAAAAATCATTAAACATACTTGATCCCATTGCTGACTGATAAGCAAAAGCTATTTCTACGAACAATACTTTGAAGCCGATCTTTCAAGTCATTTGGAAAAGTAGCAAGCATTGAAGTGAAGTCACTGGCATTGAGGTGGAACATGTTACATACGACCTTTTCACTGATCTATAAAAACAGCACAAAGTTGAATTTGAAACATCAAAGTAAGATGTATACTGGGTAAAACGCAGTATAATATTAAAGAACTAAACTTTGCTTCAACAAAAACAATACTGGTGAACTACGGTTTATCTAGCTGAATTTCTTCGCTGCAGTTCATGAGTTCAAAATTTGGCATCCTGAACACCTCAAACTAATATCAACAACAATAAATGGAACACTCAATGCAGTATCACATCAAATTTCGAATTAAATTAATAACACGTCAATTTTCAAATCAGTACTTCTAAAATAAAAAACAAAAAATGCACATAAAATTTTTCATAAAACAAATAAGAAATATATGGAAATTTGAAAATTATACCGTTATCAAACAAATATTTTTTGGATCGTCTACCCATTGGAATATTTTACTAATTGCTTGTCGAACTTCGCTTTGATTCATCGATGGAGCCGAATCCATGCCACGCATCAAATCATGTAAGTACATTAGCAATCCATGCTTTATCTGCAAATGTAAATTGGACATTCTCTCTGGATTCCATCCCGTAAGTTTTAGCATTTCATTATCTCCTTTTCTGTATACATGTGTTACCTTGACGTTAACGTTATTCCGCACCGGATCACGGATAAACTTGCAAACAGCGTGTAATTGTTTCTCCGGATCAAAACTAGTCCGTACAGCTTCCATCATAATTCGATATTTTTCCAAATTACTAGGTAGAACATCGGTAGAACATTTGGCTACTAGCTTTGGTATCAACAAATTTAACCAGTCATTCAGTTCCTCATGATAACGACGTACCAAAACTATCAGTGTATCGGCAAGAGGTTGCAAAAGCTGGAATAAAGAGAGTAATAGAAGACAAAGTAGTGATGAAAAGTATGTTAGCTTTTAATTCTCATTACTGATCTTGAATTGATCTAATTTAGGTAACAACAAGACAAATACCTCTTACGATCTTTTTTTGGAAAATTTTCCTGGAATTCGACAGCTCCCGTATAAAGCTCATTCGAAAGATTTAAAGTTACTTACCTTATGAGCACCTTCGCCAATCAATGGATTTAAACGTTCAACGATTTTTTTCAAATCCATTGTATTAATTTGCTTGTCACTTGAAATGATAGTAAAGAGTGCTTTTAAGCCTTCCTTCTTCTCCGTAGTAGAGGATGAGCCACAGCAAGAAAGTGCAGTTGCTAGCTCCATTGTTTCAAACCTACTATGGGGATTTTATTGAATTTTGCAGCAATTCACTGAACAAAAAAAGTCTGAAGTTAATGTGACATTTGAAAAATAATGGATTTCAGCTGATTTTCTAAACCTTTTCAAGTCAAAATATTATAAATATACATCTATTTTCTTTCCAGTTTTTCAAGTAGGGAATAAAAAACATACCTAAATGAATCACTACTAACAGAAGCGAAATCTTCTGACTCGTCTATCTGGATTTTCTGAAACCTTTGGGATTAACCAATTTTTAACAAATTCCGTAAAAATATTTGTCGTAATTTAAATTCCATTAATAGAAGCCAATTAATGAAACAACTAATAATTCGCTTTATTACCGTTCGGCTGCTCATTTGTGATCGAGGAGGGACGCGTGCAGGAAAACGAGAAGCTGGTGAAGTACTTCGACTACCAGCTGAAAATTTCAAATGATAATTTATTACACACATTTCATCCTTACTGTTATAGAGATCTAAGTAGACATAAGATACAAATCTCTATAACCATAAGAAACGATAATTTATGTAAATATCATGCCATGCTTATCCGATTAAAAAAACATACGCTGAGATCTAACGTAATTTGTTGGTGTCGGCGGCACGCGTTTTAACGATGAGACAAACTTTTGGGATGCTGATGATAAACGTTGAGCAGCACTCGTTCTCATCTGAGTCGCTGTAAACGCAACAATATTTCTTATTATTGCAACACATGAAAAAAACTTAATATACTGGGTATTTATGAACAGTCATGGATGTTGGAACTTGGAAAAAAGCCATATAAGATTCTTAAAGTGGAAAACTTACTTGAAGGGGTACCATTTACTTGCTGAAGTGGTGTACTACACTTAGAAGTTGTTCGTACTGCACGACTTGTGACACGCCTTACTGCACCAGGATCTATATCAGACGTCGAGCGCCCAGCATAGTACGAAGGACTTGCTACAATTCCTGATCGTATAAATTAATAAAATAAGTATCAATTTCATAAATTGATATATAAGCTTTCTAATGTTTTACAAAGTTATTTTATGAGAAAGGAGATTTGCGTAGAAATTCTCATTAGTATCACTTACAGCAAACAGCTTTAAATCTATAATGTACGAATGAACAATACCTTTATGTAGTGCATAAGTTGCATTTCGTTGAGAGATAGGTAAAGCATCTCGCTCAGAAATAATTGATTGCGATGATGACGACTGCGATACGAAGCCAGACAGTGTTCGCTGCTTTGATGGATCCAAGGTCTGCAAATTTTGCAAAAGACTGATGATTTCCCTCAACAGAAATATGATATATTCAACAATTACGCTACTAAATGTTAACGAAAAGATTGCTTCAAAAAATGCTCTTAATTCTTAATAAATGATCAGCAATATGTTAAGAATGTTTAGTAGATAATTTCCTATAGTTGAATTTCGTTTTAAAATTCTCTGATTTATCGCTTTAAACTTATCGATAGGAACTTTACGAATCTGAACTACAGATAAAATAATGTAAAGGAAAACTTTATAAAGCATATCGGCTTGCTTCTTATATTCCTGATCTAGCTGCATAAAAAGCTCACGACCTTTTTTGCGTGTTTCTGGATCAGCATCATTTATACCTGCCTGAAGAAATTAGCTTTTTATTTCTTGCCGAACATCCAATGAAGTTCAAAACCAAAAAGCACAGATGGATTTTTAAAACATTCTCTTCTTACCTTGATACATTCTAAAAAAATGTTCATGTTCTTTTCTACAGTTCTGCTGTCCCAAAGAGTTAACGCCATTAAAAACAATGATGCCGTATTCCTGAAACAATGAGCAATATTTCTGGAAATTTTCAGAAAACCAATTTTAACTGCTAACTAATTTTCCATGAAATACATCGCGCATCAATCTTTCAAATTTCAGAAATTAAATTTACCTTCTAATCTCTTTTGATTTTGAAGACATTGCAGCTTGCAAATGAGGAAGTAATTTGGCGCTACATACATATTTAACAACGTACTGTAAGGCAAGCTGTGCACTTGTTGCCATTACCTTAAATGAATGCATATAACAATGATTACATGTTAAAGAATAAATTTGATATCAATAAATATATGATACGATGAAAGCAATAACCTTGGCACTATTTTGCATTAATGAAATAAGTGTTGGCATCAGTGCTTCTATTACGCTAACCATTACAATTCCCAATCTTTCGCAGTAGAAACTAAAATAATCAAAGAATCTGTCGTACTATTAATTTGATCAGAATTTTATGGAGATTAAATTTATGGAGTTACTAAGCAGATTAAAATATTTAATTTATTCCAAAAAATTCTACAAAGAAGATAATCTTAGATGCATACAAAATAGGATACGGCAAAATGACCAAGGCAAGAACTGTTTTACTTGTTGGGAAGCGGTTACTGCACATTTTTATTCGAATCTCAAATAACGTACGCAATGGTGACGCATGCTTCACGACACAATTGTGAGCGCAAATCTTTAACGGATGTGAGTAAAGCTGCTTGCATTTCACGTACTTCTTCTGAGAAATCCGAGTAGTCCAAGCCTCCACCAATAATCACTGCACGCAATGTTTTTAGCTATAAGTTGAATATTCAAAATACCGATTTAATCACGCAAGTTTACTCTCTAAGCACATGTCACAGAAAATTTCCTTAATCAAAATTTTCAAGATATCCCGTAAAAACTGAAAGCGGAAAAGAATTCACCGCAGTCATACGACGACTCCAATCCAAATCCGCGTTCTCAAGAACTGCACATGCTTCGCCGATCTGATCCTTTAATTGCTTGGACGAAAATACCTATATTTTCAAATCTTCTATTTCAATATCTCCAAAGTAATACATTTTTTAGTTTGATTAATGATTTGTTACTATAGATAAATGCATTAGTCTAACTCATCTCCTTACACTAGAAAATAAGAAAACGGCAGATAAAATGTATCTAAAGAATATCAAAAAATCATTACAAAGAAAATTATTACGCATACATTGCATTTCGGAACCTCAGTGAACGCCCGTTGGAAGGCTTCGTCGCTTACAGAACCAGCACTACCTGGAAAAAAAACAATGAAATTTGATAAATGGCAGAGTGTTGTTAGACATGACATGACTGCTGATGCCTTTTATCTTTTATAGTATCACCAGTGCATAGTTGCTTTTTCCCATAACAGGCAACAACATCTTTTCTTGGATCTATTAGTGTAATATAAGTGATAGATGAATTCGATAAAATGTGAACTTACTAGATCCCTTTGCGGAAACAATAAGCGGTCTTTTATGAGCTGGTACGCTGCTCGCTCGTTGCCATGCTGGCACTGAGGTGGAATTTTCTTGCTCTTCCAACAGTTGTCCCTTTCGTGAGCCAACCATACCCCGGTTCGCTAAGAAAGAAATACAATTTCTCCTCTTCACTTTTCTAAGATCTCTTATTCCACAGTATTTTCTCAAGGAATTTTCCTTATCAAATCAAAGTACAAAACTTTCCACATATAAAAAATATACTTAAAGAAACTACAATAATCTATTATAACATGTCTCCACCCAACAGCAAGAGTAGTGCTTCGAATAAATAAACCGAGAGAAGTGTGCATGGATAAGAAAAAGAGTCGAAGCACAAATAGAAGTATTCCATTTCCCCGGGTACATAACTGATGAACAGTAGGGAGATGATGGAATGAGGGTTTTGCAACATTTATCAATGCTGCATTTTGCAGCCAACAATATACTTAGCTAGCAAAAAATAGATGAACAGACGAACACGACCACATCCAGTGGGATATCACTACGTACACCTGACATACATCCACATACAAGTCTTGAAAACATCAACGTACAGAAACATGTACAGACATTAGTTCCTTAAAAACGAATAAGGATTAGAAGGCGAATCGATGAAAGAAATAATGAACTGCATTAGAAACAGATCTATATAAACTGATGAAATGCTTGGTTTATGCCAAATTTACAATAATATTTTTGATTTTTTGCAAATCATTTTGATTTGCATTGAAGTACACAGTTAATGACATAAAATATGTAGAAAATCGCTTCACCCTTCATAGACTTCAAACCCGTAATGTCACTTTTGAAAATTCACTTTCTCTTTGTTATAATTGATCGCTCTGAAGCAAAAAGTCGATACATTCCTCTGTTAGTAATACATTATTATCAATGAAATAAGTGCAATAATCCAAAATGATGATAGCATGAGTCAATCTTGAGAACTGTTATTATGGGACAGAAATTTAATATTGTAATGTATTATGCAACTGCAATGAAAATCCTGAGGTCACTAAATAAGAATATCGATTAGGAAAAATTGCTACATGAATATACTGTCTAACATAGAAGGAAATAAGTCGTTTTGGGTTATTCTAATCTCTATCATATTTCTATCAACATTCATGATATTACGCAGGAAACCATTACTCAATAAATGGCAGCCATAAGGTTGACAGAAAGCCTAATATGTTAGTTATTGAAATGAACAAAACGCTTACAAATAATGAAAGTTGGTCAGACATATCAAAGTATTACTTCACCACAAATTTGAAAAACGATCTCCTCAATAAAAAGATCTCCTCATAAACTTAAAACCAGTTGGTTTTAAGTTTTTCTAAAAATTCATACAAGAACGAAAACCTTCGTCAATGTAGCGTTGAAGAAAATATCTAGAAAACAGAAATTTGCAACAAACTGCAAGATATCAATCAACTATAGCAACCATGCCATGTAAGCTAATGCTGGTAGACACAGGAGAAAATTTCCAGAACTGGAATTAAAAACCAAATTCTGATAAGAGAAATCAAATATAGAGATATAGGTCTTTGAAAGAAACCGGAAATTTTTCAGCATCAACTATTTTATGAATTCTGTTGAAGAAATGGACTTGGAATCTCCAAAAAGTGACTCTATCAGACAGTGCATGGCATTTCGCTCTGTGGAAATCAAAACGAATGTAATATTTTCCATAAATTCAGCCATCCATCCACAGATTCCTTAATCTCCATCTTTAATCATTTAGAGAATTATTATTAATTTCTAAATTATTAATTTCTTTGCTATTAATATATCCTTCCTTCTCTGCATTGAAAATTGAACAAAACAAATTTGAGAGAAACACATAGCGTTTCTACTAGTATAGTAGTATAAAAGCCACTAGTACAGTATAAAAATATCTTACCAATAGCAGATGTGATTAAAGGTTTCCTAAACATATGCGGCAGCTGTTCTAGTATTTTCAGTTTTCAGTATCTCTGAAATTTTGACAAAAATGAACGAAAGTAACAGTTATAAATAGCGAACGCAAAATAATGACGTGTATTAGCCTATTTTCTCGATAATAGTAGCAATTCATGAATCCAATTCACCCAAGAAATATATTGCTAGATAACCCTTCATCTTCTTATCTCTCTCAAAAGCTAATTTGCATCCATAGTATGATAAAGGATTGATAAAGATTAAATTGCACCGTATACTTCAATGGTTTTGTAGAAACTGAAACAACACAGCATTAGATCAAGATTGCCCAAAGAGATATACAACAGATAATCTGAAATCCTTAGGAACATCGTGCAATCCTAACCATACAACGGAATAAATTCAGATGGGTAGTAATGAAGATGATAATTCTTATGATTGAACAGATATACGGCAGGAAAGAAAAGAAATGCATTTAATTAGGCAAAACATTAGAGGATGCAACATATATCATGCCAAGCGCACTTACATTGAGGGTGTTTTAGAAAGAAGGAAGAGTATATCACTTGACCCTAACTGAATCCTATCTTTCATTAATTCATCTCTATTATCTCTTCTGTATTGACACATTCTAATTTAAAAAGATTTACAATTTCATCAATCTATGCGTTATCCTAAAAATAACAGTATTTCTCATCATCATTTGGAACAACACAAAGTATGTCTCCAGATTGAAAAAATTTGGAAGGAACATCGAATTTTCAAATGCTTTCTTGAAATCACTTTCGAATAAGTGGAAATAGCTTGAAGAGCCTTAAAGCCTTAAATGACCATCGTACGCAAACGCCACGCAGCAAATTGAATTTTACCGCCTTTATTGAGCGCGCAAATTTAAAATTCGATAGATCTTGGAAGGAAAACCAGATGGGAGTAGCTCGTTTTAGGCTTGAGTGAGTGACCGTACCACTGATGGGACTGGCTTGAGGTTCTTTCTGAGTTGGCAACCCACTTGGGTCGGACATGTGCTATATAGAGCCCTGACGTGATATGCTATCCTCCTATGATAGCTCGAGAAGATCTTCCCTTCTTAAAAAGGTCAATGACTTTTGATCTTTGGGTACACAATATTACACAGCACGACCGGAACGATGAAAATGAAAACGATCTGTTGCAGTTATCTTTCTCAAGTATCCACTAATATACACAGATTATTAAATGTCTGTATAACGTCGTGAGGACTGATTAGATGATTTAACAGTGAATCGTACTAAACTTATATTCTCAAAATTTGATCACATAATCTCCCTTCCAATTGTCTTTGGAGATTTCTCTCTTGTACAACGCTTTCCTTTCTCATTTTATACGTCTTCAACTTACATCCTGGAGTTAATTGAGGTTTTTGTGGCAATTGTGGTCGTCGCAAAGGTCGTCCGATACGTTGCGACGTAGTTGGTATGTTGTTGGATACATAGTTGCCATTCATTTGCGCTTCGTTAAAACGTGTCATAAGCATTTGGAATCTGAAAAAGTGCTTCAAGTATAGAATCCTTTCTTTGCTAATATTTAGATTCGACAGAAGAATCGATCATGTGTGTATATCCACAAGTTGACAAGGTCTCAAAGTTGCTTTAGACCTTTTGATCTTCAAATCTTTCTTGAAGCCAACTTTCCGAGGAGATTCAGTTTAAGGCATCATAAAGTTTGTTATTTGCATAAACAGAACTACAGAAAAATTCAAGGTGCCTAGGAAATGCAGGGAAACCAATTTTATTTAAATGAAAAAATTTTTCGAAAATTAGGAACAAATGTTTCTTTCATTAGTTTTTCATTTGTTTAGCCTTTAAAAAAAACCTTTTAGCAAATTTCAAAGAGCAAAGATAGAAATTGAGATGGAGCAATATTTGTAAGCTGATTTGATTATAGTATTACTAAGTAATCAATAATGGTTTAAGAACTACAGATAACGTGCAAATAACAAACTTTATGCTATGGGTTTTAAGAACTTTTCGCCCATACTTTTATTTTCTTATCATAAATTGACTAGGGTACCAAATCCTTTCTAGTTACAATTACTGAACTAATTTGAATATAGCTCCTCAATACTTCTGAATTTTCTTCCTATAACAGTATTCATCATGGCAGTTAGATTCTCTTTAAGTTTATTTACGATTGCATAATTTTAAGTAATGTCATTTTCATGCTTTTAAGATATATATTGAAGTTAATACATGAATAAATTAAATATATAACTTTGAACGCTTTGATTTGCCCGTCACTTTCAATAAAGTTACAAAATCTTGAACGTACAATTTTACCGTTTTCTCTAAAATTTAACTGGGTTAACTGTATATTAACCTTAACCTTCGGTCCAATAAGGAAAATGGTTCACCAAAAATATAAATGAGATGAAAATGAATCTGACTATTTAAATCATCAAAAAAATATGTGAATTCTTACTATAAATCATCGTGAACAAAGTGAAACTTTGAATACATTAGCCTAATATCTCTACTTTCCCAATTTAAGAAATGTAAGTAAATATTCTATTATAGCTAACAAAGGATAGAGTTATAATTGGATGGATGGCAAATGTCAAATGGAGCAAATATCAACCTTTATCACCCTTTCTTCTCTCTTTCTTTCTACAGTTTCCTATCAAAAGAACCAATTGATTAAGGGTGAAAAAACTGTACGAAAAGGAAATTTCATTCATTCAGTGAATCATTTTTTACAAAGTGACATTCCTAACATACCATTATCATTATGAGATGTTTTATATAAGCTAAAGTAAAGCAAGCATGTCCGAGCAGCCGAATATATTTTAACGAAATGATTCGTACGACAATTGTCTATTTAAGAGAAGATATGTTGGATTGAGAAATGATGCATTCAATGTGATTTTTATGGACGAAAAACGGAATTTCACGGTAAAACTTCCGACAAATTTGAATATTTTGTTTAAAACTTTCTTTCAATTTAACTTTTCCTTTGGAAATCTTTAGAAAATCATTCTGAAACGTCAAATTCTTTAAATCTAATTTTTAATTCAAATGTTAACTCATTTCACTAGCAAAAAAAGGGAGTTAAAGAAAAGACTGCATAATTAACATTCAAGAATTGAAAAAATACTGAATGGAATTGACGTCAATTTTTAAATGTTAGATATGAGGTGAAAGTGATTGATGAAATATCTTGATATAAACAGAACTGATCACCCTGTACTATCTATCGTACCGCGCGATCCATCTTTTGCGTGCAATGACCTCTTCTCTGATCATCTACTGATCGACCGCTCCTTGAACTAATTAATTATAAATATTATAATTAATGTAGCATATTTCTTCGTTTCAAAGATACGCGTTCCATTCATTTTTGATGATAAATGGAGAAATGTTTGTTTATCGTATCTACAACTAATTATCATTTTTTGTTTCGAGTAAAAATGAACGAGATTGAGATAGCTTAGGATATGCTTGACTCTTAGGTCAAATTTTGAACGATTTTTTTCATCATATCATTTCCTTTTAACATCTCAATTTCAATTCCCTAATACTGTTAGAAGAGGAGACGGAAATTGTTACGAAACAACAATCGGAACCACAATAGATATACAAACTGTGTTAACTTAACAATAATAACGGTCATCATTTGTTAAATAGAGAGGAAATGGGAAACAAAGTTATCGAATGCATATTATGTCTGTTAGTGCGCGTGCGCATCTGTATACCAATTTATTTGCGCATGTTGAATTGGATGCTATCGGGTACCGGTATGACAGGTAGGAGGAAACTGTTGTAAAGGAAAGGTTGAAAGGCTCATCAGCATCTTCTAATGGGCAACCTTCTTGCCTTCTAGTCTTCTACATATCCACTCAATTGTATATCATTTTGTACAATTACAGTATAATTACAATAACATCCACATTTACACGATGTTTAACAAAAAAAAGTAAATTTTACAATAATATATGAAAAATAATTTAATTGACAGAGAATCCATTAGAAAAATAAAATTACCAATGGCATTTTGTTAAAATTGAGTGATTTTTGGAATGCTTAAAAGAAAGGAAATTTATTGTTTAATATTTCAATTTTTGTTCATATGAATATAAATAACGATTGAACCAAACATAACGTTCCTACCATTAATACTGCATCAATAAATAATGACAATTAATTATTTTTTAGGAAACGAGTACTTAATTATCCACCAGATTCCGACTTCATTTAAATTCATTAATTACTGTTAATTAATTCGATATTTCTCTCAGAAAAAGTTTAATAGATTCAATCATATGCAAACTTTTTGTCTTTCTGTCCATTAAGAAAAAAATTAAGAAAAAAAGAAAAATCATTGAAAATTTTTTAATTCCAATCGATCATCTAATCCACTTCCAAAAAAACCATTTATTGTAAATGAGAATGAGAAACTAAAAAAAAAATTAACTATCAGTAAGTAAATAAAAGATGAGAGTGTAAAATAGCATTTCCGGTAAATAACGACCAAAGTAAATGTAATATTACTAATGGCCATTGTTTAGAGATAGTTTATGCAGTAGAGAGATTTTCTGAATCAAAAATATTCCTGTCTTTCAAAAATGAGAATAAAATAATTAATATTATCGTGAATATTATATCTCTATTAAATTTCACATACAGCTCATATCATGTTAAACACTCATCTCTATTAAATTCCAACTAATCAATCGGGATTAATTTTTTTCAATTACAGCAATTTTCATTTTAATAATGTTTACGTCAACGTGATTACCGACTTCTGTTTATTTTACGTGATCGCAATCTGACCATTTCTTAATTTACTTCCGTTACAATCTCTATTTTTGTGATAAATGCGCCCTTTTTGATAAGACGACTTCCTGCAAAGAAGAACTTACTTCGGTTCAGGTATAAGTTGTCGTTTCCGGATACTTGTCAAGACATTTTCACCCAAATGCCAGAATATAACAATTAAGGTACTTGCTGCTACTTCCCTCACATCAATATTTGGATCAACCATGAGATGACAAAGAGTTGGAATCATCCGATGTATCTGTGGTTCCACAAATCGCCTCCTAAAACTCAGAATTGTCAGATATGAAAATGATAATGCCATGTGTCAAGTTTTTCGTTATCAATTCATTGTAGAGTAATACTGTTTGATACGATTTGATAAACCTTACATTTTATTTTATAATTTTATCTAACGACTTCGATTAAAGTAAAAACTGTCACATAATTCCAAGATATAAATGTCACGTTACAATATATTTCATATGCGAATTTTGTTCCAGGAGAATGGAAATTTTCAAGGTAAGGAGAAATCTGTTCACACATTAAGTATCATTGGATCAAATGATATCATTTAAATGCCATTATTTGAATGGAAAATCTAAGTAGTAGAAGGGAACAGATTTTGAACATTAAATGGGCAATAAAGATCGACTGAATGTGATCGATAGTCCTACCCTTCCCTTCTTTTTCTTTTATTATCACTCAAAATGAAAATAACAATTTTATTCTTCCAGTACAAAAACTAAATATTTATTTCAGAAATAAAATTGAACATTTCAGGACGAAATATAAATTAATGCATAAATTTTAATGTGTTACTTTCCTGTGGTTTCAAACATTTGGTTCTGATATCCTAAAATGTTTCAATTTTCAATTTAAGAAAAGAACTTACTGATGCTCGAGTACCACGCGGGTCACATGCATCGTACCGATACGTACTAACCATTGACGATGATTTAATCCAAACGATATTCGTTCCAGGACAGCCTGAAAGGGCAAAGATAAGTAAGTTAAGAATAATTAATCACGATTATTTTGTCACAACAAGATGTTAGTACTTTCATTTACATTTTGTGTAAAATTCATATATAGATCAGTCAAAATCAGACAATTTTGTGCTTTTAAATCCATATGATTTGAATTAAATTTCACTTAATTTTACGAGGAGTTATGCAATATAAGCCTTTAATGGATGATAGATAGTGCAGATACAGAAATTGTTTGAATAAATCGATGCTATTATCATACTTTCATTCCTTAAAAGTGATCTATGTGGTATGATAATCAATAGAACAGTAAAAAAGATTAGCATGACTTAGAATAAGAAAAGTATAGTAGTGCCTTGAGATATATCTATCGGCAATATTGAAAATATTTAGTTTTTATTGTATCAAGGTATTATCAATAATTACAAATGATCAGTGGTGTTAAATTTAATTAAAATAATATAATAATGACATGTGGAATGTTGCTGAAATGAAGTTAAAAAAGATTCAGAGTATTGAATGGTTTAGATTTCTTATCAAAATGAATAATGAGAAATAACTGAAAAGTTGAAATAAAAATGAAGTATAAGTGAAGAAGTAGATTGAAGCATTCCACAAAACTTGGAAGAAATTCTTCTGAATTGTTCGGAAGAACCATTTCAAGGAATTATTTGGAAATTCAGGACTGATCCTTCCCGGTATATGCCGGATAGATCGAAGGTACGCAAAGCTTATTTACCAATTTAAAATTGAAGAAAGAATACACGAAGACTCATGTCTGTCTTAGATGGCAATATGCAAAGCTAGAATTTTGCTATTAACCTCTTAAACAAATTTACTTTACCTGAGGACTGCAATGTGGCGTATTTGCGAGTGCAGCAAGAAGTTGGACCATAGCTTCACGTACGCTTTGTTTCGAGTCACCCAGACGTTCTACCAGAGCTGTAACACGATCCAATAAATACGGCGTGATTACATCCGCGGATACTTCAATTGCTACATCAATAATTTCCACTGCAAGCAAAGCTACCTGAAAAAAGCAGAGTCGGAACTTAATTTTTAAAAAATTTTTCCATTTGAAAATTTATCGAAAAAAGTTTTTCCGTTCTCCAGAGAACTAATTATTATTAATTATAAGATATGTCATCCAATGAAATCTTATAATTAATCGAATAGTTATAATTAATTTTTCTAACTTTGTAATTAGAGCCTGAGAGCCACTGTACCACTAAATCGCAGAAATCATTGAGAAGTGTGGAATCAGATGACAATCTGGAAATTTGTAATTGCGATAATATTTGCTGCCCAAGTTCCAGACGTCCACGTGGATCCGAACTGTTTTGTTCTAATAATTCTCCAAGCCAACTCATTGTTTCACTTTTCCAAACTTCACATACAGCTCATATCATGTTAAACACTGAAAAAAGGAAAATTCATTATTCTATGCACTAGTGTTATCATTTATCACAGTGATAACAAGCTACGACAATATCATTCAATTTTTATGAGCATCCTAATACTTAACATATTTGAACATTTTTCACATGGCAATGATTGATGATTGTCATCAGTGCAAAATCAAAATAGTAAGAGGACACTATTTCTTCAGTAATAAGAGTAGTAAGAGGAACTTTTATTCAGTAAGAGAATACTATTTATTGAATTAATAGCACCAATAAACATGCAATAATAATGCATTTCATTAATAGATAAATAAATAGGAAACAAATAAGCAATTAATTAATAAACAAATAAATAGGGAAGGAATGAACAATTGATTAATAGAGAAATAAATAGGAAAGAAATGAGCAATTAATTAATAGACAAGTAAATAAAGAAGAAATAGGCAATCAATTAATAAACAAATAAATAGGGAGGAAATAAGCAATAAGAAAAAATAAGATAAAACAAATCATTTATTATAAACAAAAATGTAAGGAGCATTGTAACTGCTTGTGGGAATTAAATTTGATTGAGAGAGTATGCGGTATTTACAGCAATTTATTATATGAAACAACGAAGTTTGCACATAAGTTAAGTTGGATGAAATAAGCCACTTGCAAAAGTTGCTTAGAGCAAATTGACATTGTTAAAAAAGAATGAAATATGATCAGATTTGAAAATTTTTCATTCATTTCACTTGGCTATGCGTTTCTGATGCTATCATTTAAGATAATATCGGCTATCAATTTTAAATCCTTTCTTCATCCTTCAATTAGATAATCTGTTAAATTGAAAAAATTTAATTAATTAAGTAGAATAAATTGCACGTCAAAATAATCAACTAATAACATTTTATTTATGAATTGGGATGATTTGACTTCAACAACGGCTATTCACTGATAAAAAAATTAAATGAACTTGAAAGTTCCAACTTCTGTTCATAATGTTCCATATATCAGTTGTACTGTTGGATAAATTTATGTTTCCGAGAATTGCATCCCTCAACAAAACTCGAACTTCTTGAAGAAGAAAAAGGTTAGATGCTTGTGATTAGATATCTTCGATGTGATTTAATTAAATAGTCGATGCTCGTCAGACTATCAAAAGAATTTCCTTCCTTATCGAATTTCATTATAAAACTTTGCAATAAATCCTAAACTATCTCGGTTAACAAATGATATAATATAAATAAGTGAAACTATAAGAGAAATGACATTAGAGAAGTTGGCAAAATCAAAATTTTGATAAAGAATCTATAGCGACTGTCATTATGATGATGATTTTAAAGAGCTTACGGCATTGACTTCTAATTGTCAGTAAATTCATTTAACGAAGAGAAAACTGAAATATGATGATATTAATGTTGGAAGTGATAACGACAAGGATTTTTAAGGCATTAAAATGACAATATTTCCATAATAAAATAATCCAAACAATAGAAAAACGAATAGAGAAAAGTGAACTAAGGGATAAGGGCTTTTAATAAATCTGACAAAAAAGAAAGAATAGAAAGAGATTTGAGGAGAATGCAGAAGAAACGAAATTCAGATATCTCCTCTTCAGATAGTTTTTAGCCATTTATCTGATAAGCGGAAGTGCAATCTGTTCAGCTTATTATTATACTTTTAACTAACAATTAGCACAAAAAAAAGTTCGATAGCAAAATTTTAGAAAAAGAACGGAGACGAATTTCATTCTCTAATTATTTCTTAATGAATTCATCAAAACTTTTTAAAATGTGTTATTGGAAAAGCTAAATGAAAGATTTTTGCAATTTAAATCATAACAATTGATATTGTAATTTCAGGATTAGCAATCGGAATGAAACTGTTTCTGTTTCCGTTTCATCACGATCACATACGTTCTTGTTTACTTATTCAATCGTTTTGTATTTACGCTAACCATTCATCTAGGTGAATTAGAAATATGACAAATGAATGAAATACTGTCGAAATTTGAAAAATCAAAAAAAAATTTTTTGTTTTCAGTATTTGCAAAAGTAACACAATATAAGTTATTGTCTACAATTTCACAATTCATTGTAAAAAAAACAAATTTCACAATGATCAATCAAAAACAGTTTATTAGAGTGGTATAATGTCAAAACAGGTTTCTATTATGAGAGGAAAAAATCCCATATATTTTCATTTCATATCTTTTTCAAGCTATTGAATAAATCTTTACGGCCAAATATTTTCAACAAAACGGTCGAAGATAGAAATGGAAGTGAAAGCAAAAAAGCTATCGGCAAATTCATTTAAGATCCATAAAATGCTATCTATTTCAGATGCATAAATTAAATGGAAATAAAAACGTTATCTTTTGTAAGAGAAAAATCTTACACTAGTTACATAATAATCAAGAAGTATTTCTGAGAGTAATGAAATATTATGCCTTAAGAGAACTGAGAGAGAGAGGGACAGAAGGAATTGAATTTTTAAAAAGTGAATGAATAAGAGAATTGTTCGCAAAAATTATGAAGGAAAATAGAAAAGTTTGATAAAAAGTTGTCGGCAAATAATAGAAAGAATATTAGTAGCAGATGTCTTCAAGATGTGCTTCTACTTTCCACCACATTAATGAATATCTGATTAGTGAATATCATCATTATTATTAATAATTATTACCATTAATTATTTATCGATTATTATTAATTACTATATTTATTATTAATCAATATTAATCATTACTAATCAATATTAATAATATCAATCGTTATCATTCAATATTAATCGTTACAAATCATAATTCATCAACACTAATCATCATTATTTACTAATATCATTATTTGTTATTATCATTATTACTATCATTCATCATTATTAGTTTTTTTTTGGGGAAGTATGCTGCGATGGGAAGATGACAAATATGTGTTTGGTTGCCAGGTGTCTAAACATTTTTATTGATACAAAAAGCTTTTTAGCTTCAGAAAAAGGTTTTGAATTATTTCGATTAAAAGATAAATTTATCTTTCGATTAACAATCGACACATTATTAGATTAAAAGTTAGTAAAAAAGACTACCTGACAAGAAAGAAAAATCAATCTTAACACATTAATCACTTAGCCATCGTTCTATATTAGCGTTCAGGTAGTTGGGAATCGAAAAGTAAAAATTACTTGATAGGTAATGGACTTGAAGTGGAAACTAATTGGAGTCTTATTTGTTTATGAAGTATACTTTGTTGAGTATTGAGATGAGTTCAACATTCGGAAGATTCTTTTTCTAAATAGAATATTTAAAATTCAAGTCAATAAATTGTAATAAATAAGTTGATTGGCTATTGGAAAACTATATTCGTTAAATTAATTTGTAGTAAATAATACTTTTTTTTCCGTTCCAAAATCTTTCACCCCAAATTTTTTAAAAGGAAAGAGAATAAAGAGATGCTGTTCAGTTAGCGAGATCATTTCACTCTTTTGTATCTTTTCGAGATTTTCCATTAATACTTTCGAACGGTCTAAAACATATTTCCATCATCAAAAGAATTTTGAAAACAGTAATACTTATTTTAATATTATTAATTAGCTAAACTACATTGAATTAACTTGAAGTAATCTTATTCAAACGAAATTGATCAAAAGAGTATTGTAGATATCAATTTCGCTATAATAGAAATAATATAGCATTATTTATCCTTATCACTTGTAATTGAATGATTCTAATAAATAATATCAATTACTTTTATGAATTCTCTGACAGGAATTTGTGCAAAGATCAAGAAGAAAAGACAAACGATAGCATCTACAGAAATTGATTTCAGTTTTCCTGTTTTACAAGGAAACAATACTTTTCAAATACTCATTGAGAAGAGGGGAAAAGCAATTCAACTATCCATTCGCCTTCAGAAATGAATTTAGAGGAAAAATGAAAGAGAGAGAGGAAAAGGAAAAAGAGTTGATGATAAATTTCCTAAAAAAAGAGAAAATGAATGGGACAAACGAAAAATCTTATTCATATATCCAAAAATGAAAATGGCGAAATTCTGAACGGAAATATATTTCCTTACAGAAGTACAGGTAACAGCCTCATTTCAGGTTACTGTTTTTTTCTTTCCCCACTTCTTTGGATTTTTGTAAAAATTTCTTGTTTACTAATTCGCATGGATACAGGATGAAGTACTCTTACATCTCCTATCATTCTACTTTTAAAGTGTACAGACCTAAAATATATATCTCTACTTCAAATAGAAATCACACCTAAAACTAGGAAATAAACATATTTCATGCAATGAAGGAAACTTTTAATTTAATTTTGGACATGTGATAACTTCCTTCACTTACCACATAGATGACAGAAACCGGAAAATGAAACCGGAAGAATGACTTCTGCTTTCCATCAAGTTTTGATTTGATTGAGAAGACGCAAGGATTGTTTCAAACATTTTATAATCATTAACATGAAAAAATATTATTCAGACTGACAAGAAGCAAATAAAGAGATCGATTTTGCAAATTTTAATGAAAAAATATATGATCATTATAAGAATACAAAATTGATGACAGGCTAATTTTTTCCTTTTTTGTGAAAGATAACGAATAAATAAATAAGCAAAAGAAATAAAGAAAAGTAAGCAATAAAGCAGTGATAACAGATAATTTTTTACGTCAAACAACGATCATTCAGAGAGAGAGAGAGAGAGAGAGAGAGAGAAAAAACAACGATGAGATGAGATTGAAATTTCAACAAAATCTTTTACTTCCTCTCATTCCTCATGTAATCTCCGAGAGAGAGAAAGAGGAAGAAGAAAACTGACAGCATGAAATGAGAGAGAAAAACCAAAGAATATATATATCCTAGTAAAACAAGTTATTTTAAAGATAATTCTTACTTATAGATTTCATGATGAAATGTTGAGAAATTTTTGAACTTCCTCAAACTCTCTACAGTTTATTTCATTTCCCTGTTTTTTCTGATACGTTTAATGGACGTCCTTGCAGACTTATACGACCTTTTATTAGTAATTGCCCTTTTTATCTTTTTAATATGAGAATTTGTAGAGAAAAGTTACTTTTCCAGCTTCTCAATCTGAAAGTAATGAATTCTGAAGTTTCTTTTTGGACTTATCACAAGTTGACATTTGTTGCTATTACTGTTACTGGTAGTGGAGAAATCATTGACCCGATAATTTCAAAGTGCGAGGTCGTTAAAATCGATGAAAGTGACGCGCTTATGTATCATCGATTTCCAATTACACAAAAGAGCAGACAACAACCCGTCGTCCTCCGCCACTTACGCCATCAGTTGAGAAGAACGATTAATCTCTCTTTTACCTCTCTCTCTCTCTCCCTTCCTGTATTTCCGTCAGTGACAGTTTTTCAGTGAAACATGGAAATTCAATATTTCATTTCACTCCAATCTATCATTTTATCAAAGGTTTATCACTGTATGGCTTAGCTGATAACAAAAGAGATGATTAATTATGAAAGGAGAAAAGATGATATGGAGTTGAGGTAAAAAAGGAAACGATGTATGGAAATGAAATTAAATGAATAACTTTAGATAGTAGATGATCGATTTAAAATGAGATTTTGATAATGCAAAAAGTTAATTATTCATGAGATGGATGGTAAAATAATTTAATAAAATTAATTATAACGATTACATGAATGATTACTTTGCTTACTTATTATACAAAATGATAATTATTATAATAATGAAAAGACAGTAGCAAGAGCGATCAAAATAATAGTGATAAGTGGTTGGGATTTTTAAATAGAAGGATAAATGATAAGATTTTATAAATAATATTGGAAATGATTGGGACAGAACGGATGATTTTGGATTATGTAAGAGAGAGAGAGAGAGAGAGAAAGAGAGAAATAAATCCAGTACGAACAGGATCAAAAATAAGAGAGCCTAAACGATTAATGTATTATTTAGACAGATGAATAAATTTCATTCAAATTATTGAAAATCTAAAACGACTAATTGTATAATTCTCTTTTCGACTTTGTCGGAGCTCTCTTCTCTGAGAATTGTCAAAAGCTAAATAAAATTGTTTTGAATTCGTGCTGGAAAACTTGCCGTATTTAAATCAAAAACGATAGGAAAGAAAAAGCATAGAAGAGGCTTTGTTGTCATACGTAAACTTTACGTATTCATTCATTTCTAAGAAGTGTAATTTCCTTCCTCCTCCATCCTATCCCAATTTCATAATACATTTTTATTCATAATTGAAATTTGAAAAAAGCTCCATAAATGCTCAAAGTCACACCTGTCTGAAATGCGAGTATAAGGTGCAATAACTCTTTGTTGATTAAAAATACGAAATATCAATTTAATTACTGAAAACGATAAAAATGGAGTTGGCTGCAATTAAATCACGTTATCATGCGAAATGTGATAGATAATTTTATCTTTTATATTATGGTACAGTGTGATTCAACAAACGTGAACAAAGGTTAATAGCAGAATTTTCATAAATTTCCTTGAAATTAAATCATTCTAACAATACCATGAACTATCACAAGAAATATGATATGTTAGTTTCTGCAATAGAGAAATCGCTGATTGAAGAAAATTTAAATTCCGCAACTATCGTCTTAACTGCTCTTCTATTATTTCTTCTTGCTAATTTCACATTTTAAAAAAGGTAATTGAATTTAATAAAGCGGCATAATTCCCAATTCCTTCTGTTAACACATAAACACAAAAAAGAAGTTAAAACTAAATAAAAGACTTTAGCCATAAAATATCATCGAAATTCTCAATACTAATTAAAATGCAAAATTATATCGTATAAAAATTTCAAAATTTATTTAAAAGAAAATAAATGTTTAATAAATGAGGAAGAGAGAGAGGGAGAGAGAGAGAGAAGGATGGATGAGCGATTTGATAAGCTTTCAGATATATTTGTTGAACCAGTTGAGTGTCTCGGTACAGCAATAGTCAACAATCGATTTCTTTTCTTTTTGCCCATTTGCTTAGGCCCATTTGCTATCATGAGGTTGGCCTTAAAGCCATACTATATATAGCTAGGCTATAAAATTGTCTCTTCATCTTTACCTCTCTTCAATGTTATCTATTTGTACCGAAAAAGATTCCGAATTCTCTCAATTCCTCGGCAGTTAGATTTAGCGAATGATTACATCTAAAAGCTTCCAAACACAATGAAAATGATGCGATAATGCAAAAAGAAAAGTTTTGCAATATCAAATGACATCTTTCTTTTCAATATTGAATATTTCGAAGGAATAGAAGGGAATACTGAATTAGTGAAAAGATGGGACCTCCTTAATTTTTGCATGAATGATGATATCAATATCTATCATTTCGAAGCTTCTCCAAGAAAAGGTAACAACTCCAATCTTCCTCATCTCATTTTCGTTACCATTTTTGATTGAATTCAATTATCAGTCTTTTATAAACTCTCATTTTATCAATAGCAATTGTAAATAAGGATACTGATCTAATAAAAGATTTTTTCGGCTTCCTTTTGATCTTATTCATAACAAATGGAAAATTTCAATCAGCAGAGGTCAAATTTCCAATCAGCGAAGAGAAATCATTATGTACTTCATGTATACTGACATGATCATGTTTATTGTGACTTAATTTTATTGACAGCCTTATCACATTACCTAATAACAGAATCATTGTACCCACCAACACCTCCATATACAAACATAATAAACGCATTCAATATTTGGATAATGTGATATGTATATAATCTGCCAAACATTTTTATATCAAACAATACGACTCGGATTTAAAATGAATAACGGTTCATAGTTTCAAGTTACTGAGGTAGTCATTTAGTTTAATCAAAGGGCATCATTGCTTAATAAGAAAGCAATCTTTCCGATCGAATATTTAATATCTTGAAAACCACAAGAGAAACTTAAGCAGTTTGTGTTAAGTTTGATATAAATAAAATGAAAATTGACCAATTGATAATGACCACTGTTTACTAAGATACGAAATTCGAAAAGATCTCCAACGAAAAAATGTAAATATAAAGTCTAAGAAGTGTACCATATACTAATAGACATAAAACACAAAAATTAGATCATTACAATAGAAGAGATAAGAAAATCGTGATAAAAAATATGAACAAAGTGCTGTGCATAAATCAATCACATTGTATTCAATTTTTTTCTATACATAAAATCACAGACAGCTAATTTGCTATTACTTAAATTGTACCTACTTCGGATAATTTTCAATGAGCATAGCGACTCCATGCCCACCTGCAGCGCATGCAGCTACAATTCCCAGATGTTCTGTAACAAAAAAAAATAAAGATTTTACATAGTGCACCGAAGAAAACTAAAATGGACTTTAATCATCTTGTCTATCAATTTCGTGCGATAACTCATTTTCTTTCAGTTAATTTTAATCAATATAGTAAGAACATTTACTTCAAGTAAACAAGAAAAGTATCATTTTTTCTCAACTGCTCAGTTGTTTAGTATATTCCAATGTGATGCAATCAAGCATTAAATACATTCCCACAACGAATTCCTGGAAGAGATTCATGAGCACTTAAACTATGTTATTCACTTTTTTTACCACGCTTTGAATGTTTGATTTTCTTTATTTGCAATTTATTCAAGTGGAATTTTAATAAAAGAAATATAAATCATGCTTTGTTCATGTCGTAATCTGTTTACTGCATGAGATACCAATCGTATTCCTGTTGCACCAAATGGGTGTCCAAGTGAAAGACTACCACCCCAAGTATTCAATTTCTCTTCCGGTATACGTCCATATTTTGCTGATCGTTTCAACATTTCCTGAAAAACTTTTTTAATACAATTTTAAAGGAGCAGGAAACAATTTATCCGGAAGAAGTTGACGAAAAAAGTTAAAAATTAAATTCAGGGAAAAAGTACCTTGCAAAAATAATCTGAATCCATAGCATTCAAGTTGGCAAGAATTTGTCCAGCAAAAGCTTCATGAATTTCAAAAACATCAACATCTTCTAAAGTTAATCCAACCTAAATCCAGATCACGAAATTATAAAAAAGAAAATTAAAATCAGTCAAAAATTACAAAAGTTCAAGATATAAAATTAAAATCTGCACTTTATCCATCAATTTGGGAATTGCATAGGCAGGTGAAAGAAGAAGTTGATCGATTGGATCTTGTGCTACATACTGGAAATCTCTCAGGTAAGCCTTTGGTTTATAACCTTTCTTTAACGCGTAATCTTCTGTCATTATCAGCGAAGCGGACGCGCCATCTGTGAGGAATGAAGAATTGCCTACAAATCATACAACAAATTATGGTATATTAATGCAACATTTTGATATTGATTACTTTGTTCCTTATTGAGTTGCAACTTGTCTTAAACCTTTGGTTTCCAAATACAATGACAAATAGGATCCGGCAAAAAAGAGTATATTAAATATTAATTACTATTTCCTAGCTTCTATTCGTATTGAGATATTAAATTTAGAAATTAATAATTTTGTCCTTATCTTTATTAAGAGCAATGCAATTGTTTAAATTGTAATATTTGGAAGATGGTAAATCATGGAAATTAATAGAATTATGAACAATTCAATATTAAAACAAAAATGAACAATTCAAAACATCATAAACAGAGATCAACCCATAAAGACATGTTATTCCAGTTCTTGTCTAAATAACGTTCTTATTCAATTATCGCTTAATTTCCCAGATCTTAAAACATTCAATAAAAGAATACAGCATCAAGAAACTTTATTCCTTTTCCATTAAAAAACTGCAGAACTTATCCGCTGCTTGATTCCACATCCCTCCATGTTCACAATTTTTCGAATTCAAAGTAAACCCACCAGCAGTAATGGTTCCATGAGATTTTACGAAAGCTGGCTTCAACTGAGATAATTTTTCCATCGATGAAACACGGATACCATTATCTTTTCGAACTATGATCGGCTTGCTACCGGGTACGAAAACTGATATAACATCAGTGAGAAGATTCTCTTTCGTTGCACGATCAGCAAGCATATGTGAACGAAGAGCAAATTCATCTTGTTCGCTGAAATTAGAAGTTGAAAAGTAGGAAAACCATTTTGATATGTTTATCCCGATAGAACAAAACTGGTCATTACGTTGATTCACTACTTCAGCATAAAATTCAACTAAATCGTTTTTTTCAAATAACCATTCTACAATTCATTAAATTATCTAGACTGAAATATAATTATTAACCGCCTAGATACGCCGAATGCAGCAGCTAGTCTATCACCGCTCTTTCCCATTGTTTCACCAGTTGTAAATTCAGCGACAATTGGTAATTCAGGTGAGAAGATATTTACTGCTATATTTCTCACTTCCATCAACTTATCAGAAAGCTTCTTTGCTTTATCCAGAGAAAGCATTGCTGAACGTGCCTGAAAAACAAGATTCTATTTAAAAGAGACTCTTTTGAAATAATATTAAAAAATTGCTTTAAAAATAACTCATCTCTCGAATTGAATACGAAGTATTTAAAAAAAGAAACGATATGGATAACAAAAATAAGTGAGAAAAGCGTACTTTCCGATTATATCGGATTGGGACATCAGAGAGTAACTCAACACCACCAGCAATACCTATATTACAGTAACCTGTTGCAAGCATATTCATAATATCAGTTATTGCAACATTTGACGAAATGCAAGCCAATGTAACCGTATGCGCTGGTACCTAAATTTATTCATAAATTGAATGTACTTAAGCTAAAATGAAAACGCAGCAAAAAAGCTGAAACAGTTTCATCTTTTTGGGTAAAGGAAGAAGGAAGAAGGAAGAACTATTAGAAGTGATGATAAAAAAGGGAAATAAAACAGAAAAGACTAGAGATGTTTAAAAGTTTTTACAACTTTTCCAATACTTTCTGCAATCATGCACAAAGCTTCATAAATCACACCTTTTTCGAGAATCCAGCCATTAACGCAGCTTCCCGTGCTACGTTACTCGTCTTATTTTCCTGTATCACAGTACCACAAGCAATATGTCCTATTTCCTCCAAACTCACTTTCGTCCGATCAACTAAGGCTGCAGTTGAAATTTAAAATACTTTCAGGATAAGGAACGCTTTTGCTTATTACCATACATAATTATCGTTTTCATAATCTGATATAAAATGATTAACACAGTCAGTTTTCTTCAGAGGTATGTAACAAATGTGATACTTTATTTGAAACCTATTTTGAATTCTTCCAAATCTTCCAAAAACAATTATAAGTCCAGGATGCAAAAAGACTTATCATCTGATTACAAAATCAGTGGAGGAAAACAATACCTAAAAGAGCTGCTCGTTGCAAATCCACAGCCATCATATTCTTAAACATTGTTCTCGATTGTAGAAAAGGTGTACGTACCGCATCAACAAGGACAATATTTGGTCGATCAGGTTTCGAAAAAGTTTTCCTAGATGTGGCGAATGCTGTTGAGCTCGAGAAACAACACCGTATCGTATGCAGAGGTCTGACTCGGTATATATCACCACAGTTTATGGATAACAAACAGCGTAACATTGCCTTAAATTCTGCAGCAATGTAATCATAATCATCCGCCACATAATTACCTCTTCATCTTCCCCCATCAAAATGCACTGATTTATTCAAATAAATTTTAACAATCTATATTAGAAGTTATTCATATTGAAATGAAGATAGTATTTCTTATTCGTGTCAATCGATCCATAGCAGATCAAAATTAGAATGAATTTATCCACAACACCTAAACGATGAATAGAAAAGACTTCTAACATTAGGAGTGTTCATAATACTATTACAGTTGAGTTTCCAGCTGTTTCTCAATTCGAGAAATTCTGAATAATCTAATCAGATCTCCCAATCAGAATTTCAATTTGTATAATATCTGAATAAACTAAAATTACCTGTTGCTAGAAAATTTATGTAAACCAATGTTAAAACTACTGTATGATAAACTTTGGACTTTGTACTGTACAAAGAACTTTGAACCGAATTTTCCCCAATATGTGAAACGACTTAGCACAATTTTCAATTAAGAGAATCTTTTAAAACTTTAAGACTTGATTTTGTCTAAATTTCAAAATAAAATTAAAATTCCCGTTCCTGAAATACTCGGCAATTTTAATTTCGCATGACTGCAGAACGTGAAATTGAGAGGATTGTTTGCAACATAAAACTAATATCTCAGTTATAAATGATTATATAAATACAATTTTTCGAAAGTTATAAATCACTTGAAAATACTACGAACTGTTCTAACCTGTTTCTTCATTAAATGTATTTCACTGACCGTTTCTAAAACTAATCAATCCCAAGGTTTCTATTCTCTTGTTACTAACCTTGTTTTTTCAACTCACCTAACTGTCATAAACTTATTTTCACAGATTTCTTTAAATTTAGAATACAAAACAAACAACCTCTGATCTAGTAAGGGGTCCATCACTAAAATCACCCAATTCCGCCCTTCAACGGCATAACACACTTTTGAGTCTAAGAAGCAAATCCATTCAACACCCGATGAGAAATGTTTGAATATTACGATTACTTCTTATAAAATACACATTTCTCCAGCAACTCGTGAATCAAAAAAAGAACACTAGTTCAAAAAGTGTTATAATCGAAACAATTTTGAGACCGATATATAAGATTTTATTAGTATCCAGATTCCGACTTCATACTTTTATTACTGATAAGCCAGCGTTGAAGCAACAGACAAATAATTTTATCAGTAATAAATAAATTTTGAAAGAAAGCACAATCGCGGTTTTTTCAAGTCATTTCAACATCCGTTGAATTGATATCATGTGTTTTTGCACGCTGATCCGACACTTTCCTGAAAAAAAACATATTCAATAGAAATATCCAAAAACTTATTTAGATTTAATGATTTCTCCCATAATTCATATAGACTCATTAAAACAAACACGGTACAGTATAAGAAAGTTTACAAATCAGACATGCCAATTCCTAAAGTAACGAAAAGTATGTGGACGATTTACAAACTTTCCGCAGTCTTCCTGAAGGCCACGTTTTGTACGTTTCCTCTTCAGCGTTTCCAATGCTTTTTGCTGAGCTTGTTTTTCATGAGAATCTCCTTCTAAATCAGCTTTCGTCACCATGAATTTTTCGAATGACTGCAATATTGCTTGCATGAACTGATATGAAAATAGAAAGGAAAAAAGCTTATTAAAATCTTCAAAATTTTACAACTTTTTCAAAAACGAACTCCAGTTATAAGAGTTGGAGTTTTAGTATACAATGCTAAGAAATTGGAATGCGTCCCCAAAAAATGCATGAGTTGATGAAGTCCTTGCTCCAGCACCTGAAAATATTGTAATATTAGAAACTAAATAAGATTTTACATAGCTAAAGATTAGTATTAACCATGAGAAAATATTTCTCATACAAAACACCAAAAAAAAAGTCAAGCCACTCCGACTGGCGATAGTACGTAAATTAAATAAAATAAATCAGACATTGTGAGATTTTCTGGAAAGAAGAATGATGACAAAGAGACCTACGAAACCTATATACTTCCTCAATCAGCTCTACAGCTTAGGGAATAAAACCAATTTAATTTAATGGATAATCAAATTTTCTTTAAAACCGTAAAGGAGTAATTTCCACCAAGTTTGCTCCCAATACAAACTTAAAAAGATGAAGTTGCTTGTTTATGTCACAATTATATGATTTAAATTTCAGTGTGAAGTCATAAAATAAGCAAAATGACAAATCAGCGAATGATAAAGATAAAAAAGCTAAGCCAGATAAGGCATGAATTTTTGCTTTTAGTTTGTTAAAATTCAATTACAATAAACTTTTAGATTTTTCCATTCAAAACATATCAAAAATTTAGATATAATCTTTAAAACAGAGAAGATCTATAATACCTTGTTATGTGGATCCACATTAAGTGATTTATGAAAATAATGGACAGCTCGATCAATGTCTCCAGCTCGTCCTGCTGCTATCGCTAGTCCGGCATTTGGACCTAACTTCCCTGGACACATTAAAAGCGCTTTCCTTAATTAAAGAAAATATATATTATTGCTACTTACCGAAATTATGCCCAATAATTGATTGGTGTAGGGGTGATAATAATTAGTGAAGCAATAATTAATGGAAAAAATGCAAAATTCTAAAGATGCAGAAAGTCAAAAATTTATTAACAGCAAAATTGTCAGAAGATATAGACCGATTCATAGCTCTACAATAAGTTCAATAAGGTTCTCCACAAAGTGAATCTTGGGTAAAGTTAGAGAATGGAAATGTAACATTTCCAGATAGCTTACTGATGAAACTTGATGGCCTCCTCATAAGATCCGAGTTTGCATTTTACATGCCCTAAATTATTTACCAGCGGTTCCCAAAATTCACTCAATGGCCGGTTCAGCAAATCACATATTTGAGCAGATTCATTTGTCTCGTTGTATGCTAACAACAGAGCTTTGGTGAAAAATGTTTCAGCATCTAAAAAATTTTCAGGCACTAATTATGGCTGCAAGATAGAATTCCTTCATCTGTTAAACAAACAGGATTTATTTAATATTTCTTCCACTATTTTAAAGTTTATTTTTATCCAAACTTGATAAAACAGTTACAATATATTTCTGCCTCTATACAACTTCTAGCATATAGTCCATCATCCTTCGACGCTATCAGTTATTTCATACATCTGTCAAAATAAGGAGTTCAGGAATAATTTAAATATAATGAATGATATAATTCCTACTCTAGACCTCTAGTGCATGGGAATACGGAATATGAGCAAATGTTTGGCTCAGAATAAGAAATTTGAACATATATCTGACACTCTCTGTTTAAAATGCAAAACGGAAATTAATTTTTTTTACAACAAGAAGGGATAACTATTAATCATGGCCCACAATTAAAAACGGTTGTTTAAGAACTTAGAGAAAAAACATTTTTCAAAAATTCAGATCTTCTGAAACCACGAAAATCAAAAACATACTTTTCCACTCTTTTTTCATATAGCAAATGCAACCTTGCTCATGTAATACAAGTGCATTATCACCAGCTATTTCAGCTGCGTCCTTCAAAAAATCTTGTGCCAATTTTGTATTATTTGCATAAGCGTATTCCAGTCCTATGTATAGCAACGGTTCGAAGCTACCTTCCAGCACCCGCGATGCCTATAACATGAAGATTTTATAATTCCAGTTATTCACTTCAAGAACCTAATAATTTGTAGATGGGATTAAATTGAAGATTAAAGAAAACAATTTCTTTTGTCTCACACGGGAAGTTAAAGTTAGGTATAGAAAAACATTTACATACTAACTTTTATTTGATAATTTATATTTGAAATAGAAAAAGAAAGTAATAGGAAACAATGATAACAAATAAAAATAAAAAATCAGAATGCAAACTGATTTACGGTCAATCCATTCAAACTTAATGATATATTGTTTGAATATTTCAGGATTCATCTTAAATGTCTTACCCTCAAATAGCAATTCATCGCTTGTTCATGCTCTGATTCTGCAGTAAGTGCATGTCCAAACGCCAGCCAACCTTCACCAAACGTACAGTTCATCGATGTACATTTATCTAAAAAGTTTTATAAAGACTCCACTTATTCAACATTATCTTCGTATCTGACACCGTAAATAGAAACACGAAAAAGCTTTTTTTTAGCGTCCTATAAGATTCAACTCAACATGCTTTGAAATAAAAACCGAGTCCAACATAATAATAAACTCACAAATTAATGCTGTTTCCATATTTCTCATTTAAAATCGAACTTATTAACAGCAAAAATTACAGAATTTCTCACAAAATCTAAGAAAGTTCAAAACCTACTAAAAAAATTTTTTGCTGCTCCCAGATGTCCAATAGAATAATAGTAGCAACCAACGGTATACCAACTAACTTCATTATCTGGTTGACTATCGACTAACTGATGTGCTAATATAAAGAGACTTTCGAATTTTTTTAACTGTACCAAGGTTGCGATATGAATTAACAAACAATCCTAAAGCTAGAAATCATATGACAATAATGAATAAATGTATCTTCTAAAGAGAGGAATGAAATTTGAAAAAAAAAGTTGTACTAGTTTCACAGCAATATGCGACAAAACATTTTTTTTTGACAAATAATTCAACCACAAAAAATTAGAAATCAGTAACGAACAAAGATCACAAGGAAGTTAAAAAGTGAACAAAGATCATAAAATTAATCAAAGTTGTTAGTATATTCATCTATTACTAGCTTCATACTGGAATATCTCATAACATTACTAAGAATAAATGTGCTCAATTTCTTATACTAATTTTCTTAAACAAAAAAACTGCACCTGAAACATGCCAGCTTCATTCAAAATTTCATTCGTAATATTATAAGCTCCAACGAGATCTCCAGTTTGATACAAATGCGCGGCTCGTGCAGTAAGAATTGATAAATCTGTTGCTAAAGCTTCGTTTACTGAAGTATCCGAATTCAACTGCAAAACAAATGCAACAATGAAGTAAAAAAAAATAAAATTAAGCAGAAATATTTTCAATAACAAGATTTTCTAAACTTGCGTTTTTATTTCCCTGAGAAAAGTAACAGTTTCGAAGAGCCACAATCATACTGCTTTTGTCGCCAGACCTGAAAAAATGTTGATGGAGTTTCAAAATTTTTTAACTACGAAGACTCTAAAATACTATGGGTGTGCAGAACAAATAAATAAAAATAAAGAAATGAAGAAAGCAGCAAACTAAATCAATGACCTTTCAATTAATTCTTCAAAGCGCTGTTTTGAAAAAAGTCGATATTTTTGGATAAGCTCAAATGCTTCTATACAAGAATCATCTTTATAAACGGCTCCTTGTAAGCAAGAGAATGCTGCGCGACGATTTTGAGTCATCAAATAAGCTTTTCCTAACAAAAGCAATACTCCTGCTTCGATCTAAAGATTGAGAAAAAGAAAGATTTGAATGCAACCATCTCAATGTGCTTACTAATTCAACAGAATTTGAAATAAAAATAAAAACTTTTATCAAACGATAGCATTAATTTCGAAAAATGTCACCTGCAAATCTTCTGACATTTTATCAAGCTCAGCTGTTTCTTCAGAACTTGAGGCGAAAGACTTTGGTTTGGAAAGTTGAACCATATTGGGCATAATGGAAAATATGAGATCATACCGATCCTTTAAAAAAGCAGAATTATTAATTGTATGTTCGAAATTTCTGCAATGGGAAACCAATATCTTATTACTCATATAAATCAATCTCGCTTTTGCAATACTTATAAAAACGTGGATGCTAAGAAATATTAAAGCGATAGGAAATTGAGATAAGAAATATAAAAAAAAAACCTACCCCAGTTCCCAATTTTAATTTGAGTATGTCGAGAAATAATTTCCTCTTATAAAGCGCATTTACATAAAAGTAAGCAAAAAATATGTGTTTCATTATAAGTTCATGACGATCACAGTAAGCCATCAAACGTGTCCATTCTCCAGCAGCTGCCAAAACCTTCAAAAAATGTTTTAAAAATTACTATATTTCAGTGGAATATAAATAAAAAAATTACGTACTTGATTAGCATAATATCCACCCACCAATAAGAAGTTCCAAGATTTTCAAAGGCTATGCATTCTATTATAATTCAGAGTTTTCTTACAAATTTCGAGCTTGAACAATTGTATACGAACTTTGCAATACCTCTCTATTTGAGATGCTTATTTCTAACTGCAGAATAATATATTAAATTTTAGGTACGTCAACAAATCATAAAATTTAATACTTTGATTCACAAACCTTGATAAACCGAGCCATATCAACGAGTGATGGTTGGGATCCATTCCTCCGACATAATGCTAATCGTTTATCCGCCCAAAACAATGCGGTTTTATACTGTGCGCTTGTTAAGTACCTCTGAATTAGATTATCTATTTCTCTAAATTCACATTGCCCATCACTTGTTAAAAGTACTCGAGATGAAGCATCCACTGGCGTTGACAGCGCAGATCTGAAAGGAAGAAAAGAAATCAAAAGATAAATTATTAGATAATTCAAAATTAAATTTAAGATGTTCCAAACTTTGATGGATATACAGAAACTTGATACGAATGGTAAGAGTTCTGTTTCTTACAGAAGAGGGTTAACAACCAATAGACAAAGTAATGTGTGATGTCTACTGTACGGAATGTACTCAATATATTAACACATAGCTTATTTAATTTCATAAACCCAATTCCTCCGTTTGTTTGTCAAATTTAGACAAAATTTAAAGTTTCTTCACTATTCAGCAACCAAGAAATGGACATGACATATCACTGTTAGGTAAGCATATAGTACCATTACATTTCTTCCATGAAATAATCCTATGTGAACTGACAAATATGCTCAAGAATAAAAGATGCATTGGAAGTGAATAAATAAATTTACGTGCTGCTCGTAGGTAATGATGTGGGTGATTGTACAAGATCTTTTATGGTTGATTCACGCGCCGATATGGGTCGCTGTTTCATCGCATTTCTACCCACCATTTCATCCAAGTGCTACAATGAAAAATGGTTATACTTTAAGCACAAAATGGTAGAGTTAAAGATTTACAAAACTTCCAAGCTTAGATGAAAACTACTCGTAGAGATAGAACAGGTCTTAAAGTGGAACAAAAAGTTTCAGAACACTTGTTCCGAAAAAAATACGAGACCGCTCCGCTGCGGGAAGATGATTTGGTTTGCGCCACTTCGTAATATGTCTAGCTGAGACCGTCTGCTAAGCACGTGGAGGCGAAAAAAAGACGAATAGCTCTACTGGTAAAGTTTAAACAGTTTGTCGAATATATAAGCAGATCTGCAGGGACGATGCATTCACACATCACTCAAACCATCATCTTAGTGGACTGTTTCATTAGCACAAAGTTCCTTTAACAGTGAATATTCCGCTTTCGCCTGTTATCAGTTTTGCATTCGCAGATTTCACTCTTAAATACTATTGACTGGAGAAATGACTGTGACTTTATTTATTGAACCAATAAAGGCAAATAAGAAAAAAACAAATAAAGAGCGACAAACCGAATAAACCTTTTAAAATACAATGTATGAAATATATGACAACATGTAAACTGCAATATTTGAATTTGTCATTATAAGAAAGAAATTAACGACAAACAGCGTTACAAACCGCAGTATATACTATGTCTTGTTTTCTTTTGCAAGAAAAACAAGCATCCAAAATGTTTCCTATTCCATCCGAGGTGTATATAAATCAACAATTTAAATGTCACTTCGTAGTGATTCTTGCAGTTCTTAAAAAAATACAACGTCTAATGAAAAAAATGCGCGAAAATTTAAATTAGAAATAATAACACCAGTTGCTATTAATGTTTGAGGAATTCAAAGTTTCGCGCACTCTGTAAACAACATGAATAGCTTCGGAAACAATCGAAGGGGAACTTATAATGAAATTCTAAAATAATTAAAAATGGGTCTGGTCCATCAGTTCAAAGTGTTCACAACAGTTGATATACGGAAAGATTTGGTAGCAGTGAAAAAATTATGAAGGTGAAAATCATTAATCATTATTAGTGCAACTCAGGGTCGGTGTTGAAGAAGTAGTATTAGCCATAGGAAAACTCGGAAGAAATTCCAAATCACCGACAATTTCCAATTTATCTTCATAATTTAACGGCAAATTTTCAGTTTCAGTACCTTCGTAACCATAAATTAATTTGAAAACGTATTTGGACATTATCGTTGCAGCTAGTCTGGAACAAGTTTGATTTGAGCATTCAGATACAGAAAATTGAGAGAAGATTGAAAGCATACAATTTTAAAACTTAACAAAAGTTGTATCAACCTTTGCACGGGATTGGTTACAGGCATTGCGACTAATCGCAACTCAAGTGAATGCGCCCATTCGATGATTTCTTTTACCTGCGGTAAAAAAACTATCAAAAATCACTGACCAACATAATTTCAGTTCAATATTATTTGAATTTACAGTCGAAAATCCGAACTGAAAATCAATTGTTTATAATGGCCACACTTACCTCTTCATCACTTCCGATTTCCTCCAGTTTTTTCTTAATATGATAAAAATCGGTAAAAATTTGCCCTCCTGGACCCCATGCTGGTATTCGATCACTCATCACCTCAAATAAATCACCAAACTGACCCAGGCATTCGTATTCATCTGCAAAATAAGTATTGAATCATATTATTTTTTAATTTTATAAATAATTGCACACAATCTCCTAGTGTAATCCATTATGCTTGATTTGATGATGGCCACAATATTTGTGCATTTCATACGAAATAATAAAAAAACCCTTTTGCACATAAAATGTAAAGATTAACCATTTTAGAAAAGGAAACTGAAAAACCTGATATAATCATCTTAGGTGCAACTTTTTCGAAGAAAAGAGAATGCGCTTCTTCGAGCATGCCTCCCTGCAAAGCGTATAAACACATTTTAGTTTCATCACCTTCCAATTTCGCCTGCATGTACCTGAAACAACAACTTGAGAGAATAACAGATACATTTCACAATCAAAGAACTAAGATGTCCTCTCAGACCCTATAAGCTAACAATAAAAAAAAAATGATTAAACAATCAAAAAACTTGCCTTGACCGAGCAATAACGCTATCCGGTAAGCGAGCTATAGTTGATAGTTTTGCGTAAGTTTCCTCATCAGCTTTGTCCGCAATTCGATCACCAAGACCGATCAAAGCATCATTTCGACTAACAATTTCAAGTATTTTATATAAGGATTATAATTAATGCCATCAAACATACAGAACGATGTTGAATATGCTTAATAGTTTATAACTTATTCCCTGCTGTCAATCATGAGTCTACAAACGGTTTTGTTCTCAAAACAAATTTTATAAATCATACCTTTGCAAATCAGATATATGCATTAGTACAACTGCCGCGAGATAGTACAGCTCCATTTGACAAAGCTGTTCAGCATAACGAATATGAAGTGCATGTTCAGCAGATTCTGAGGGATGTTCAAATCCCAAAACTCGCAAGATGAACCATAAATGCCAGCTGCAAATATTTTTTTTATAGAAGCAAAAACTAGAAAATTTCTCGAAAGAAAAGAAAGGAAAAAAAAGAACGCAAAATAACTAAATCTAAAATACGGATTTGCACTATGAACAAGTTCTTCGACAATTTCCAATTTTCTCCCTCCACTCCCTCCCACTTTCCTCTTGGAATAAAGATTAAAGAGTACCAATTCATTTTTGAAATTTAGAAAATCAGGACGAACCATAAATGATAATCCATGGGATCTAAGGCAGTGCAATCAGGTTCTAGAATGAATTCCATAGACTGACTGGGATCACAAGCCAATTGAATAAGATTGTAAAAAATATTGCACTTCAATGTATGCTCTGCCTTACGCGCCTTCAAATCATTTTCGAAAGCATGTAGCACATATTTTAATGAAGTGTCGAACGGATCAAAATATACAATAAATGTACATAATGCCTAAAAAGGACGACATTTTTATATAAAACAAAGCAAATGAATGAAAAAGTCGCTACTAAATTAACCAAACTTTGGCACTATAGTTTACTTTTTTTGCACCCAGATGCAAATGAAAAATACGAAGTACAGAGAGCAAAATAAGTGGGAATTTAAATGAAACTAACTTGTAATCCATCTAAACCATCATTTACAAAGATCTTTCTGCCATTTATTTCAGCTTGCATTTCTCCCGCCATCAAAAGATAAATTTTCAGCACTTTCTCGTCAATAAATTTACACTCCTTTGTTTCCTTCCAATGTTCAATCTAAAATAAGGAATGATGATAAAGAAATAAAATATCATACTGCACAACTCAATACTGCTACCTTTAAATGTAAAAAAATCATTTCATTTTTAGTAAACTCACGCTTTTTGCCAAATTTAATCTCGATGATACTAAGAACAGTGCAGCGAAAAAAATTTTTCACAACAGCAAATAAATGTGAACCTGATTTTTGTAAGCTGCTCTGTTAGTGTGCTTAAATACTGACAAACCACAAGCGAGATGAGGGTAATTGCTTTCTACAGCTTCTTGTATTGCATTTTCCAAATCACCAATTAATAATAAGTGAAGGATTTTAGCAGGACCCGAAGGTGGTAACTTTCCATGTTGTTCAATAGATTTCATGTATTTTTGTAGCCATTTAGCAACCTCTTCACGACGATTTAATATTCTCGTATAATTGGTATCAGCTGAAATGCAGGACATGTTTAGATAACTTAAGATTGACTTCATTTGGAACAAGCTTTTGATGAACGAAAGTAGATAATGAAAACGAAAACAAAAGATCGACTTAATTAGATAAAGATAAAATGATAAAGCACCTGTGATTTGCGAACCAAAAAGAGCATCACATAATTCCAAAACATTCGAATCATGTGACATATCATTGGATCGCGATGCCGCCAAGGAATAACTTATTAAATCAGAAAACTCCTATAAATAAATCGAATTATAACATGCCATTTGTTTCTACAAAAAAAAAAAAGAAATTATCGATACTGCTATTTTCGAAAAAAAGTGAGCTTACCCCATCTGGTTTCCTTTGTGAAACATTCTGGAACATAAAATTTTCGGTATCTTCATCACTCATTATTTTGCCCATAGATTCAATTTTTAGGAGCAGATCAATAATATATTCCTGAAATGACCGAACATCTAAACTCATATTAAAAAAATTGGAGTAAGTGGCCTAATATTTCGTGATCAGGAATTAAAAAAATTTACGGTAGGCACTTGATTGATACAGTGAAGCTTAAGACACCGGACTGATAATGAATTGGGAATATCGCTCATCCAGTGTATTCGTCCTGCAAAAAAAGAATCTCGATTTTCAAACTTTTTCTAACACTATACCATGCTAAAACCATTTTAAGAAAACAAACAAATGAATAAATGAATGGACCATTAACGCACTGCAAAATAAGCAAAAAATTCAATTTGGGAAGTGAACATTACGGCTTTGAGCAAGTCGAAAAGAAGATCTAATGAGTGAACCAATGAAAGGTTTCTGAATTTTGGACAGCGCTATCAATCAAGTTTGAATTAAGCAACTAATTTCCATTATTTTATCCTGGAAGCCAAACAGATCTAATCTATTTACAGATTCAACAAAAGCAAGAAAACACTCAGCAGTGATATAGAAAGTTTCCTAAAGTTTTAATTTTTTTTGAAAAATTTTACTTTGAGTCTCCAACTACATGACTTATATAATTCCGAAACCCTAAAAAATTAACTAACCATGATTCCAACCCACACGTGCACATCTTCCGTTCATTAACGAACCATCTATAAATGTCCCGGTTCTTTTCGCTATTTTCATGATTACTTGTTCACCTTCTTTAAAAAAAGTTTTTATTTCATTAACCGGATGAATAAGACGCATTTGCAATTGATTTGTGCTATCTTCTTGTTCTTCTGCATCAATCATCAGTGAATCACCCATCAAATCATCTGCAAAATCATAATTTTTTACATCGAAATTGTTTCGAACACAAAAATAGTTAGAAAAAGCATCTGTCAAAACCGTAAGCCAAAAGAAAAATCTTGTGTTTTTTCCGATTTCGTTGTCACAAATTTCTGACAAATGCATCATCACTATCATAAATTGTAATAATATAAACAACCAGGTTAACATGAAATTACGATGAACTTCAGATAAACCTAGAACTGCTTTATTATCACAAAGTTCCATTTTATGTTCCGTTTCTGACATCCGAATAGAGTCATCTGCAGCATATGTATCAAAGAAAGCACTCTGTTCAACAAATGATTTTCCATAACCTGTAAATTTATAACTAAAGAGAGTCATAGAAACACGAATGATCAGTGATTAATTATTATAAATAAAACAAAAATACTGTACCGTTGATTCCACCCAATCCACGAGAAAAAAACATTGGATCAATCTGTTTCAGTTCTTGTCGATGGTCCTAAAAAATGAAAATTTCACCACATAACAAAACCGTAGGACGTGTTGTACAAAAAAAATGATTTATAAATTAAATTTTAAAATGAATAAGTTAAAAAAATTTCGATTTTCTCGACAGACATTTATAACAATATCGATCATCGCTTAAAGAATGATACATTTTGAATCGCTGTATTCTTCACACTTCACTAAGTCTCTATTGGAAAAAAAACCTCAAAAAAGTTGAGTTACCACTAACTAAGCAAAAGTTGCTACCTATTTTCTGGGTTTTCAATACTATTTAATTTTACTTGAAGGCCCTCATTTGCAGAAACATCCGGTACCGTTAAATTGCCAATATCATCTTCATCAGCAATTTTCACTTTCGGTAACTTGGCGCGCTGCACAGCGTTTTGGATTCTACTGGCTTTGAAGGCTATCCTCAACTGCGTCTCATCAATATCATTATCATCATCTTCCTTAAAAATTCGCAACATTTTGAAAGGGTGAACTTGATAACTGGTTGAAAAAAACATTTTTGGCAAAAGTATTTTAGTTTTCGTATAAGCAAATTCACTGAGGATATTGCAGTGGAATGATAAAACAAAATTACAAATAAAAAGAAAAATATAACCGCACAAGAGATATTTATTACTGATAAAAAATAAAATTAACCGTCAATCCGTATTTGGTAAAATGCGGTACTGTGAAAACCCAAGTGCCTGTTTCGGGACGATAATCCTTAAATTTTGCTCCCATTTTCAACGAAGCACGTTCTAATTTTGCCCGGTAGCCCATTTCTTCCAGCCGGAGAGGATCCTCAATAATAAACTTTATATTTACTATAGTTGCTGAAAACTGAATTCTAATAAACAAACCCTGAAATTATTTTTTTTGCACATAACAATATCAATTGATGATGCTCAAAACAAACCGTGATATATTCCCTGGTTTTCTTATCGCGAGGCCATACTCTATCTAAGCTGACTTCTGCAAATCGATTTAATTCCTGTCCAACTGATGGTTTCGAATTATCATCAGGATACACAATCACTTCATGCTGACGAAAGTGTACTACCTGAAACAAAGTTTGACGTTAGCATAAAAAGAAGAACCGTATTTCCCAACTGCGAAGCTGCAAAACATCAAATGTTTTTGGAAAATTGGTCCAGATTACTTCATTCATTGTGGAAATAATGAAGAGTTAAAACCTTATCCAAATTAACATCATGCAAGTCGAATGGTCCAGGCCAGAAAACGCTTCCAAAAGCGAGTCGACGTATCGTAAAGCCACTTTCAATATGACAGATACCGTTATTCTTTAGCGCAATTTCTGCAAGTTCGTCCAGCGATGGTTCGCATTCATAATCTCGCCTATAATAAATGTAACTCTAATCTACTGGCACTTGAAAAAGACAAGATATCCTGAAAAAAATTAAAAAACCTACCTTGTTAAAATTATACCTGCTGGATGGACAGGACGCAAGATAATATTTTCAGAGGAAAAATTGGTAGCGTTGTTGTTAGTTACATTCAATGAAGTATTGATGCTCTCTTCTTCGGAATGCGCCTGAACTGGTTACTTATAAAAATTTTTTTTTCGGCAGCAATTCGCCTACGATATACCAACCATATAAACTGAACAACTTTATAACTGATCATCTCGAAAAAATCCGCATCAAATTTGGAATTACAAAAGGATGTGGATTATTAAGGGATTGCTGATCATCTTGATAACCAATAAATAGATAAGAATATGACTCTAATAAAACCATTGACAAAGATACTTCGGTAGCCCGCTGCAGAATAGAGTGAGAACTGGTCGACCGTCCCTCTCCATCTGCTATACTATCAGCTGACAAATTTTCCGAAGATGGCAACATGAATGAAACACCTGTTCTCCGCCCCGTCGTTGCCAGTTCGGCAGTAGCTGATCGCTGGAAATTTTTCGAGAATATTAGCACTATATAAATCTTGATTTATTTTTTTAATTTTCCGTAAAAAAGACTTACAGTATCTACCTTTGAAACTGTTGCAATTCGTGAATTATCAGTCGTTTCATTATCTCCATCAGTTTGTACCACTGATGAAGATGACATGGTTATCGAGTTAGTAGAATTCCGTCGATTTTCCTGCTATAAATAGTTTTACCTTTCCATTCCCCAATTAATTATCGTTTTTTTAAAATAAATTATATGCTTCATAAGTATGAGATACCCGTCGATGCAATATGAATCTATGACATGATATACTTACGATGATCGATGCAACACAGATCTATGTATAAACCTATTGAATTTTCATCAAATTTAATTTAGTACCATGTATTTATGGAGAACACTGAGATCAAGTCGTTTAACATTTGAGTTGCTTTTTGATTTCGAAGACTGACCACTGTTTGTCCCCAAAAAGTTTGAAGGATCTACCGATGGCGAAGAACCATTAGTGCTATATGAACTGAAAGAAACATTCCGAGTAGCTCATTAGCTTCAATGTCAATAATTCCAATTTAAACGATAGGGAACTCTTCTGGTTTATCATTCAAGAGAATTTAGAAATCTCATCACCTAAATTTCACAAGAAACTTTTTTTAATTGAAGAACAAAAAACATACTGATTAGTGGCGCTATCAAGATTCAATGATGAATTCTTTCTATTACTCCCTCTAAGGCCAGGTGGTAAAAACATAGAGTGATATGTGAAATCTCCGATACTGTCCCGGAATTTGGAAACTGAAGGTCTGATACGTGATGCAGCAGAAGGTATTGAACCCAGTGCAAGTGGTCCACTCGGTGTTGTTGTTGTCACAGCACCTGCATCTTTCTTTGAAGCCAAAAATCGAATTTGCCGCTCCACGCTAAAAAGTAATGAAAAATGAATGTTTTAGAAGTAATTTATACAAAAATAATATAGTAATTAGAAATAAGAAAATTTCCCACGAAACGGTTTGAAAGTAGTCAGAAAGTAGTTGTCAAAAAGTAAAAACAAAAAAAATCCTGATAAATAGTTCGCGACATATAATTATGTATAATTGAGTAATTATCAAATGATTTGAAAAAGGAGATTGTCTTAAATGAAACAAAGTTTGTTAATGAAAATTATGAAATAAAAGGGAAAATAAATATTTCGGTCTAACCTGACTGGATTAGGAATATTTGATTTCTCTTGTGATTCAGTTGTTAGAAGTTTTAATAGTGGACTGTCACCATAAGGACTAGCTGCCAACTGTGCTTCGATTACTGCTTTTTCAATTTGCCATTGATCAAAATCAGCACCCAAAACAATGGGTGCCGCTGACGACAAATTACCACCAGCCACTTGTTGTGTGGAACCGAAAACTGCAAGACATCGAAAACGTTATTTTCTGTTTGAATTTCTTCTTCCTATGATTTCAAACAGCTACAAGATTCCTGCACATAGATACTCACCAGGTTGTACTGCAGTTGAACCAAATAAGGAATTAGTTGGTTTGGATGCAGATGATCCGAATAATGACGGCGTTGAGGAAGGGGCAGCTTGTCCAAAAAGACTTCCTAAACACCAACAATTATTAGAGATCTGAAACATTTTGATTATATAAAGTAATTTTTTCCAACGTTATAGACCTGTACTCGAGCCAAATAATCCACCAGTCACTGGTTTCGAGCCGAAAAGTCCACCTGTTGATTGAGTGCCTAAACGTTTTTTTCTTAAAATTTTTTTAGCAAAGAAAATGAAAAGAAATTAAAAAACTTTTGAATTCATGTAAGAATCACAACAGTATTTGACAATACATACCAAAGGGTGAAGTCGTGGAAGTTGATGCACCGAAAGCACCGAAACCTGAAGTAGATGGTTTGGCACCAAAAAGACTCGTTGAAGCAGTTGATGTTGCAGGTTGCTGAAAATCATACGACGAATTTATCAAAAATGAATCAGTTATATGTTGGAAAAAAGCAAGTAATGCTATCAAGATTCTCCTTAAAAACTTATTAAATAATGATCATGGCATTCCATTCTTCAGTAATGGAGCATGATGGAGCATGACACTACTTCCTAATGAACATAAGTTAAATCATTCTTGCATTACAATCACATTGATATAAACTACAGTATTCAAAATAAAGGCATGAATTATTCTCTCACCGTGCTGTTGCCAAATGTGAATGGGCTTGATGAGGATGTAGCAGTGCTAAAAGCTGGTCCACCAAAAAGTGACGAACTTTGAGTGCCGAAACCCTGAAATTACTTAATTAAAATTCTTTGACGGAATAAAAGGAAGACGAAGAATGAAATAGAACCAAAATTAAATCTTAAAAGAAATACAATCAAACTTCTCTTATAACTGGATGTTTTTGGTGTGTTATAATTACTTTTGGTTGCTAGAAAATTTTTCAACAAGTCACGGACGATTTGAACACTGTAACGATATTTTGAATGGGAGAAATGCACGACCAAAATAACAGATAAAAGCAAATGAATCAAACCGTCGATGGTTTAGCGCCAAACAATCCTGTGCTAGTCTGAGTTTGTCCAAATGGCGATGCTGCAGCGGAAGGACCAAACAATCCTCCACTTGCTGGTTTACTGCCGAAGATTGATGTAGTGGTTGTTGGGGTACCGAACAACACAGATGAAGTTGTGGTTGTAGCACCGAAACCAGTCGAGGCTAAAAGTTCTCATAAATAAGCACACAAATCATTTATGATCCCATGTGTTCATTCCGAAGATGATATAGCTATGCAACTAATCAAAAATATAAAAATAAATCTCTCGAAACAATATGCAGGCTTTACTAAGCTCATCAAGTATATGAATTAACTAAAGTATTAATTGCCAAAGAGACATACTGCTTCCAAAGAGTGGTTTATTTTGGTTAAAAATCGAAGATTGAGTTGTAGTTGTGCTAGAGCCAAATAACGACGAAGAAGGTTGTGAAGTCTGACCGAATACCAAACCACCACTCTGAGGACCTTTTCTATTTGCCAAGTAATCATCACATCGCAATTCCTATATGAATTATAAGTTTAAATATTTAAATTCTACTTATTTTATTTTTGTTTATATATTTTTGTTAAAAGATACGGATGTTATGCTGAGGAATCTCACTTATGTTCTAAAGTCTGTGAAATAGCATCAGCAAAATTAATAAAAATGAACTTATAATATAAAAATTATTGTCACCAGCAAACAAAATTAAAATATTCTAAATCATAAACCTCCAAACTTTTGTTTTCATATTGCTTCATGGCAGTAATACATATGTGTTTCGTGCTAATCGTTTGATTAGTACCATTACGGAGCATTGTATCGGTAGAAGTAGGAGGTTCGAATTTAACGGTTGTACCAGATATGACTGATGCTGTAATACATCGTAATTTTCGTTTTTCAGAGATAAAAAACACATCTCAAGCTTCTATCCAATCTAACATCTCCTAAAGTCTCAACAAGAAACAAAAGTCTATACTTCCAAAAGTTGATCCAAAAACACCACTAGTTTGTTGTGTCGACTGAGTTGAACCAAACAATGATGTAGTACCACCGAAACCTGTTGTTTGCGTTGTCGACGATGCACCAAAGAGTGGTTTTGACTGACCAAATATTGATGAAGAAACAGAGGAAACAGGTTGCGTGCTTCCTAGAACAGTGTTAATTTGAGCTATCACTATCTCACATAACAGTTCAAGTTTGGTTTCATTCCGTAACTTTAAAACTTCTGTTTTCTCATGCCAATTAAATCAACTTTACCGAAAAGTGATGTTGACTGGCCAGGAGAACCGAAAATAGATTTCTGTCCAAATAAACCCGTGTTCTGCGTAGTTGTTTGTGCGCCAAATCCTGTTGTTGGTCGATTAGTGGATGATCCAAACAGTGAACTGCCCGCTACAATGAAAATTTTACAATGATAAAAACATTACGTAGGGAGTAATATAACACAAGATCTTGCGACTCATGAAATTTCTATACGCATCTAGAAAATATACAGGAAATTCGCATACGGAAAAAATAGAATTCTCAAAACTGAAACGTAAACTGTCAAAGCATAAAAGAAATTGGTAATCGATGAGAAGAGAGGCAGACAGGCAAAAAGTAAAAAATTGCTTCATTTTAGATGGTACCATCATAAAGAGCAGGTTCATCACACCTTTCTATGGGCTGAAATCTTTCTTTCATTCAGAAGGACAGCAATACAGCGCTTTCCTTGAAATCTTGAAAACCGGATGGAACTTACCGCCAAAGGCAGATGTATTGGATGAACCAAAAGGCGATTTTCCAAACATTTCGAAAGAATGAATGCTGGAGATGTCTTGCAATCAATATGCCTAGGAAGAAGGCTAAACAACCTGAAAATATAACGAATTAACTAGGATAAACTACCAGTCTGCACAATCTGGACGACCTTTCTCTTGACCTATAAACAAGAACTACCTCGATGAAATTCCCCTGCACTCAGATCGCTCACCGGACAATCAGAAAATACGAATATGAATTCTTGACATGATGCCAAAACTTATCTTTTCGCGCTAATTTAAATAGTGATAATTACAACGTATCCATTCCAATTGATTGACCGGACAGTATGCGTTTCCGATTAAGAGCTACCTATTCAGGTTTCCGTCCATCCTGCAGCCCTACAGAGTTTTCCACTCGAAATATATCGGAACTTTTAACTTTTTCGAATTGATTTCGGAAAAATAGGATGTGATTTTCATATGATACCCAAAAGTAAGAGAAACCTTTTACCGGTTTGTTGATTGGCTTGTTTGTTAACTTTTAGATTTCATGGTTAATACTTTAGAACGTTGATACTTCAAGGCATTCGTTTTATATTTTATTTGTGAATGCAATGTTTTGAGATGATTACAGTTACTTTTCATTATAATTTCGATTTCCGAAACAATGAAGGGCTTGTGGAACGATGGATTGAGAGCATCATATCCTGTTTGAAGAAGACAGAGTGGAGAAATGCATTCGAATTGAGAATCTACGCAAGAACTGCGAACTGTCAAAGTATTTCTTATCGTAAAATAAGACAACTATAAAATATTAATAAAAGAATTCTTATTCTAAAATATATTCAAAAGTAGAATGAATTAAACATAGCAAAAAAAGAAATATTGTAGTGCAAAGGAATATAGATATGTTTTAGAAGAATTCAGGTCTAAGAAAGTTGAGGAATTTATTATAATCATTACAATAAAAGAATTTGGAGAACATCGTATATATTAATTGTTGTTAAGAAGGAAACGCTGCTGAGAATTTTAAATCACTTATATGAATTTAATATGGATCATTTATCATTCCTCATATTTGGTCGTAACTGATCTGCTTCATTTGATTTATAAAACTTCGGCAAACTTTCTCTGGATCTGCATTTGCTTGTATACGTATTGGGTATTTGTCACATAAGATGGTATGGAACGGTGGTTCCCAGACGTCGTCCGGTCTTCGAAATCGGACGTAATCTGCAATTTCAAATTTTATGTTAATAACGAGATTTAAATGTTGTGCTACTCTTCTAATTCGCATAGCTATACCCTATATAATCTTAAAATATTTTGAAACTCAAATAACTCGTAAGACAATGTATTTTAATATTTAAAGCATCATTTTTATCCAATATGGCCTGTATAGGATTAAAGTATAGTTTCACTGTTATAAAAAAATCACTCAGTCAACTACTTATCATAATTCCTGTTAAATTTTAATTATCATTCCTTTCATCTTAAACTACTTCTATTCCTAAATTTTTAATGAAATGAACTTACTAGAGTTTCCGAAAAGATAAGCATCTGTAGCGGTTGCTAATGCTATAAATAGGAGAGCATAAAATGTGACAGGAAAGGTTATGGCGGAACGGTTTTGTCGCATATTGTATTTCCACCTGGAATGTTCAAAAATAATTTATGACTTGGTAGACAGCACAAAATGTTTCCAAATTTCTGAAATAGTACAATCTTTTCATCTTTCATAGATTATAACAGAATGGAAAAAACGTCAAAATGATGCACGCTTCTTTTTACGATATGGTTTCTTCCACAACAGAATTGATTTAAAAGTCTTTATTTAGTGGGCCATAGTGAGGAAAATTTTCTCGTCGCCCTTATCTTTTTTTCTGTTCCCATTAACCTTTCTCATTTCAGGATGAAGTTCATTCAGTTAATAAAAGTCCTAAACTAATATCGAATTTACATGTTTATGTGAAATTTTATGTCTTTTATTTTTCAGATTTTGATTACTCGCAAAATCTTTGCTCTTTTGAAAAAAGCAAAGGAAAAAGATAAGATAAAATTTCGCTTCGAATCATACCAAATATTATCATTGAATTAAATAATCTAAAGCAATTTGAAGATTAGGAATAATATTTTTCGTTAGTCATCTAAAAAAAATTTCAAAGCTGAAAAGAAAAGAAAAAATGGATGAATAGGAGAAAGCGAGGAAAACTTTATGGCTTTTTGCTAATGGATTTTTCACTAATCTTATAGTAAACGTTGGTATTAAGCATTGATATTTGAAGCTAAATATTACCACTAGGAAAATATTTCCTTCGATAGAAAATAGGAGAGAAAAAGGAAATGAATTTTCTGAGAAGTAATCAGGAAATATGGAATTTTCTTTATGATGTGTTGACGATGCTATCATATTTAGCGTTACATCATGCAGGAAAAGATAGTATTCTCTTTCACTAATAGCATCCATTCAAAAAAGAATGCAATTTACATTCAAATAACCACAATATATGTATAGATCAATGATAATCTTTTTGTGAAATTTATCCAAATACAGCAAGGCTTATATATTTGAAAACTTAAATAGCAATTAATTCCTAACTAAAATATGACATAAATGTTTAGAAGTCTGGAAGAGTAATGTACAGAGCATTTTTGAAATATTAAATATTACTGGGTAGAATAATTGAATTATTTAATAAATTTTAAGAAACAGAAAAATTCTATGGGAAAGCTAAAAAATTAAAAAAAAATCTTTCTTTCAAGCACAAAAAAGTATGAGATAAAAGTATTCATTATTTTTTATTTTTCTTTCTTCTTATTTTAGCTCAAAGGAAGAATTTAATTTTAACTAGGAAAAAATTGAAACGTGTCTTCCACGTCTAAATCTCTGCAATTCATTGAAAAAAGAGTAGCAACTTAGCTAACGAATTGACATTCGGTCGCAAATTCTGAAAGAATGTTTTTTCATGAAGCAAACACATCAAACGACACTGATTTTAATTATTGAAAATCCCACTGCCGACTTCCGGAATAATTGTTTCTTTTATTTTTTAATGGAAAGTCCAGTGTCAACTTTTGAAAATTTTTGGAAAGAAAAAGAAAATAAAGGTTAAAAAGTGCAAAAAAAGTTAATTGGGAAAGTTAGTCAAATCAAATAGTCGAGTTACTGTTACGTTATCACCTTAGCTGTGTTTGGAAATTTATCATTTCTTAAACTAACCGAAAAAAAAAATTTGAAGACCAACAAATATTTTCAGTTAAGTGCTCCATAGCAATTTATGTTCAAAATAGTGAGAGTGATATTTTAATACGACGGGGTTAAAAGTTAAAAATTTCTGACGGAATATTCGAAATGATTTGAAACTTTGAAGTGAAGTAAAAAACATTCTGAAAAATGCAAAAGAAAGAGTTAAAATTAATTTTGCGATGTAATGAAAAAACAGATCGAGAAGGTAAATAACATATTAATGAAAATCAAAATTGTGCTTAAAAAGTGGCGATAACATTTACTTAAAGATTAAGAGAGAAATTTTAGATGCTCATTACAATTTACAAATAATTAATAAGTTTAAAAAGAATGAGAATAATAATATCAAGCCTGATTACTCACGTAGGTAATAATGTAGAAAGCCAAGTTGTTCAAATTGATTATTAGCAATGTTTTTTGAGAAAATGCTAAAATTTATTATATCAATAATTTAATAATTGAATCAAGTTGAAGAATAGGCTTGAATTTATCTCAAAATATAGAAATTGCATCACTGATTGCCATACAGTGAATATTTAATAGTTTCTTCAATAAATCCATCGATACTTCCTTGAAGGCATGACGATTCAATTTTCGATCCAACAGCTTTAAAGCCTAATTGAATAAAACGTTTTGCATGATTTCGATGATACTACCAAAAATATAATTATGATTAACTTTGAAATTTGAACTACTTCTTAAATATTTAAAAATTTCCTATAATGAAATGAAATAGAAATAATATCTCATTCGAAAGTTGTTAGGCCTCTGAGATTGTGCTAGATCTTCAGAAGAACAATGATATCATTTTAAAGAAATTATTCATCAGCAAATATTTCAATGCAATTATATAACTTTCCAAAGCTTTAATAATTCAAACTGGAAAAGTGAATTGATCATCTGTGTCAGCTGATAATGAAGATGATAATTGAGGCAGGACATAAATAGCTTATTTCAGATAAAATAGTAATATGTTGAGTGATTAAAGTTTTTGGAGAAATAATAAAGATTCTCCTTCATTTCAAATCGCTTTAATATTCTGCTAAAATTTGCATTTTCAATATTTTATTGTTATTTAGAAGTAAGATAATGATGGAATCAATATATTGTTTTTCTTACGTTGGTCCAAAATAGCTCAACTCTATATTCATTAGTACCTTTTTTTTTAAATTAGCAAAACTTTTGTAAATTCGCAAAAAATTTGATTTTGGCGAAAGAAGCAAAAAAAGTAAATATGTGTTTTCCGTTCTGAATTCTTTTTATTTACAAAGTTATGCTTCAGTAGCTAATAAAAATAACACATAAAGAAATAAATAAGAAATTTGAAATTAATTTCAATTATGTTATAAACAAGATAAATTTGAAATAGAAATAAAAGATCAATTAAGAATTACTGGAAGAAATTAAAGAATGAAGAATGAAGTACGAAGCACTATGATAGCATCAGTTGTAATGATCGGAATATTAACTGCAGCTGGAATAATCAGTTATATGATTATCAAACGTCGAAAGAAAGAAATTCGTGACACGGAAACGGTTAATCGTCCCATTTTAAAGAAAATTAATGGCTTACAAATGTCCACAAAAATTAATTTCATCTCTTTAACAGTTTTGTATAAATTAAAGGTACATTTGCATAATGACTGAAGTGAAATTATATACTGTAACTAATTTAAATTATATTGACGAAGGCTTTTCTTCTTTTGTCAGATACCAGAATGTGAAGCATTGAAGAAATATATTGGAACGCTTGTTGAAATTGTTACTTTTTTCTTTCTTTTCTAAATTATTTTAGAATAATTTTTCCAAATTAATGATTATTAAAAATTTTTGTTTTAAATTTGAAAATTAAAATTTTTGCAGTGAAATAATTGAATTCTTTAGGATCAAGACTCAGTAATCAAGAGTCCTGAATCGTATCAAAAACTAATGTCAACAAGGTCACGCCATCGAAAAGAACGTAGTAGTTTACCTATGAATTCAAGAAGGTCAGATTAAATTTCAGCAAGAATTTAAAAGTTTCCTCCTCTTAAGACATTATGAAATTTCAAGTATAACGCTAATACTTTCTGCTTCTTTTGCTTAAATATATCACTTTCTTCAGAATTCGATTTAACGAAGTTCAAAGTTCAGGACAGCAAAGCAGTAATATAAATGATGAAGTAAGCATTTTCATTTCGATAAGTATCGGATGTTTAAAAACTAATGAGATGTTTCAAATATCTTGGATTAATTTATTTCTTGACAAATACCTTGAATTTAGGATCAATCGAGATTTCACATACCGATGTTGACAGCTTACTTTAGTCCAGAATAACTGTATTGAGTTGTTGAGTAATGGTATGAGTAAGCCGTTATTGGGTCGACTTTGTAATGCTATCAACAAAAGAAAATTCATAGAGAGGGGTTTAATTGAAGTAATGAAGTATTGCTGTTACTGCACGATAGATTTTGTTAAGTAATTTTTTATCAGCTTATCAAAAATTATTTCATTCCACAGCATTTTATGCTACTATGGTAAATAAAGAATTTGATGTGTTTGATGATAAAGAATTTGATTTGAGCAATCCATGATATTTTTGAATTATTATACATTGATTTTTTTTAAGAGAATATTATTAAATTCTGAACTCGTATGTTTAAGTGAATAAATGATCCAAATGATTATATTTCCAACAAGCCATAGCTTTTTATTCGACAAATTCCATTTGATCAACGATTGTTTTCTATCAATAGAAAAAGGAGGAAAATTTGTATTTACGGAATATATTCCGGAGTTTCTATATCAAAAGATATATCAAAATTTTATATATCAAAATCTATATCAAAAATTTATTACAGAAAAGATGAGTTGTGCAGTAACGATCGTTCATCGGAAATTTCAATAAATCAAATCAAAAACTTCTGATCATTTATTCACTTTCTCAATTTAATTTATAAGTAAATAACTTCTTTACTTTAAAAGTTAATGATATAACAGCTTTAAATAAAAACAATAATCGGTAAAAAAAGGAAATAAATTCGCGGATTATTCGAATTTCATTTGTGAATATACTTTTCATTATAATTAGATGAAGAAATTTGATAAATTGGAATTGATAATAAATAAACAGAAGAGACAATTGCGCCATCGCATCTGTACTTTTCATTAACATTTCATTACCATTTCTTTGCAATATCTGTCGTCATTTTCATTACTTCTTATCCACCCGTCCTACTCTTCTTTCCGACCACACACGCACATAGACGCACGCACGCACGCACGCACACACACACATGCACACACAATACACGCAGACATAGATATATACACAACAGAAGATGCAGGCGAAGACGCACATGCACACATATGTCAATAATACAAATTTAGCGCATCTGTATGAGAGCACGCAACAACGAGGTCGTCTCGTATTCCAAGACTTTCACGCTTCTGTTGAATGTTGTTGACCTCTGTGAAGATACTTCAGATAATTACTACTTTTTAACTTCAGACGTAATTCACATTGGTTAATAGATGTATGTATAAGTTTAAAATTGTTTGCTTGTTCTGATTGTCATTTTTATGTGTAATGTGACCTTTGTATTATTTGTATTATTGATAGTAAGTATATCGCGCAGACGTGGTTATTGTAATCACAGTCTTAAAAATTTTCATAAATTAAATTTTCAAACTTCAATAAACATAATTTGAGAATGTTTGAGACATCTATGTAATTATCTCTATGAATTCTTAGCTTTTGATAAGCTTTATTTTATTTTCTATTTAATTAAAAAGTTTTTTTGATAAGCCTCATTTTCTTCTCTATTCAAGTGAAAAGTTTTTTTTTCCATTATCATTTTTCAATTATCGTAAGTTTAGGTGGAATGGAATGAAATAGAATTGATGGCTGAAATTTAAAAATACTTTCAAATTATCCTTCTTATCTCTTTCGTTTTTATCTTCACGAAAATATAACAATTATTTATTCCATCTTTTTATTCTCCTCTAAAAAAATTATTCATTATTATTTCAATTTTAATTTCATTTCTTTATCACTTCAACTATCTCAGATTCACCCATTTATTCACAGAAATTCTAATCCTATTCTTTTTTTCTTTTTTGTATGTCAAATATTAGAAAGAATTTTAAGGTTTGTTTACAATTTAAGGGAAATACGCTAATAACATTTACTAATTATAGAAAATTTAAATTTAGAAATTTTGGAATTAAACTAAATGTAAGCTATGGAAATCCTTAATGCCTCAAAAGAAATAATTAAATTAAAGAACTTATGTTATTTCAAGAATGATTTTAGTAATGATTAGTAGAAAAGGCAATTTTATGTTATTTCGAATGAATAAACAAATATTACTGTTGTAACTTTTTCAGTTCATTTTTAGTGAGAAATTCTAATAACAAGATGCGTGTCGTTCTATAAATTTTCTTCTGATACTTGCATTACACTTTTTGTCTCTTGAACTTTTTATATTTAATAATTAACTTTTGTTTCTCATAAAAGCAATCATTTCGTTGCATTAGAATTTTATTTTACGGATCCAAAATAGTTATAAAATAAAAATTTGTTTCCTGCGGAAAGTAAGTCATTCAAAAAAAGATTAATTAATAAATAAAAGTATAAGAATAACTTGAAGTTAAGATAATATTTTGATTGAATAAAGTGACAAAAGAACGGATTAAATTTTCAATTTCAAATACAATAGGAAATTAATTTTTATCGGTAGTTATCATTATTATTGATAACCATTGATGAAAATTGATAAATTGATGACTAACTGATTGAATGATTTAAGATGTATGTTTCTGTTCACATCTGAAATTGAAAAGATCAGAGTCGGAGTACTTAAAAAATTTTCTGTTTTTCTTTTAACGGATAAGGAGAGAAAATTGATGAAGTTGTTATTAAACTCCGTGATAGATGGATTGATAAATTTTCATACTATTATTTCATGGAAAGGCGAAGGAAGAATTCAGATCACTACAATTCTTTATTAATAAAAAAAGAGACTATTTCTAATTTCAACAAAGTCATTCAATCAGTTTTATCAAAATATTACATTTCTGTTTCTTCATTTATTTCTGTTTGAAGATTAATTTCAATTCTCGAAATTTAATATATTATTTTGCCTTTTATCACTATCGACTATCACTATCATTACAATTATATTAGTTTGCTATTACCAAATCAAATGTTATTGCTATTTGTTCATCATTGTGTCATATATTTACTCATTCTTTATCGGTTTTCATTTCATCATTTTTTTGGCACTTTTTACTGTAAAGTATTATTATGGTTTTAAAATGTATTTTAATCTATTTCAGAATATTTTCAATAATTAATGATATTTTGCAAGGCTTAAGTCTTTTGATCACTTTGATCCCAGTGTTTTTGTTTAGGCAAAAGTATGTCATTAACAATTAAATGATTCATTCATTTTCTAATTCGAATGTTAATCCGTCGATTACTGCTAATATTTCATCGGCGCAAATTGCATAGGCTACTTTTTGCATTCTTATTTGTTTTGGCTTTTCTATTATGTTGGAGCGTACTAACGATTACCGTCCTAATAGTACAGGATAAGGTTAGCTACTTTGAATTTCTATTTGAAGTTAATTAATCCAATTTATTCTTTCATAAATTTTGAAAGTGTTTGAAAAAAATCAAAACGAAAGGAGCCTTTTTTCCATTTCACTTATTTCTGTTAAGCATCAATGGACTTGATGTTAATGAATTACATCAAATACTTCTTGCTTTCGCTATTCAATAATAATGTTTTGTCTTATTCGACATAGACTATATTACACGTAGATGACGTGCCCTGCAACACTTTAGGCGTTATGTTTAGTATTAATTTTGAAAGTCCAAAATTTATTTAATTTCACGAACGAAACATAAAATATATCCTTTTTGAATATACTTATTAATTGTTTTTAATAGCCTACAACAGTGGAAATCAAATTTCAGAAATTAAAGTGGAAAATGTTTGTTTCTGATAACATGATTATACCTTCGTTTTTTTTCCTCTCTATGGAGCATTTAAAACTGATAAAAGAAGATAATAAATAGATGAGAGAGATTTACCGAATTTAAAGAGCAACTTTTAAATGCTATAAGTGAGAGTTATCCTTAAATCATCTGTAGTGATGAAAATTTGATAAAGAGAAAAAGAATAAATATTTTGGTTAGCATGAATTAATTTGTTTATTTGTATATTTGCAATTCAGATTAGCGACTATGTAGAAGAGATCTCGACGGATTCACAGAAATTACATTTGGGTAGAGGAATACAAGTAGTTGTTGGTCATTACAATGGAAATCTTGCCAAAGATAAACTTTTCAACTTAACTGCTGGCAAGTTCTTACTTATCTTCTATAATTTATTCATAATTTTTGATTTAATTTTCCGAAACAGAAGTCTGAATTCCAGAAATTAAATTAAAGTGAAGGATTTTTCAGAACAATTAAATGCGAATAATTATGCCCCAATTATTGGTGCTGGTGAAGGTGGACAACCGGTTAAATTAAATGAAGCGGACGAACGTCTTTCCGATGATACCTATGCTATTAATCAGGTAATCCAGGTTATTTAAATCATCATTATGAATAAAATGTTCTCGTTATCAATAACAATATAATTTTTTCTTATTATGGTTTTAAAATTACGTAAGAACTGTTGCGATATTGTGCTGGTTATCAATAAAATTAAGATATTTCTGAAATCATTCAATTTCAGTTCAATTTGGTGGTGAGTGATCGAATAGCTCTAAATCGATCATTGCCCGATATTCGTAAACATCAATGCCAAGTCAAAACCTATTTACGTATGTGAAAAAAATATTTGTATTTACTTTTTCCAAATTAAAATGAGCTTCTCGTACTTTAATTGGTTAATCTTTTAATTAATAATAATTTAGTGGCAATAAATTTCTTAATTTTAGCTCCTTCGGAATTACCAACAACCAGTGTTATTATCGTTTATCACAATGAAGCATTTTCAACATTGATGCGTACTGTTATGTCAGTTATTCTCAGATCACCGCATGAAAATTTGAAGGAAATTATTTTGGTGGATGATTTTAGCACAAGAAGTGATCTTTAATCCTTCAAAAATTGTTTTTACTTATGAATTTTAAATCATAAATCTTTCTTATTGAATACAAAATTTAAGATAAAATTTTTTCTGAAATTATTTTCACTAAATTTATCGTGTTTATAGCATTTTTGAAAGATGAACTGGACAGATTTATTGCTCAATTGGGTATTCGTATCAAGGTGATCCGAGCGAATGAACGCGTCGGTTTGATAAGAGCCCGACTGATAGGCGCTAAGGAAGCGGAAGGTGATGTTTTAACTTTCTTGGATTCTCACTGTGAATGTACAAAAGGATGGATGGAACCATTGTTGGCGCGGATCAAAGAAAACAGGTAAATAAACACCTGAAAATAATCAATATTTTGATCCAACAAATCAAAACAGATAGGAACATATTTGATGGATTTTATTCGAGTTGTTGTTAAAAAAAATACTTTCAGTGATACTTTGCAGAAAAGCAGTAGTTTGTCCAGTGATTGATATTATCAATGAACAAACATTTGCATATCAGAAAGGTATCCAGCTATTTCGTGGTGGATTTAACTGGAATCTTCAATTCCGATGGTATGCTATACCACCGGAAATGATAAAATCACAAACTGATGATCCAACAAAACCGATCATGTCAGTATCTTTACTATGGAATCAGTCATCTATCTCAGAAAGCTAATTGAGAACATATTGGTGAAAATCATTCGAGAATCTGATGAATATCTCAAGCCATATCCAATGTCATCAATATTTAACAACAAAGATTTATTTGCATATTTATTTAATCAATAATATAATTCTTAGATGAAATCAATTTATCTGAGATAATTTTTCTAAATCATTCTATTTTACAAAAGTGCAAAAAATTAAATTACAGTTCACCAGCAATGGCTGGTGGATTATTTAGCATCGACCGGAAATATTTCGAAGAAATTGGTACTTACGACCATGAAATGGATATATGGGGTGGCGAAAACATTGAGATGTCTCTGAGAGTTTGTTTTGAAGTTTCGTTTTCGGAAAAAATAATAGATGTTGATAAGCAATTCTAATAGTTTATAAATTAGATGAAATTACTTTCATAATGAAGAAAGTTTATTGAAATAAAAACTACCAAATTATCAAGGGAAAAAGGAAAAAATATTTGCAGATTTGGCAATGTGGTGGACGAATCGAAATTCTTCCGTGTTCACACGTGGGTCATGTCTTTCGTCGAGCTTCCCCGCATGATTTTCCAGGTCGTAAATCAGGAATCGTTTTGAATAGTAATTTACTGAGAGTAGCGGAAGTTTGGATGGATGAATGGAAGTTTCACTTCTACAAAACTGCGCCTCGTAAGTTTAATTGCTCCATTTATCAGGAATCTTGTGTTAATATTTGCTATATTAGCGAAATAATAAACATAATTATCTTCATCATTTGTGAAATTTCATGAAAAATAAAATATTTCTAGTTTTTAATGAAATATCCACTGGATGATGAAGTCACTCTTCAGAAGCATATAAAATGCGTGAAGCAGTTGACGTAAGTGATCGTGTGGAATTGCGAAAACGTTTGCATTGCAAAAGTTTCAAATGGTTTCTCGATAATGTATGGAAGGATCATTTTTTGCCACAACCGGGAAATGCTTTTGGAAGAGTTTGTTTCTGTTGCGAATTTTTCCCTTTCCCTTCCACAAATCATAATCTTCTCACAAAGGATAGAATAGATCGGAATTAATCTAACTAAATCAAAAAAGCTATTGATATCATGAAGTTTGATTAATAATCTTGCGGAAATAGTAGAACCATTACCTTTCATCTCATCTTCAGGTAAACATTGAAATAAAAGAACGAAATACTTAGTTTAAGAATACTTTTACTTTAGGTTATTCATTCAAGATCGCAAATTGATGGTCTAAATGGGTGTTTACATTGGACAGTGCCACTGGGTGAAAGTGTGAGAGTAGCAACGATGCATAATTGTTCTTCATCTGAAAGTTTCGATCGTACTGAGGTTTGAAAATTATTTTTTTAATTTCAGGTTTCACATAGCACTTCGGGAAACTGTTTAGTAGCTCGATCAGGTGAACCTGGCACCAAGCAATCTACCGTTATGATGGCTCGTTGCACTTTGGGTTTTGATTTATGGCAGGTGATCCTTTCCAACGGTAAACATGCATTGCTTCAAATAGTTTTGTTATTATATCGTAAAAGTTTCAGCTTTGGTTATATACCAATGAAGGACAGATGAAAACGGACGAGCATTTATGCCTTAGTGCATATCAACCGATACAGAAACCACAGAATTGGAAAGTGCAATTAAAAGAATGTGGCCAATATGAATCCGAATATTGGGATTATAATTTTCATGTTTGCTCCCTGAATATTATTTACTTAATTAGCTAGACGATAAATTTCATTTACCTTCAAAATTTTTCAGTAATAAATTAAATTAATGTTATACTCAATGGCTTGACGATAACTTAATAACTTGAAATTAATATTTAATGTTATCTCGATAATCAATAAAGAGAATCAAACTTTCATACAATAAAAGCTTAATCTAGGGAAGAGTATAAGAAAAAATAACTTTATAAAATGAAATTTCGACATTGGTTCTATTTGGTTTTTTGATTAACAAAAACATTTCCATTCGAGTATTTAAAAAAACATTTTCATAACTTTGTTAATAATTTTCAGAGAAAATCATTTTATCATCGTAAAAGCGGATTATGTCTTGATCAACCATTCGAAGATCCTAATGATTATCACTCAATACATATTTTGAAACCTACGCTAAAAAAATGTACACGTGGAGGATTTGAACAGGTAAACTTATTTCAGTTCGAAAATTTCTAATGCATTGGATGGAGGAACTAACTTTGTTTGTTTTGGAAGTGTTGTTAGTAAGAATAAATTAGGAAGTAAGTTTTAAGAAATATTCTCTTCTAGAAAGATCTAGACTTTCGTAATTGACGAAACCTAAAGAAATCAATAGTCTTCAGAAAATTCATCATTTTATCAAAAGCTAAAATATTGAAATGATTGTTGAAATATTCTTAATTCTAAATCTTACTGATTTACTGAATGCATTTCTAAATGAAAAATAAAATGCTTATTTCTTTTTGAAATACAAATTCAAAAGATAAACTAAACTAAATAAACAATTGGAAAGGTGAAAATCTAAATCAATTCAATATACACTTACTAACTGTGACAATACGGGAAAATAATATAGAGAATTCAAATAAAAATGAACAAAAAGATATTTTAAATTAAAAAAAAGGGATTTTGGAATCCCTTTTTTTTAATTTAAAATATCTTTTTACAACAGTTAATGTCACTTTTCAAGCTAATATTTCTGATATTTTATTTCCAATTGTTGTTAAATTGTTTTGTTAAATTGTTAAAATTTGACTTTTTGCAGCAGTGGACGTTAAACGAAGTGGAATGGTTGTCAGAAAGTATTATTTCCACGTTGCACTGATCGCTTACTTCTCTCTACAAATCTTTAAATCTTTTTCTTGCTTCTTGTAAAAAAGATATTCTTTGTTAAGCAATTTTCGTATTTCTCTTATTTTAATAATTTAGTTCTATTCGATTTTGAATTCGTTTCCAAATTTGTTTCATTTTTAGATTCAAATTAAAAAAAGCATTAAGATCATTTGGTAGCAGAATTCTATGTTAATTATTATTTTGTTTCTTCTATTATCTCAGATAATTAATTAGTGCCTGCTTTGGTTGTATTATATTTAGTAAAAATTACTTTAATTATATATACACAGTGGCTATCAATTTCTCTATTGCCACCAGACGCCTTATTTTCTCTGCTTTTCAACTATAAAACTTTCATCCACTTTTTTTCATTACTGTAAATCAATTTGTACACTTAAAAATTTGATTTGTAATTAATTATTGTCTTTCCTGAAATGATAACAGATAATATCACTTCTCTTTATTTCTCCCTTTGTGCTGCAGAAAATTTTGCATTTGGTGGATTACGACTATGCTTTACTATGAATTTGCCATTACTTCGAACAGCTTTCTTTCAAGTTCTTATTTTAAGTACAAATTTTTTTCTTGTTTAATCATAAATAATAACTAAAAGTATTAAATGTTCATTGGGCTTTATATTTGATAATGAGTTTGAAGCAATTATTATAGAGAATATACATTACTTCTTCAGTGTATAAGTAATTTTACTTGTGAACTCAAATTTTTTCGTCTGTACAATTCAACAACCATTTGTTTTTCTGTTATAACTTTCGTCGATTAGTAAAATGAAAAGTAATGAAAATATTAATTAACTCAATATATTGCCTCATTTTCTCTTTTCAATTAGCGACAAAAACGACAAAAACAGAAAACATCGAGCAAAATCCGCAAAATATATGGTATACTTCACTTTGTAAGTTATTTACTCTTTTTATTTCTCAGAAACTTTTGAACTCTGACCTCTTCCTTCTTCCTGGAGAAAGCGGTAAGTGTAAAGTTTGGAATATTCAAGTAAGAATTGTCCAGATTTGTTAAATTCTTTAGACTGTTGCAATAAAATACTAGTATTCAATGGAGATACTTAAAGTAAAAAGTTGAAATGCGAATTCATTAACTTAGTCATGAAAATGAAATAGTAATTGGCATCGATTTGTCCAAAATATAAAACAGTAATCATCAAGGAATATATTCGTCATAAATTCAAACTTACTGTCAGGAAGCCTGAGTATTTAAATTCTTTTCAACAATTCATCATTTGTTATATTGCGCGTCAACTCAAATTGAATAATGGCTAGTTGTTAAACTGATATGTAAAAATGTTTATCAGAAATTAAAATACTTTGTGTCTTTGACTTCATTTATAATCTATTTTGATTTCTGATCTGTAACATTTTTGAAATTTTAAATTTAATAGCTTTGATAATTATACAATAAATTTATTTAGCATTGGCAGTGATGATTCCTGTACAGAAAAAGTAAATATTTTAACGAATAATGACTCGGAACTTAAAATTTAACTTAAGATCAATCATTCTTTTTAAGAAGATTTTACAGTGGGAATTTATTCTATAATAAGTGTTATCACTGAAAAGTCATGTGAATAGAAGACAAGTCATATATATGAGAGAACACTGATAATTTTTGGGATATTATAACAGAATTTTACAATGCTGAAAAGATTAGGAAGCTATCTATTATTAGTTAGATTATTACAGAGGTAAGTCTTCGTTTTTTTTAATGTTTTATTGGGGCTGGATTTTGTAACGCTATGTTAAGGCAAGGGATAGAGTAAAAGATAACTTAAGTGATAAGTATCGGCAAAAGTGTTAATGAATTTAATCTAATTTTATAAGGAGTCTTAAGTTTCTCAACTTGATTGAAGGTTTTTCTCAAACAAAAACAATTTCATATCCAATTCAACTTTTATTTCTCGGCGATTTAATGATATATTCCTTTTTCACAACTAACCCTTTGTTATTTCATTTTGCTATCATTTGAAAACCTTCAGGAACTCTCAGGTAAATATTATTAAGATCTGATACTCAACTGAAAAAAAATCCACAAAAAATGCCAATGGAAATTTTAATAACACGCAATTTTTTTCAATAATATAAATACATTGTAATTGTTTTTTCATTTCTTTTTCTTGGCATAAAAAATTTATTTCCTTTTTTATAGTAAATCAGTTATTAAAATATAATGTGTCTGAAATGACTCATTAATTAATAATTAATATTTACAGAAGTTGAATACAAGTTATTTGCTTTTAAGCTATAGTATGAAGTTGTAAGCATCGATAATTAGTTTATTTGAATAATGAAAGTAATGAATGTCTCGCAATATTTATTATATTCAAATAGTATGTATACATGTATATGTATATAAACAATTAAGAATATCGTTATCGATTTTATAAATCATTGTTTAATCTTTTTTGATTTCCAGTATGATTCCAATAAATTATAAATTAATTGAAATTCTTTTATAAGAGATTTATCATAATATTAGTGACTCAAATATCCTTTGAAGTAAAATTTCATGATTACTATCAATCATATTTATCATTCTTCATGAAAGGAAAGTAAGTCAAAATACATTGAACAAAAATTACTGGTCAAAGTTTATTTAAAAAAAGAAAAAAGGAAAAAATAAATCAGATATCGAAGAACGAATTAATCAGTCATTTCTACGAGTGAAACTAATCAGTGATAAGATTTAGAAAAAGGAATAAATGGAGGAAATTGCTAAGTTTTACAGGAAAAACATAAAAATTTAGCAGTAGTTGAATCGATAGTGCTGGCCTGAGAATTATTCCAATCATTTTGATTATTTGAGAAACAATTGAAATTTGGAAAGGCCCAATGGACGGCACATTCATTACAAAGATTTTGCCCGTACTGATAACCACCGTCTTCCTTCTTATTCATCAGTTTGTTACCGTTTCGATCATATGAGGTTTTCCTAAAATATAAAATGGAATATGAATTTTGTCAAATAAGTTAATTATCTAAATTTAGGTACGTGAAAGCGTGTACAACGCTACGTGAAATGATTAATTTATAGTTAAAGGTAAAATATCTACATGTTCGTATGATAAGTTGAGTGAACTCAAAAAGTGACAACGTTTATAATATCAGTTTAATATTCGCTTTTTCAAATTCACTTTATTGTTACAAATTAGCTTTAAAAGAATTTAAACGTCTGAATAGGATTTCAAATTTAATTTCAGTACTAAGTGATTCGTCAAAGAAAAAAAAAGGAAAATTATCATTACTTACAAAATGAGATTTGAATTCAGTGGTTTGGTGAAATCAATGATTTGTAAAACAGACGAAGGTAAAGTGGTCGATCGTCCAACAAACACTAATGATTCTCGACTTGTTAATGGCTGATTAATTATCGGAGTTGTAGTTTTTGCTGTGAGAAGAAGTAAACATGAATTCAAATTAATTGAAAAATAAATTCTGATTTCTATGAGAGAAAATTTGTCGGTAAATCATTCAGTGCCATAAGCTTTTAAAATCAGGACTTACCGATGGATGTGACCGCGTACTTCCCGCATGATACGCAATGGTCAGCTCTGTCCGGTACTTTCCATTGCTGAGAGTTTTCCAAATATTTGAAGTGATGCATTGTTGATAAATCATTTAACATTAGCCATTCGGTGATACGAGCTCGCAGTTCACTAACAGACATCGAATTTGCTGTTGTTGCGTCAATTGTTGGTTTTAGAGTTTGTAAAATTGAGCTTAAATCATCCTTCGAAAGATCAAATATTGTTGTTGACGATAGAGCCATCTGTGGTTATTCTGATTAAATCTTGATAAAATCAATAACTGGATAAAATGATATCACGAAGTAAATTGAAATTTTGCCATAAAATGTTTTCCTCAATCAATGAAATCAAATGAAAAAAACAGTAGTCAATATGTAAGAGAAGAGATGATAAGAGAGAAATGGTTGATAAAAAATCTATGGAAGTCTTTAATATCTGAAGTTTAAAAATGAAATTATTAATTTTTGGAACTTGTCTAGAAATCATAAGAGATGAACACAAACAGAAAAAATATCAAGTTTTACACAATGAAAAAGTTAGGTCAAGAGCTATATCACATTTTTACTTGTAAAGCTTAAACAAATACAAACAAAAGGAGTAAAAAAACTGATTAATTAAAAGAGATTGCAGACATTTCTACAAATTCTCTGAAACTATTAATGAGAGATTATTCAGGAAACCTGAAATTGTTGACAATTATCATTTCTTGAACCATTTTTTTTTTACATTTTTATATTGATATCTGTGGAGAATACCAATTTTTTAGAGCAATAAATAATGGCATATTTTATCATTAAGCTGATTTTATCATCAATCAAGCGAAACCTTGCTTTCCAAACAGGAAATAGCAATTGATTTAGATTAATGGTAAAATGATTTAGAAAATTATTGATTTATTTATTTTACCTTTGTGAGATTAAAAGTTCGGAGAAAAGGAATGCGGAATTTCTTGATGATTGCAATGAATAAAATTAATGATAGCATTAAAAGTGATAATGAATCTTCCTGTTTTCCTCAATAGCCGTTGCTATGGTGAACTCGACCACTTCGTGAAAATATTGAAAAGTAATGCTGGATGAGTTGAATTACTCTATATAATTAAATTTGAAAAGGTCGTAAGGTTGACAAGAAACTTTAAATGAAATCCGTAAAAGAAAGTGATTGCCGGTTTTTGACAGGATCATTTCATTTCATAAATACACAGGTTTGTTAGCCAAGAGGAATCGTTTGTCAGTTTGAATATGAAAGAGAGAGAAACAGAAACAGAGAGAGGGGAAGAGAGAAAGCGAGAAGGCACATTAGGCCAGTGAAAATGAAATAAAGTTAGTAAAGTTGTATGAAAAGTCTAGAGGCCTAACAGATGTGATTCAATGGCTTGTACAAATGCTAATCAAATATTTTCCTCCATTGGAATTGAATAAAAATAGTAATGCCTAAGAAAAGACCGTTAAAATTTTCATTCTATTCCAAAGATTATCATATGATTTTAGAATTATTGGGTATTATTAAGAATCATTCATTGGATAAATATGAAATTTGTCATCTGTTAATTAATTCTCCATTATTATTTCGTTTTTTCTCCAAAAAGTTTATTGTTAAAGATTAATAGGTTAAATTTTGAAATGATAGTACTTCAAACTGAGATTGAAAAATTAGCGTTAATGCAATTTTCTGATTTACTGCAAAGAATCTAATACTAAAATAATTTATTTCTCAAATATCATGTATATATATATACATGTGTGTGTCTGTCCGTCAGTCTGGTCATCAAATTCCTAATAATTATTATTGTTGATATGGGAGAGAACGGAAAATCTAACCAATCTCCAATGGATGAGAGCAGACAAGAGAAAAAGGAATGCACTGAAGCCTGGCTAACATATCAGTGGAGACAGGCCTGTTGTCGAGGTGATAAGCTTGCACATATTAGCTTCAGAAATTACAAGCAATCATTTCCCTTTCTTCACTTTCTTTTCTCCCTTTATAGGTTATTTAGACGGAATTCCTCTTCCTATCAGGCCACCAATCAAAACAAGAAGGATGCACACACACACGCACACATGTACGCACATACCCGTATACATTACATGTTTTTCAAAATGACACATCGATCGGTTGGTCTGCTTTTCGTCCGTTTCCCGTTGGCGTACGTGTATTGTCGTGCTTGTTGCTGAGATGATAGAAGTAGAGAGAGGTAGTAAATATTAGTTTTCAAAGACTCTCTTTACAAAGGTTATTTTTAAAACTTCTTTTTTCAGAAAGGTTATGTTTTATGATAGCAACATAATCAGGAAATAATGGTTTTGTAAAATGTAAAATAATCTCATTTTGTTCTAAGTAATAATTGGTAGAAATAGATGAAGGAATCTCTAATATTAACCTTAGAGAAAAAGGCTGAGAGGGAAGAAACATATCGATCTAAAATACTGGAAGAAAAGCTAGAAAGCATTGCTTTTCCTTTTTTTGTACTTCTTTTTCCATGCATTATTGAGTTTTTTAAATCCAGCAATTATTAATGCAATTCAAGCATTTAATTCATAACTTTTCGGACATTTTTCAATTTGTATATTTTAGGCAATAAGCCTCAGAGAAGTACATAAATCAAGCATTCAGTATCTTAGATATAGCAATTTGAGAAACAAAGGAATAAATCTTGCTATAGATGATAAACTTCGATTTAAATAAATGAAGAAAAAGAATTGAAATGGGCATATATTACTTAATATATTCAAATTAATCCATTAAGAACAAAATGTGCTTTTTTCGACAAATATTGTTTATCGAGAAGAATAGCATTCAAAATAAATCTCTTCATTCTTCTGTTTAGTTTTTCCGGAATGAATAAGGGAAGTAATCACTTCTTCTTTCTTCAGAAGCATCGTCCATTATTGCTTTTAATGAAAAAGAACGGTATATTCAAAAGTACAAAATTTGAGTGTCATTTCTCCGCGCTGCAAAAAATTTCTTTGCATCGACCGAAGGGAGAATTTGATTAGTTATGAAATTTGTTTTCTTGAGAATTATTTTCACGTTTTTTTCAAGAACTTAATTGTTGATCACAAGTCAGAAATAATTCTACTTCTCTCACAATCTCAATGAAAGCATCTTTGGTTTTACTTAAATCCTAACAAAATTTTCAAAATCCATCCAGCTGATCTTGAAATTATTTGCTTATTTTCTGAAAGTATAATAATGTCCAATATTTATATGATATATGAATCACAAAAGTGAAAAAACTCCAAAACCTGGAATACAACAAATTGATACATTGAGCTAATCGGTATATTTCAAGTGAAAAGAGGGTTTTATTGTCATCCCTTTCTAAATATTCACAATTCTTTTAAAATGCAAAACGATAGATATAAGGCAATAACTTTTTGCATTGATTATAAAATACTAAAAATAACTTGCACGAATACAGTAAGCAAAAAATGTAAGTGAATTCCGTTTTAATAGTAGAGCAGAAAATTACCAGTGAATTTGAAATATCATTTTACTATTAGATTTTATACCTTATTTTTATCTAATGATTCCAATTTTCTTTGTTCAGCCTCTTTGTATTGGATATTTCTAGGGATGCTTAAAGATGGAAATTGATAAAATTACAGATGTAGACCATAGAGAAGAAGCAGTGAAAGGCAAAATATGATATCATACTCATAAAATGGTAATATAAAAGTAGCAGGTTCAAGCAGCAGGAGATATAATACTTAGAAGCAGAATCCTACATAGAGGTTCTTATTTGGTGTCATCTTTATCTTTTGTACCGTGCTTAAGCATTCGGGTAAATTCTACATAATCAAACATGCCGTTTCTGATCGGTGCATCGCGAAACAGTTCATCCACCTGTAATGCAATCTTATTTTCTGAGGAAATTACAGCAGAATAACATAGATGTTACTTAATGAAATCTCTAGCGCTAAACATTAAACATAAACATTCATTGAACGTCATTAAACGAACAGGTTTTTGGAAGATGAAAGTTGCACAGTGACACAGTTTGTACTGCAAAAGCTACTTTTTGCTAACTCCTATTACTGTAAGCATTCCTGTGACTTCATTCTCATGAATATAATTAACCATGCACAAGTTCTTTTTTCGAAAAAGATTTCCCAAGTGTCCTAACTGAAACTGCTTTCGATACGGAAAAGAAAAACAAAAAATCCTAGGACGCATAATAAAATTAGTAAAATGTGAAAAATGATTTGATATTAAAAATTTATAACTTTTAATAATGATGTTGACAATGGATAATGTATTCACGTGTAATTTTTAAGCTTTTAAATAGATCTTAAGAATTACTTGCTCATCGGTATAACGATCACCCATCGTAGTTAGCAATTCCCGAAGGCGATCTTCGTTCAAAAAACCACTGTTATCAACATCAAAACATTGAAATGCGTTTTTGATCACCTATACAAAAAATCATTCCGATAACCAATAAATAGATATTTTTGCCAATTCTGAGAAATGTATTACCGTTATTTTTCAAAGAGCAAAGTAAAATTTGAGATAAATGCATTGTGTTGTAAATGCAACCTAATCAAAGCAATATGGAATAGTGAAAACACGTCAATTAATATGTGATCAATTGTTCATTCACAAACGAATAGATTATCTTATGAATGATGACCTCCTCTGGATCCGTTCCAGTCAATTTCTCGCCAAATAATGTAAGAAACATAGTAAAATTGATTGGTCCTGGTGCTTCACTGATCATTTTTTCCAGAAATTCTTCATTTACTTCCTTTCCTGGAAATAAACCCTTCACTTATCAAATAATGTGGGTAAAGCTTAACACTATGTATTTCGAGATTCCACGTACACATTTGCTTAATGATACGAACCTAGTGATGCGAACATATCCTGCAAATCTTGGACATCTATGAAACCGTCACGATTTTGGTCGATCATATTAAAAGCCTCTTTAAATTCCTAAAAATTCTACGAATCAGAATCTGATCATTTCACAATTAAATGCACAAATATTTAAAGAAATGAAAATATTTTAAGGAGATACCGACTACTAGACACTAATTCAGTCTTTATGAACTATAAAACACAAAAGTATGTTAAGCCATGTAAACGTTAAGAAAAATAATAAATATTAACAGCTACACACAAATGGAATTCGGACAGGAAACAAAATAAGAAGAATTTATATAAATGTCAAATCCTAACAAATTATAACTTGCTGATTTCAATAGATATTACCATAAGTCAACAATGACCTGTATCTGAGCTTGGTCGAACATAGCAAACACATTACTAGTTGCCCGTTGAGGACGAGGCCGTCGATTCAGGGTCTTCCTGGATGCCATCAGAGATATATATCTTGCACGGCTGACTGCAACAGAAATATCTTTGAGTGATCAATGCAACAAACATTAAAATGTGTTACAAAAAAATAGATGATTTGAACGAGGGACGATGAGATCAAGCATATTAACCAGTCAAGGAATTATTAGCTTACAAAAGAGAAACTTGCAAGAGAATTACCAAACTAACGATAGAGCATTCCAGAACTACTACTGATATCCTTTTAATTATGTTTAACATTATAATAACTGAAGAAAAGAATTCAACAAGAAATTTAGGTCGGGAAAAAATTTCAAAATTTGACAAATGACTTCATGTTTCAGTAAAAGTGAAAGCAGTGAACACGAAATAATACGCGTTCCCTTTACTGATTGAGTCCACCTACCAATAATACGCTGCAGGAACGTTGACAGACAAATGCGCTTCCGTCGGCTATGGTTAACTATAAATGCGCCAGGGACTTGTTACCCCAGTATGAAAAACTTCAATCTCACATTGATGAGTAGAAGTTGGGCTGATATCAATTACAGAGAACTGTGATGATACGGGCTTAGAAAGTATATTTGGAATATGCAGCGAGAAGTTACTGTTTCTTGGTTAATTAAACCATAAAAGTGATGAATAATCGGTAATATGCAGAATTTTAAACTTTATCCTATTAAGAATGAACATCTTTTGAGAGAGTTACGATCTGACGATGTATATAAATTTCCAATAAGAAAAAGCTAAAAATGATTGCATCAAGTTGATAAATGAGTAAAAAGGAAATGAATAACTGAATAAACCATGAATAATGCATAATGATAATAAACCAATAAATGTAAATGATCACATATATCTCAGAAAGCATTTATCATCATAACAATTGAGCCGTAATCTCTTGTTTCTATGTTATTAGAGGAATTTTATCAATTAAAAATAAATGCCTAGCAAATAAATACTCGGGAAAAATGATTAAAAAGGAAAGAAATGGTGTAAACAATTTAAAAGGAGTAATTATTGTAATCATATTTTATTCATAAATTATCCCTTAAAAAATCCTACATCTGGACATAAATTATTTGGCTAAAAAAAAATAAACAATCTGGAAGAGATGAGTAGAGAGTGAAGGATGACGATTGATGTCAGCTGTTCAGGAGCAATTGTTTTTAATTTCATTTTAACGCCTGCTCTTAAATAATATCGAGAATCTATTTATTTGATTTTCAATTGATTTAGGAATTCTCAGCTTCATTGTTTAATTTGCAAAATAAAATATGGTTGATATATTAGTTTCTTTTTTTTTTCTTTTTTTTTCAAGTCATGTGAAATACAGGAAGAAGTATGAAATTTGGACAAGTTTTAAATTTTGAGATTGTAATTTGAAATCATGTCTTCCTAGTCACTAATTGAGGATAATCAAGTCTTCAAAAAGCTATCTGACAAAACTAAAAATTTCAAAAACTTAAGAAGCCTAGAAATTAATGGCTTAAACTAGTTAAAAACCATTTCTGTAAATATAAAAACATTTTAAATGAGACTTTTGAAACATTCTTGAGACTATTTTAGGAAATTATCATAAGTAATTGATTATTCACTATGATCATCAAAGTTTTCCTTGGTATTATTTTCTGCATCGTCGAGATCGCATTACAACTTCACGGCATCCCGACGGGCGCTGATCGTGCTGCTGAAGTCGAGAAACCTAATGGAGATAAGTTACCTTAGCTATCATTAGTTTAAGCTAAATTGAAATAAAAAATTCTCAGAAGCATATTGATGATTTCAATAATGATTCCATAACGATTTGTACCTAAGACATTAACTTTAAGTAGAATTTCAAATACTGTACACTTTTGCAGATTCCGTGCAGCACGAATTGAAAACATTTTACAGTAAATTGAATGAAGAAGAGAAAATGAAATTGAAAGAATTCGCCAAAACAAGTGCTGCGAATTTCTCGCTGACAGACAATCAATTTCTGGACAGTCTAAAAGTAAATTCGCATTTTTCATGACAAGATTGTTCGTAAATTTTTTTTCTAATTCAAAAGTCAAGATGAAATTGAAAACATAACTAATAATACAATGATTGATTGTTGTCGATTCAAACTGAGCGAATATTACAGAGAGAAGCAGGAGAACTTTTCGGCAAGTTGACTGGTCTAAGAGATATAATTAATTCAAAGTTGAATACAATGCAGCCGGAAAGTCGACACTTTATTGAAAACGTGAACTTTTTTCTTTCAAAGTTTGCAAATTATGTCTTGAATTCTAAAAATTTTTAAAGAATTCGATAATTTAAATTTTAAATTTAAAAAATTTATAGATATTGCGGCGATTTTTCGCAGCGTTCAGTCAAGACGGTTTGATGAACATAATTGAAGCATTGAAAGGATTTGGAAAGGAGATCATTGATATGTTTGACGGATTATCAAAAGCAACTCAGGATGATATTCTCAAAGCTTTCCCCCTCATCGGATCATACGTCACAAGTAATATTCGTCAGTTTTTATCATTCATCCATTCCATATTTTTTAATTAAAATTTATGTTTAATTGGAAATTATCATTTTCAGGTGATATTTCTCGTTTGATATTGAAAAAATTGGCTGAATTGGATTTAATCACCAAAACACCGAGGAATTCCGATCCGAATAAGAAAGGTTCAGAAACCGATTTCTTCAATTCAAAACTTATTCCATCTGAAAAGCCAATGAATTACGATGCAAACAATAATATTGATTATGAGATAAAAGAATTATTGAAAACTACCGGAAATTCGCTAATCAATGATGAAGAATTATTCTCCGTTAAAAAGATTGCTGTGAACAAATAAAATATTTTCCTGTGTTTTGTAAATTGCTTTTCTGAAATCAATATGAATGGAACAATTAATGAAATTAATATAACAAAGAAAAAAGCACTAATATTTTTGAGACTTGCAATTATTGAACATTTTCAAAAAATACCTACAGTTTCATCAGATCGATCTTAATCTTTTATGATATGATATGATTTACTTCTCAACAATCATTTCTTAATTTTAATTTTTTCGTATGGTTTTGAATTCCAATAAAATATAAAGAAAAAACATGAATAATATTTGGACCATAACGAGTATTGAAAGTAGCAGAAAAGAGGGAAATCTGAAATTTATTCAGATATAATAAGCCATAGTTGCAGCTCGATCGTTAAATCTACATTTACGAATCAATTCTTCCGCTTACTTTTATTTTTGATCGATTGGTTAAAGTTTAAAGTATAGTCTCTAATAATTTCAACCAAAGTAAATTAAAAAGGAACAATAGCCACTAATATATCACTATTTGGAAACGAGCTGTTAGCTATCCACAATACTAAAAATCCTAAAAGCCACATTTGAGCAGCGGCTAGTTCAAAAGCAGTTTTTTAGCTAAGCATTCGGAGTAAATGGCAATTGTGTTTCTGGCTGGAAAAAAATCCACAGCAATTTTAGGATTTCAATTCGAAGAAAACCGAAAGAACCAATCGTTCATCTCTCTCTCTCTCTCTCTCTCTCGTTCTCTCTCCCTCTCTGCTTCTCCGTGATTCTCCCTCTTAGCTATCGCTATTATTTCCCTTTCATTATATGACTCTTCGCACTCATTGGTAGTTGCCTTTTTTGAATTTGATAAATTGGTGGTCGTCTGAAATCATTGAAGTTCTACAAAATTTTCCCCTTTTAAATTTGACAAAATGCTGCGCTCTCATTGCCTGATATCACTGATACTGTTGAGCTCAATGAAATTATCAGCATGTAGACCGGCTGGTAAATCATCTTCCAATCGAACCGATATTACATCTTTGGCTATCGAATTACTTGGTTAGATTTACGAATGAAATTTTCATCTTCTGAAGTATTTAATTTTTTTGAATTCAATTTTTTGGTTTCAATTTTCGTTTCAAAAAGACTAGTTGCAGTTATTTTTACAAAATTCGATTTGGAAAACTCTGTCGACTTGAAGTTTGGGTGTATAGCAGTGTGATAGAATTCATATCCGGAATTTTCAAGCAAGTCAAAAAGACTTTGATGATTTACTATAGGCAAACTGATAGCAAATTTAATGGAATGTATCTGTTACATTGAACCATTTTCGATATCTCCGATGATTTCAGTAATGGTATCATTGAAGATACCGGAAGAAAAGATTCTAGCAATTCTATTGATAAAAAAAATGCATAAGGAAATATACCTTCAAGAAATCTTAATGAAAAAGAAATTTCAGAGTTTATTCCATCCAGTTTGTTAACGTTTTTCGGTGATCTGAACGATACAGATCGAAGTGCCCTTTTAGAACTAACCAAAAATATTTCACAAAGTCGTTTAACAGCCGATACTGAAAAGGAATTTCTAGAAGGCCTGAAAGTTGGTTTTTATAATCCATATATCTTCATCTTCACTTTTCTGCTTATTTCTTCATCAACGTTCTACCATACTGCAAACATTTTTTCAACAATTTTATGAATTTCGTTCGGTTTTTTTTTCTTGCAGAAAAAAAGCGAGAATGCCTATCAGAAAGTAATGGGTGTGCAGAACTATTTATCATATAAAATTGAACGTTTAAAGCCAGAGAGCAGAAGTTTCACTAAAAAAGTTAGCTTTTATTTTTGTGATTAGCCAACCTGAAAATTGCTGATAGGGACTTCTTTCGATCGTTTATAAAATTACATGATAAAATATGCAAATTCTGCAATGCTAAATAAAAATGTTTTCATTTCAGGTTAGTGATAGGTATATCGCATTGTTTACAAATCCACAAACAGCACCAAAAGGAACATTTATGAAAATGAAATCATTTGTGAATGAAACATTTAAAATACATGATCAATTGAGTGAGACAGCAAAAAATGACCTGAAAGTAGCATTTCCGGAAATAGCACACTTGATTAAAAGTATGTTCATATTACTTCATTCTTTCCTTCAATATTTGATATTTAATCACTATTGATGAATGAATCATTATGATTAATTCCTATATGAAGGAAGAATCTTGCGATTTTCTTTTAGATCCACGATTTCGGGATTATGTGAGACGTGTGTTCGATAGTACTGATGTGAAAAGAGCATTCAATCGAGCAGATCGAATGATCAATCTGAAACAATAGTTTATAATGTCTATTTTAGTTTACAATGTATTTCTTTTTTGTTTGAATATATCACTTCGATTCCTTTGAAGAGAAATAATAAATTTTCATATAAAATGAACTTATTCATTTGAGAGAATTGATCGATATGCTAGTTATATCGGTATTTGTTATGGATTTGTCTCCAGTAAAATCAGCAGTTCTGCAAACCGGAAAAACACACAAAATGTTTTCATATTCATTTCCTTTCTAATTTATATGGTCATTTTTGTTAACCAATGCGATGAAATTTTGCAAGAAAAAAAACTTCATTTGCTTTATTTTTTATCGTTTTCACTGTACAAGAGATTATTTGTGATAATTGGCTTTGAATTCTTTGAAAGTTTTCTTCACTAGTTCGGAATTTCATTTCAACTCCATTTTTAATAACAATTCTATTATTTTTCTGATAAATGAGGGTTTTTTATTTTTCAATACATTTTCAACCCTTTCAGTTCTTATTTTTGATTTAATAGTTTCAGTATGAAATTGACACCTAACATAAAAAATTTCTTCATATCTTAAATAGATAAAGATGAAGAGAAAGAGAAAGAGCAGTGGAGTGGATAAGTATAAGATCAAAACGATTATCAGTGCATAATCATTTGGAAGTTCTAGAAAAAATAATGTACGGGTATTTTGAAAAAGGTGCAATCCTTCCACTAATTTGTTGCAGTGATTGAAGCAGAGAATCCTGATTTGAATAATCAGCAGAAAGATCTTTTACGATTATTGAAATTATCATGAATGCCTCCTGCTATATGTTTTAATATTCCTTACTCGTCAATTCTTATACGAGATGATCAGGGCTCCATAGAATGATGTCGTTAAATGGACAATTATCATCTTGTACAAATGATAACAGCGATATTTGCTATTATTTAAGCAAATTGAAGAATTCTTTGAGAAAAAAATTTTTTCCGAAATTACTGGGCCCACATTCAATTTTAAATATTATCAATGTTCACATTCTTATACCGATTCGAGCTCTTTACTGTTACTTCTCTAATAATGAACAAGAGCTAAGAGTCATAATGACGGAAGAAATTTGTTCACAACTCTCACAACTCCGCTTTTCCACGGGGGAAAATTTCTGAAAACGATGCTCGCCCTACCACCTAATAACGAATTTGATCTTTCCACTTTGTCGCTTGAGCAAATTTTAAAAATGCAGTGGCTAATTTGAATAAACAGTTGTTGGAAGCGATTAGGGTGCGGTCGGTAAATTTAATTTTTTGCTGGAGTTTGTCGTTGCATAACAAGTATTTCTTTGAAGATTGAATTCCTTCTAAGCGAAAGATATTGTTAGTTTTTTTGAATTGTTGGAATTTCAATAACTTTTACAGGAAAATTTCAATAATTTTCTGTACTTAAAATCAGTCAAAATTTTCGATGATTGATAGGTGTGAGAGTGATATTATCATCCAACGCAATGAATACCTGCTTTTTACCGTTTACAGTGCTTAAGAGAATAGAACGGATGCATTACTCAGGTAGAAATATGCTGAAGGATTCATTAAGTATCGTCGATCCTGAAGCTTATCAAATCATGCGGAAGGTTTTTTTTTGTTTTAAACTTTTAAACTTTACTAAGTGAATAAGTGTCGTATTTCTGCATGATGTATATTCCAAAATAAATTTTTTTTCGAACTTTTCAAGTTGTAACCTATCATTCTTAAACTGTTGCAGGAAAAGGAAAGACAGAAACGAGAATTAGAATTAATTGCTAGTGAAAATTTCACTTCAAAAGCTGTTCATGATGCATTGGGTTCTTCAATGTCAAATAAGTATTCAGAAGGCTATCCCGGAGTCAGGTTTATTGTTTTGATTTAATTTTCGCTTCATCGATTTCCTCTTTTTTAACTTCGTCTTGAATGCTACAATCTCATCACTGTAGGGTATATTTTTTAGAAAATTTTTAAAAGTATGAAAGGAATAAAATTTATCTCTTTTTCTGTGAAGTTTTTTTCAGATATTATGGAGGCAATCAATTTATCGATCAGATGGAAATATTATGTCAAAAACGTGCCCTTCGGGTATATAATGATTCTTCTTACTTGCCAAGATGCTTGTAATTTGTGATTTTTTCCAGTCATTCTTCCAATTTCTACTACTGTTTCTTCCTTTATATCAAGAGTATAATGAAAGAACAATTTAGCTCTGTTGAACTATCCACATTTTTAATCTGCTAATAAATTTATTACCTTTGTTGAAATTTTGTTAATTGTGTTGCTTTTATTATCTTAATTTCTTAGTGAACTTATTTTTTGCTTTTAGTTTCTTTCGTAATATAACTAAATACTTTTGAAATATTGTATTATATTATTCTTTATGATAAACGGAGTTTATTTTTCAGGTGTTTGGTTTAGATAACGAGAAATGGGGTGTCAATGTTCAAGCTCTTTCGGGTTCACCAGCAAATCTTGCTGTTTACATGGGCTTAGTGGGACCAAATGGCCGAATTATGGGTTTAGATTTGCCTGATGGTGGACATTTGACTCATGGGTAAATATAATGGATAAGAAATTAGAAAACTAAGATTCAGTTAATACTAAATTAAATAACTTATAATATCACTTGTTGTTCACTATCATTACATTAGTGCACTGTTATTATACAACTTTAGTTTCCAGTAATCAGATATGAAATCCACTGAAGATATGTAGTTAAATTTCATTCCTTCTTAACATTCAAAATTTACAGGTTTTTCACACCTCAACGAAAAGTTTCATCAACATCCTTATTTTTCCAGTCAATGCCTTATAAAGTTGATCCTGAAACTGGTTACATTGATTACAATCATTTGGAGTACACTGCACTACTTTTTCGTCCAAATATTATTATAGCAGGCAAGTTCAGTTTTTCATAAATTCACTAGCATGCTGCACCCAACCAACTCGAATTTCCGTACTTTTCCTCATGTTACAACTTTAAAAATTTTACTGAGTTTTCTATTAATCATAATAGTATTTGGTGTAACTTTAAAAGCATACTTTTTTGGAACCTGGAAGTTTTTTAGCTCCCAGTTATGATTTCCAGGAACAAGCTGTTATTCACGTTTACTGAATTATAGTCGTTTTCGTGAGATAGCTGATAAGTGTGGTGCTTATTTATTGGCTGATATGGCACATATCTCTGGTCTAGTTGCTGCAAATGTGATTCCATCACCTTTTGAATATGCTGATGTTATCACTACAACAACCCACAAATCACTTCGGGGTCCTCGTGGGGCATTGATTTTCTACAGGAAAGGTTATCATTTTTGCAGTTTGCATGTGGATTTTTATTAATTAACATGCATGAGTTGATTAAATCCTGAAAGTTCCAAATTCAATTGCTATTTAGGCTTGAAGAAAATAACTTCGAAAGGTGAAAAAATAATGTATGATTTGGAACGGAGAATCGATTCTGCCGTGTTTCCAGGACTGCAAGGAGGACCTCATAATCATACAATAGCGGGTAAGTCTTTGAATATGCTTTAGTTTCCTAGTGATAATGTTTCCGAAATCAGATTATTATCTTCAAACTCTTATCTTCATCACTTTATTTAGCAATTGTTATTTTATTGTCTGAATGCAAACCTTTACGAATATTTCATGTTTATTTTCTAACTGCCGATAATTGAGGAAAGGGCAACTTCGTTTATGTGATCCATAATTTCCAATTTAGGCATTGCTGTTGCTTTACATCAGTGCCTTACAGAAGATTTCGTTCAATACTCCAAGCAAATTTTGATAAACTCTCAAGCACTTGCAAAAAGATTGATGGAACTTGGCTATACTTTGGTTACAGGTTATCTTTGCTCACTTATTTATAAATAAAATTAATGCGGTAGCAAACTAAGCAAATAGGGCAATAGTTGAACATTGTTTAAAATTTTAAAAAAAGGTGAAATATAACGTGAAAGAATAAATTATGTTAATATTATTGATGTATATTTTATTTACGGAAAGTCATTTTCACTATACCAGTTAGTTTGCTCTTTACAATATTACTCCTTCACTTGTATATTTCACCTAATATATGTACATATATATAAAGATGCTAAGGATGATTTGCACGTTACAAACTCTTCAAGAAATTATTTATCGTGGGAAATAGTGGATTGTTGGTCTAACATGTGCTTTGTTAATTTGTGTGGTCCTTATTTTTTAATTAAATGCTTTGCTACACATTTTACAACCGTCTAAAAGATAGACTTACTTAATCAACATGACAATAGAGATTCACTTCTGCCAATAAAGTTTTAACATTTAAGAAATCCCGAAGAAGTCCCGACGTAGCATGAGCATTTTTAACCGATTTTTATCTAAAATTGTTCTTTTAACCTTTCGCCAAATATGAAAGTCCTCACTGTCTTTGTGATCTTCCCACAGTCGTTCGTGAATCTATCAGTGCTTGAATCCTAGATATAATGGCAGATAATTGTATTTGATGATTTAATAAGTTCTTCATTAGGCGTTTCTGTTGAATGAATCTTCAACCAATTTGAAGATTTCTTGAACTTCCAGGAAGAGTTATGCTCTTACTGGCTTTCCTCATTACGACAGGCTGATTCGATACGTGAAAAACTGTCATATATTATCTTTGTCATAGATTATTGTCATATTTTTTAATATTAAATCGGTACCAGCTTGTTTTGTTAAAAGGATCATAGTCAGTAGCGCAAAAAGTATTAGCAGAAAGATAGCAGCTAAACAGTGTTGTCGTTGAAAGCTTTTCTGAGACAGAAGATACTCTTTGCTACTTATTTAATTGTTAGTTTTATCATTGATTGTTATTTTTTATTTTATTTTATATAGAATTCAATTGATTTGTCATTTTAATCTTTTTTCATGTGGAACTGATACTCATCTTTGCTTGGTGGATTTGCGTCCAAAAGGTTTGAACGGTGAGACAGTGGAGTATGTGCTAAATTTAGCTCATATTATCTGTAATCGTAATACTTGTCCAGGTTAGTGTTTTTAAGCTAGGGACATAAGAAATAGATTGTTATTTTATTTATTTTTGCTGAAGGTACTGATAACGAACAGTACAAAATCATAAGTTAGAAGACCTTGTTGATTATTGTGGTTATTAATCCATTCGAAATCCAAAACCATTGTGATATGGCATAGCCTATCCTGATTCTCGATTTTAGGAGACCAAAGTGCTCTACATCCGAGCGGAATACGTCTTGGAACACCAGCTCTTACTACACGAGGAATGAAAGAAAATGATTTCATCAAAGTTGCTGATTTCATTCATGAGGGTATAACTTTATGCAAATCTTAATAGCAGTTGCTATTTTAAATACTTAAGAATCATCTTTTGTAACTTCTTCGTAACATCATTAAATATTGCGCCATCACATTTACAGGAGTGGAAATTTTGATGAAATATCAATCAGAAATAGGTAGAACGTTCAAGGATTTGATAATTTTCACCACCTCAAATAAACAGTTTGTGACAGAAATTAATAAATTAGGAAAAGAAGTGGAGCAATTTGCCAGTCAATTCGATATTCCTGGAAACGATGATATTTAAAAACTAGCGTTGTATGTTTTGAAATTTTATTCATATTGTATTTAATAAAAGTATTATTTCATGAGACTTTTGAAAAATTAAGTGATCTATATGTATTATATAGATTACTTAATTTTTAAAATGTGGTTTATTTTGTAAATCGTATTATTTTAATCGAAAATTTTTTTGAAATTACAGTAAAAGGATTCCTTATCAGATATAAAAGCCAAACGATTAAACAAAATCAATTTCTTGAGATTGATTCTAAGTTATTACAAATAAATTTGCGTTGTTTCCAAATTTTACTTTTTTAGCCCGCACGCGGCGTTAATGATACATTGTAATTCATTACTTTATAATATAAACCTGCTTCCTATCACTAATTACCAATTACGATATTCTTTTCACTTTTTCAGATATTGCATTGTAATGTTTGTTACGTTTTTTTTGATAATTAATAAATCTTTCCTTTCCATTGCTTGATCTTTTGAAGTATTTATTTATAAATGATCAATCATCTGAATTTATGATGTTTTGTCTTTATACACACGGCGATACATCGATTGGCTTATATAGTATATTTAAAAAAATGCGGCTAGATAGACTCTAAATTATATTTTGAACATGAGAACAAATTAGACGATACTCTTCATTGTTTAAAAAAATTTCCTTAAAAATGGTCAAATATGCTTTTTGAAAAAATTTAATGTGCATTAGAAGGAAAAAGGCAATGAGTGAAGCTGTGTTATGCTATCTGTACACATCAATTCAAATGTTTTACTTACATTGGAAACAGATTTCAAGTAATCCCGGAATTGCAGAATCACAGTTCAGTGTATTTGCTAGCTAGATGATCGTGATGAATAAATGTTCCTACAATTCAAACTAGCTGATTTAGAAGGCAAACTTCAATTACACCTGTACAATTATATCACAATAGACCAGTTGTAGGAAAACGGATAGACCTGAAATTTAATCTGAAACAAAGGTTTTGACGAGAATTCTTGAGACGTAATATAATAAGTGGCATTTGTACTTCGATCTGTTCCAGCGGAGCTTATCCCTATCCACTGCTCGCTTCACATTCAGTCACTAAACGGTGTCTTCAATTGCTTAAAAAATTCTGAGCTTCCTTATCTTTTTTCTAACTGTTAAAGAAGTAGGATCAATTTTCTAATTCTAAAGAATCATTAATAACCATTTTGACTAAAACTGCTAGCTCTTTGATAATGAAGAAATAGATGATGATAGAAAACTGTTACGGTTCAAAGATGATCAGCAGTTCTAATTATCTGGAAATTTTCAGAATCTTCTGTCCTTATTTTTCTTGGAAGAAAAGGGTAAAATAAATGAATCGATAACAGATTCTTTGAATTAGAGTTATTACACTCGAGTAATTGTTGAGAAATATTGCAGTACACTTACGCCATTTTAGATCTGTGTTTGATGTTTTAAATAACTAAAAAATGTCTGTCACCATACTGTTTATATTTGTCGCAATAGTAAGTGTTCAATGTGAGAAGAAATATCGGACAATAATGAATCCAAGCAGGAATCCATACAATAATCAAAATTCGCGATCATTCCAACAAGTGAGTTAATTTCTTTCTTATAAAGTTCACCACTGTATGGGCTTATTTTATTCATCCACCTTGTTTCATCTCCTTTTCTCTACTCTAACTTTCCAGAAACTTGAATTTGTTTTTTTCATGAAAATTATTTCTGCTTCATTTAGTTAAAAAACATTTTCAGTTACGGGATGTTAGCGGCTCCATAATGATTTCAGGAAATCAACATTCCATCAATCACCATAATCAAACAAATATAGGTTACATCTCACTTTATTAATTCTTTTTTGCTAAATTCAAACTTATCCTATTCATAGTGAATAGGAAATGAAGTTTTCATTCCTTACTCTTGTCATTTCTCTTTTTGCATTTCCTTCTGTAACAACTATTTTTGAATGAACTGAAAATGAAATGAAGGAAAAGTTTAAAACATTTCGTATATTTTAGCATGCAATCCTGGTGATATAGCACCAACAGGCGACAACTGTACTGCTTATTATGAATGCATCAGTGGACATTATAAATTGCTCTTTTGTCCATCTAACACATTCTTCAATCCAATCGTGAGTTTTATTTGAATCCAAGAGTTCAAGATTTTTAAGAATAGGAAATCCTTGCACCAATATTAATAATCTGATCTTAATTTTTAAGTCTTCACGTCAATAGGAAATTTTAGTTGAAACGTTGTCATGCGGACTATGTTTGTACCAATCAACGATATGAATTGCCATCTTCTCACACCACCCCGTTACCACCCTGCAAGTATGGTGAATTACGGGCTGATGAAACAAGTCGTGGAAATTACCACTCTTCCGCTGGTGATGATCGTCGTTTCGAACGTCGAGTCTGTTCTGATGGTGAGATATTCGACCGTATACTGAATCGATGCGTCTCCGGTACCACGGGAAACAAATGTCAGCAATCAATTCAAGACAATTTTGAACTGAGAAATATTGCTATGGGACTAGCATGCACTGTAGGTCAAATCTATTATTAAATATTTTTAGATACAACATATAAAAGCATTTCGAAAAGTATCCAAGCATACAATGCTTTTTTCGCTGAAAACTGCCGCGGGAAACATAAAACTTTCCTTCAACGATTTCAGGACACTTGGGAGATATCTTTCGTTCATTTTTTCCTTCATTCTACGTCTCAGCTTCGCTTTTTCACCAATGACTCGTCACTTTCAACAGTTAATTTTCAAAATGTGAGACATTTGATTCAGGAAAGTAGTGATTCATCAGGCTATAATGCCGATCCAACTGATTGTAGACGGTACTATCAATGTGCACAAGGACGATGGATTAGAATGCAATGTCCCGGTAGTTTGGTATGGAATCCAGCAGCAACAGTTTGTGATTGGCCTAAAAATACACTAGTTATTTGTCATTGAACAAGATTTTTTCATCAATTTTTCTCCTTCTTTTTCGGAGTAAATATAATCAGTTCGGCTTAATTAGACTTATGTAAATGATTCTGCAATATATGAGATTAAAGAGAACTTTATATCTATACATGTTATGGGTGTGTATGACTGGCGGTCATTGTCTTTCCATTATATCTCTATAAAGGTATGTGTGTGTATTATCATGCCAAATAGAACAAAGCAAGTTCTAAATGCTACTCTCTAAGGCTTATAGGGTCGATCTCATCTCCGATTCAACCTAATGCAATCGTTGGTTTAGAAACAAAAGAAAAACATACCTATTGATACATATATACTTCAAAAAAAGATTCTCGTGATTCTTGATTTTTTACACAGTGATCATCCATGATACTTGTCGATCTATATCAAGAAATGTTCATAGTCAGTTAGGATCCTTGGGATTTTTGTTACTCTTTGTTTGACAATTCAAAATTATACTTCATTATTTTTTAAGGGGATTTTGTATTTAATTTTTCATGTAATAAGAATATTTTTTTAATTACAGTATAGTGGAAAGGGAAAAATGGTAAAGTATTGGAAGTTTGATTATGGCTAACAAAATGCAAAAGGTCGAGCGATGCCTTTTGGATGTCATCCGGAAAACGGAAACAATGTTTACGAATGACATGATCAGAGATAGTTGCTTGATCTCATTTTACGTATTGTACCGACAATCAAGCAAGTCTGGAACTAAGTCGAATTTCCCGCATTGGTTATGTGAAATTAGGATTAATTGAGCTTGAAATAATTATATTACAAAATATTGTTGTAGAAAAAATCGAAGTCCTTGAACAACACAATCTGAAGAAAGGCATGCTAATGCTCACCTGCTTAATCACTGGCAATTTTTTGGAATTATCGAAGAAAGCAGAGAGAAAGAGAGAGAGAGAGGAAGGGAAGGTTGGAAGGGTGAAAGAGTAAAAGGAAGGGGATGTTTTCAAAAGGGAGTGAGGACTTGAATGAAAAGTTAAAATCAAGAGAAGAGGGAGGGGAGGTTTTTAGAGAAAAAGAGAGAGGGAGGGCGAGAGAAAAAAAGATGAAAATGAATGTAACTTATGGCATGACCTATAGGGAATCCTTGTCTAGCAGAGCCAGACTGACAAAGAATATTTAAAAATTTAAAGTTGTTTACGAATTCCAGAGATTGCAAGAAAAAGTGAAGTGTATTTGATGTCGAGAAAAGTAGGAAGTGAAGGGAAGATTCTCTTCCTCTCCCTGCCTAGCCCTTCCTCTCTCTCTGAGTTGCCCCCTTTCAATTACTTTTGCAAAGGATTGGATGTACATACATTTCAACAACAGGGCGCACCCTCTCCCACTTCGTAATATTTCTGCTACTGGTAGTAATCACGTATGTATACGTCTATATCATACGTGTTTTTGTATTCCACGTATGAAGTGCTTTAATGGCGCTCAGTTTTTCTCTTTCGAAGTATAAGTCTAAATAAATTGAGTGTATGTTTTCAATGATTAATGATAGACGTTAGGCGTTGAAAACGTAACTAATGATGGAATAAACCGAAATTTTGGCATTCGGAAAGCTAACGAGATGACTCAATATGTTGACGATTGAAGAGAAGAAATAGTATAAGAAGATATTTGTTATTTAAAATTATCGAACTTAGTGATCAAAATTCCCACATATTTCCAGGTAAATTCCAGTTTGTGTCGTATTTTTGAATGGTGAATTAAAGTTGAGAGAAATTTCGGTTGCCCATGCGGCGTCCTGCAAAGCATTCAGCTTCACCGTTACCGTCCACAACTAACACATCGACAGCCAAGACAACTAATGTCATATCGAAAACTGGATATAAAATGGCCTGGAAAAATGCGGTAATCATTCAAATTAATTTGAAATTTTTTTCCCATTAATTTCTCGACTTCAGGAAATGTTAAAGTCATTTTTCATTACGCTATTTGTTACGTCTTTGAAAATAATTAGATATTTGGGAAGGAAAAAATCAACGTATATTTTCAGTTTGAGAGAACAAAGTTTCATTTTTCGTCTTTAAGAGTAGAGGGAAAGAAAAAGAGAGAGGAGGAGGAGGGAGAAAAAGAGGTAAAGTAGTGAAAGGATGAGGAGTAAGAAAGTAAGAGATTTGAGAAATCTCAGGATAGAATGGATAACAGTTCGAATTCATTTCAAATGAAACACGGAGAAATTACTGAGACTGTTCATAAAGCAACTAAATTTGCATAACACTGCGACCTTTATGCTGCTTTCTTACTCTTCTCATTCTATCAATCCCTCAGCTCACTTCGTTTTCCCGTCCATTCATCCTTCCTTATCTCACCATAAGTTTCAAGTTGCGTTGATAAATTTTTTATTACTTTGGTTAACTATTACTTCATTTCAGTTTTACCGGATTTACCGGAATTTCTTATATTCTTTTCCACTGGGATTTTTATTCTTTTCACTACGCCGAAATAAAATGTGGCAAATTACGGATTGGCAGATTCCTCATGAAAATAAAAAATAGAAACTTAGGCGAGGGAAAGTTTTGCTGCTTTTTGATGAAATCTTTGAAAAAAATTTATACCGTAGTTTATGAAATATCTTTTCGTTTAGGTTCTGAAAATTGGGAAACAAAAAATGACGGAATCAGTTGCTGATAATCCGGAAAACCGAAAAGCTGGAAAAGCCGCTGTTGTTGCTGTGATTGATGACGATTCTTCTAAAGCGGTATATTTAAAAAAACGTTACAACATAGTCAAAACTTTATAATCATCTTGCTATTTTTTCGCCTTGTTTTTTTCCATAATCTAAATGTTTAATAAAATCATTTAATAAAAGAAATAGATTTGTTATCTCCAGATTAAAATCGATGGTAATTTTGTTAAATTCTTCAAAATCAATTCACTCTTCTTTTTTTCTTTAGCATCCAAGTAAATCATCGTTGTTGAATAAGAAGAAGTCGATCTCTAAGATGGGGAAACGCTCCAAAACATCTTTTTTTGATTCGCCTCAAACTAAGGTAAAATGGTTTGTAGCTTCACAATTTAATAGCAGCTTTAGAATTTATGAATTTTGGATATTGGTATGACTTATATATACGTAGTTGAAAACTATCAGTTCTGCTTTCTTCTGTTTGAATATATCATTACTTCCTACATAGAAAGTATTTCTCCTTATTTATTTGTTTTTTAAATAATTTTTATAATTCTATTTATAATAATCTCAGAATTACTATTTCTATTACCTGGGTTTTATGAAGGGATTTTGTTCTTTTAAATCGGGACGGTTACATATAAGTTAACTTCAATTTCAGATTCCAAAACGGGTCATGTCTTCTATTAAAAGTGATACTGAAATGTCTCCTAATTCTGAAATAATTGACAGCGAGAGAAGTGTGAGTAGTTTATGATCTTTTCTCGCTTAATATGATGAAATTGGTTTTTATCAGCTTGTAAGCATTTTAAAAATTAAATTTTAAACTATTGTCCGCACATTTTATCGAAATATTTTTAAAATGAAATTCGGTGATTATTCCATGCTGCAGGTTGAAAGTGCAACATGTGTTCGAACAGGATTTCCCGTTTTTTTTGTTTTTTTATTTGCTATAAATGTATCGAATGAAATACTAAATTTAATTAAATTTTAGAATAACAATTCATATGAAGTTACTGACCAGAATGATTTTGCTCAAAATTCATCATCTCCTTTAATCAGTTCTCCTATGGTTTCGCAATCACGCTTATATAAAGGGGAAGAACAATCAGGAACGGATCAGCCAGCATCATTTGTAAATTCATCGATTTCTTCACAACTTTTCTCATGTGAGTGGAGAATTTATGTTGGACTAATTGAGCCTGAATTTTTCATTTCACTTCATTTTCCTACCTCGAAGTTTGAAACTAAATGTCGGGAAATGTTTATATTCTGTTTGTAACTTATGAAATGTGGATATTTTAAGGTTTAAATGCAACGCAGCCATCAGCAACTGTTGATGGTTCGAATAAAAGAGTGGAGAATTTAAACGACGAAGCAGAAAATTTGTTGGAAGAGACCGAAATGTTGGAATGCAGGTAGCTGATTTCAGTTTAATTTCAGTATTAAACATAGTGAAATACTATATGATTTTATTAGTATTTCAGTATGTGTAATTTTGAAAGAAAAGAGTAACATGGCATTCAATACAAACTAAATGGTCTATTTATGGTGAACTTTTGCAGCACAACAGCAAAAAACATCAGAGAGTTGTGCGAGGAAGAGAAACACATGATTTTAACTGATTTTGATGCAGGAATGTTGCCGCATGAAATCGAAGAGAAGTATGGAGTAAGCAAATTGCAGGTATTTTGAAAATAAATAATTGAAGAGAAATTCATCATTTGAATGAAATTTGACCATCCGACAATAGCTTGATCGCAAATTTTTATCGAAGTGCCACAAGCAAATAAATAGGCATGTTTTCTTGTAGATCGCTGACGTATTGTCAAATCGTATTTCAATATTTCGCACCAATTGGTCTGATCTATTCACTTTAAAACGCCGTCGTACTGTTTATGTGCGTTTAAATATGCAAATGTGGAACTTTTTTTGTCAGTGCCGGGACCAGAAAATCTGGCTTAATGGTCGACAGTTGAAAGAACAAGCTTTGAAAATTGCACATGAATTAGGTGATTTCAGATATTCTGAGAAATAGTAGACTAGTGAAATCTGGCTTCTTTTTTGGTTTGTTTTTATCAGCTGCTGAAGGAACTAATCTGAGAATACGAAGATCATTATCAATTATCAACTATCATTATCAATATTATTATTATCACTATCACTATTATTATCATTCATCATTATCATTGTCAATATCATTATCACGTCCTCTACCGATGCATAGTACATTTTGTTCTGGAAAAATTTTCTAATAACTCTTTCCCAGAAGAACTGTTAAGCACTCAAATAGCTTTAGGTCTACACAGTTTCAAAGCTTCCGAAGGTTGGTTAGATTCATTCAAAAGGCGTCATTGCATTGATCTCAAGACGATGACTGGAAAACCTGTTATTTACGAAGCGGATCCTGAGGAAGCAAACTCCATAAATGACGGCCTGGAAATAAAAATCTGTATTTCTTTTCAGAAATTTTCCAAATACAGTATGATAATCTACCTTTTTTAATAGCAGGCTGATGCTTCCATACGATTTTTGAAATGGTTTTTAATTTTAAATATCTTTTTTTCTAAAAGATATCATGAAGAAGAGTTATCCGAAATATTATCTTAGAATTTATAGAGCAATGTAAGTATTCGAATCATATTTGTTTTCCGAAGTTTACATTCTTTAGCTCGATCAACAACTCCAAGTCCAAATCTGACTCGAGACACCAATTCACTATCTGCTGTGCTAGATGCAAATAAGTTCCTGATGGATGCAGCAGATGCGGCTGTTCTCGCTTCAGTTGATGGATCTGATAGTGGTATAGGTTAGAGTGAAAACTTATTTATATTAAATCTGCTTTATTTTCAAATTAATTTGTAATATATTTAATCTCTGCATATTTAATTTATATAAGTAAACGCATAAAAAATACAATATTCATACTTCTGAAAAGTCGTTATATTTTGCAAATTTCGGTCTTTCAAAAAAGGAAATCTTCAGTTTTATATAAATTTAATCTTTTTTTTAAGCAGTGGCAAGTCCAACTCAAGCAACAGCAGCAATTCGGACGACTAGTCCGTTGGACATACAAAAACTTTTACCAGGCCCATCAGCCGCGAATGGTTTGTCTTAATTTTAAAATTTTGCTTCAAAGTCTTGTAGAAATCAATATTAATTTCAGTACTAATCTGAATTTTTTATACTGGCTCATTTCATCTCCTTAATAATTTTAAAAATTGAACTTGTTTTAAGATATGTACTTGAAATTATATGACGGAAATTATATAAGAAACTAGAAAAAAATATCCAAGAGCTCCTTACCTATTTCAGCTACAATAATTTAATGCTTTTTATTAATTTTGTTGGTTTTAGAACAAAATTTGTTACTTCCAACAGTTAACGTTTCTGAAATTGGAGCATCGTCAGTTCAAGCACTGCTCGAAACATGCTGTTATCGTGTAAATGAAATTGAGGTATATTTTCTTGAGCGTTTTAAAATTATCAGCACTAGTTGTTTATTAACAAACATTACTAATTAATTTTCTTACGATGGATTTTCTTGCGTACTTCGCGATTTAATTAGTCTAAAGATTTTCATTTTTTAGCAGGAGCAAAGAGATGAAGTTAAATTGATAAGGAGTTTCATAAATGAATTGAGACACTCTTCGTGCTTTCCTGATGTTGCTCACATTTTTATTTCTTGGCAGTTTCAGGTTGCACAAGCTATAGATACTTTACGTGCTTACATTGTTTCGAACAATATCAATCTCTTACCGGTGTTAGTAGAACTGCAGAAAAGTTTAGCTATAATAGCTGCACAGCGAAAGGCGGCCGAAAAGATGTCTACCTGAATTTAGCAGGATGCCAAGATATTGCAAAAAATGATGTTCGCATAATTTTTCTTCTATTAAATTTTTTCATTGGACAAGGTGAATGTTAGCGGATAATAGAGAAAATTTTCTGTGAATTGAAATATTTGGAAGTAAGTTGTTTTAATTTTAATTATTGTTTCGCTTTAATTGTTTTAAAATCGTAAATATTTTGTAAAAATTGATATTTTATGGCATGTATGTCTTTGCATACCAATCTACTTCAATGTCCTTCTATAAATTACTGGATTCGAAGTTCAGATCATGTATGGTTACTCACATGTCACTTATGATCGCTAGCATCCGTTGCATGTGCCATTAAAAATATGCTTCCAAGAAAATGTTGTCGTTTTTGCAATCGACTTTTTTTGTAATGGTTGTTGGATAAAGTATTTGATTTCACCAATGTTCTGTTTTGTCATATTGCCTTCCGTTAAAACGGAGAAAATAAATGAATGAAAATATGAGAGTTGTCGGATAGCAGTCGAAGAAGACAAAGAGAACTTTTTTCAAAATAAATTTGAAAATTTAAATTCACATAATTTCTTCTGGATGAATTGAATTATATGAATTACTCTCACTTCTGTTGACATTAAACTAATTTTGCACTATATTGAATTAGGATGGCGATAAATCATTATTTATTCAATTGAGACATGAACCCCAGTATTTGATTTGGTATTTCCGTTTTAAATATTTTTAGCCTAAATATTTGAACAATAGGTTTCAAATCTCTGTGATGAGGATGGATTGAGTAAACCAAAGTTGTTGATACTGGGCTGTTGTCCGACCATATAAGCCACAGTTGGTATTGCAGTAAATAAACTAGCACAAATGACTGCCTTACTTGAAATGAAAATGATCTTTCTCCCGTGCTTGGCCGTTTCACATAACCCACGTCTTTTTCACCTAAATCTGAGAGACGCAAAAATTCATCATCAGTAACAACCGACATCGATGATAAATACGTTCTCTATCAACACGTGTATTGATTTTTTCAACTCTCTGTTTAATCTTATCAATCTCTGCTCTCTACTCTCATACAATCTCACCTACACTTTCTGCTACATCATACATTGCAAATTTTAGGAATTTTTGTCATCAAAATACAAACACTATTTTCTGCCCCACTGTATCACGAGACAACGGTGTTTCGATCGGACTTCATCTCCCTGTGCATTCTATTCCACTCTATTCTATAGCCTCCTGCAGGACATTGTACTGATTTGGTGATTGTCTCGTTATTTTGAGAAATCCCGTTATCTTAGTGTTGTGAGAAATCGTTCGTTGTCCCAATAAGCTGAGAGATTATCCTGAAGACATTTCTCCCTCTCCGTCTTTTTTCATTTTTTTCTAAATGACCGATTTTCCTAATATTTATAACTTGCTTATATGTTAGTTGTAAGGTCTATGTTTGCTTAACTATTTTTAGAGACGACCAAAGTCAAGAATGCCTACGTTTCCCGTACAGCACTGGAATCTAGAAATAGGTCCAATATCGTGCCATGCGTGGAATCGTGATCGAACAAGTTTGATGTTTTTTGTTCTTGTAACCATTACTAACCATTGGACATTAGAATAAGTAAAGGATTAGAGAAAAGTTGATATCCAAATTAAAATTCTACTAATTTATATTTTTCGAAATTAGTCGCATTTTTTCCTCTGTTGTTTCTGCTCCTTTTGATTCATGACTTTTTTTGTTTCAAATTACGGCGAACAGAATTAAGTTATATTGATATTTGACATGTTGAATAATACCCTCGGTTTGTGCTTTATGTCAAGTTTCATCAACTTTCGTTATATCTTTTAAACATATAAAAAGTTGAAGATATATTCACGTTATTTCCTTCAGGAAGGAATTTAAAGTTTTACTTGCATATTTGTCAATCTTCAAATATTCTTTGCTTGCCTTTTTGGAAAATCATTACTGCTTATTCTTAGTGCTCGCTGTTTCACCATCAAATAACGAAATTCATGTATTTCAATGGCAAAATGGACGATGGACATTAGTGGCATTGTTGGCTGAACATGATTTGCCGATAACTGGACTGGACTGGGCTCCGAAAACCAATCGGATTGTTTCATGTGCACAGGCAAGTCTTACAACTTGCTTTTTTTCAATGAGGAGATTTGTATCATCAGAGTAATAGTTCTACGTATCATGATTTTCTATTATTTACCAAAATTTCTAAATTCGAATCAACCGACAGTAAATTGATATTCATCTACAGAGATTATTTCTTCTCCACAGAAGTACCTCTTACTACATATTGTAACTTGTCGTTTTAATTTTTTTAATATTCAGGATAAAAATGCTTTTGTATGGACCTTTGATGGGGGGCATTGGAAACCCGAATTAGTAGTTGTACGCATGCAGAGAGGAGCAACATGCGTGAGATGGTCACCATATGGTTTGTTTTTTATCAGTTACTCAAAATCAGTTAGTAGTTTGTCAAAACTAAGAGAGTTATTTTTTGAATATTTTTTACGCCAGATATTAAAACCTTTTTATTTTGAAAAATTGAGTTATTACTTGCTCGAGTGAAGTTTGCGAACGAAAGATGGGGCTAGTTAAAGTTAGTCGCTAACATCAAGACACATTTGAAACAAAGTTGTTGCGCTTGTGACGCAAAAATTACCTCGGAAATATATTTAAAGATGATGTTCATTGTAACATGATATTCATTTAACTGATACACAGTTCATTTTCTCAGATTCAGGATTTTCAAAAGATTTTTTAGGCATTCTACATTTTCCCACTAGCTGGTAATTGTTGGCAATTTTCGTAGTTCTGTGAGAGAAAAGTATTGAACAAAAACGTCAAATAGCATAGAATAATTTTCCTGCAGAAAATAAATTTGCTGTTGGCAGCGGAGCTAAATTGGTATCAATTTGTTACTATGAGAAAGAGAATGATTGGTGGATTTGCAAGCAAATCAAAAAACCGATCCGTTCCACTGTTACATGCATTGATTGGCATCCCAATAATGTGTTACTTGCCGTCGGTGCGTGCGATTTTAAGGTGATTCTAGTAATTGATTTCAATGTTATAGTTTTAATACGATTATAGTATATGTTTCAGAGAAGGACATTCACTTGAGTTTGTTCGATATTGGTTCAAAAATTGCTCAAAAAATAATCGTATTTAGCATCACACTTCTTTTTTGCTATGTTTCTGTATTTTTCATTGTGAACTAGCTACACGTTTCAGGCTCGTGTTTTTTCTGCTTATGTGAAGGAAGTGGACGAGAAACCTTCACCGAATCCGTGGGGTACCAAAATGCCTTTTGGTGCTTTGATGTGTGAAGTATGTTTGAATTTGAAGGGAAAAGGAGTATTTCTCTAATTTTTAAGGTCTAGCGGAATTATGCCCATTAGTATGTTGTTCTAATCCCCACGTCATATTTCGATTTCATTTTAATGGGAAACATTACCAAAGTTATGTAGCTACCAATGTCTTTACTTTTTTAACATAACTCAGGTGAAAAGTTCGGGATGGATTCATCAGGTTGCGTTTTCGCCATCTGGTTGTCGATTGTCCTATGTTGCTCATGATGCGACTATTGCAGTCATCGATACTAATCGTTCATTAGAAGAAGCTGTCATTTTGCGCACCATTTACCTTCCTTTTACTTCTATCCAATGGGTCACGGAAAATAGTCTAGTAGCAGCTGTATGTTTTCCCATTTTCTGTCATTTTTCATTCAAATTTTTGCTGAGAATCAAAATCTTACAGAAAATATACAAATAATAACATATATTAACACATTTTAGGGTCATGATTATTCTCCAATGTTGTTCATGTACTCAAATGATCAACTCAAATTCGTAACCAAGCTTGACATTCCATCAGAACAGAAATCGACAAATGTTAATAGTGCAATGCAAAAATTCCGCAATATTGATCGAAATGCAGCTGTTGAAGCTGTTGACGTTCGCCTAAAAACAATGCATCAAAATGCCATAACGTGAGCACTTCTTGACTTTTTATTTCGGTATAATGCATTAAAAGTATAATAAAGTGGATATTATGAGAACTTACGAGAATTATGAAAAAGCAGTGAATTGTATATCGTGTTTCAATTATACACATTAACTTTATTTCAAGTAAAGAAATTTAAGAAATGAAATGTGATTGCAAAACTTCAGAGGAATTTTACCACACAGCGGTCGTAGTGATAATATGCAGAAATTCAGTACGTGTGCAATAGATGGCTTAATCGCGCTGTGGGATCTAAGGGTTTGTCGTATTGCTTATGGAGCATATAAATTAACCGAGATGTATTAATTTTAATTCTAATTCAGTCAGTTATGGATGCACTAAGTTGAATAAAACGAAACACGAAGCCTAAAGTGTATCAATTTGAGTTTCAGGCAGCGATTGAATATTGTCAGGTAAATTTGTGGGATGTTTGACTGCTGTTATTGTTAGCATGACTTCTGCAATGTGATTCTGGATAGAGAATTGTTATTCTTCACTTTTAACACTTTAGAACTGTGAAGTATGATATATGAAGTGTAATATCATAACGTTAGATGAATGCATAGGAAAACTCTAAAAATCAGTTTAGAAAAATTCCATATGCTTAGGCAAAACGGAGCAGCCACTAATAGATCCGATTTTAATTGGCCATGGAGATAGGAAGAATTAGAAATAAATACTTTGTTTTTCATTTTTTTGCATGTTTTTTTGCGTGCGAAAGAAATAGACATTAAATTTTCAATCATATAATCATTAACTATGAAATGAAACACTGTTATTCTTCATTCGAACCACCATCCATTTTGTATTAGGTTATATGATGTATATAATATAATCTCGACGAATAAGGATAACAATACAGTAAAGGAGTTTTGTTTACGTTTTTTAACTTCATTCTTAATTTTAGCTTTATTTTTTTTTATCCTTATGAATCAACAAATAAATAACGGGAAACAACAAATAATGAAATTTTTTTTCTTTGCAGAAATGTTCTGGAAGTAATTTTTGCTATTTCCTCTTTTGAACGATTAACGATTAACAAGAATGAAATAAAAATGTACTAACAATTCGAAAGGTTTGTAGTGTTTGTCCTATGCTAGCAGTTGTCTCCTCATTTTCTTTATTTTCAGGGCGCTACGATAACTGTTTGATAACTTCCAAGATTTGCTTTCTGGATTTTGGCATTCAGAATTTATTTCACCTTGGAAACCTTTGAAACAAAATTATTATAAAGACTTGACCGAAAATTAAAAAATAGTACTCATCATTCGATTATGAACAAAAAGTAACATGTATTCATTTTCTCAGATTTACGACATCCCATTGCATCTTGTAAATAATTTTATGTTATATTTCAATAAATAAATTATTAAATATCTTGAAAAATTCTATCCTGGAATGACAACAAATTGAAGAAATGCATAGTTGGAAGATTACGTAAGATTAACATGCTTAACCAGTTATTGAACCCATAATTTACAATACGCATCACTTTAACTATTTTGTCATTCTATGTAAGTAATAATTTATCATGCATTTCAACAAGTTTGTTAATAATCAGTCGTTCGATTTCAACACCTGCAGCCTTTTGTTCATTGCTCAAGAATATGGTTTCCTCTTTATCCCCATTGCTAACAAATATTACTCGTTCTTTTCGTGTATCCAATACATTTCCAATTACTAGCTGCAATAAACATGTTTATGTTTTAATTAATAAAAAAATGAATAATGGGCAAGACATAAGTACTATTTTAAACGAGTAATGAAAGATAATGTGAGTTACATCTCTTTCAGTATAATAATTTTGTCCATTCTGCTCGAAATTCAATCTACATTTACTATCTTTACTCACAAGTAATCTAAATTCATAAAACCAATCATCACTTCAGCCGGAATATTCATCCACGGAAATGTCCTCCTTATAATGAATTTTTAAAACCACTTTGGATCTTTAATAATATAAATTCACCTGGTGTCCATAATTCTGGAGGGCCTGACGCGCCTTACTAACCAATATCGTTTCATCAGTTTCCAACTAAAAATTGAATATCCATACAGATTTGAACTTAAATTATCACAATTAACAAATATTCGCAGTTGGAAATGAAGAGTCTATGTTAACTTAAGAACTAAAACGTCCACTCGTACATTAGTAAATATCCGATCTGCTGAAACAACCGACAAAAATATATGCGAAGTTACAATGCGTTGAGGGTGATTTAAATTTTGTTATTCAATCTGTGGCGATCTAACGATGATTGAAAAGGTCTTAAAAATCGCTTTCCTTTTATGAGTTTTCATGATAGATTCATAATAAAATAACTACCTTAAATGAAACAACGAATGCTTTTGGCACGATATCTCTGACCAGTTTTTGTAAAATTTTGGGAACAATATTGAGCGATAGTTGCAAATTTTCTTGATTTGAATGAATTTTGTGTTCTGGCTAAAATGATAATGTCAGAATTCGTTTTCTAATATTAAAACGTCGAGATGTTATGCTAATTTCTATCACTTGCAGATTAAAACACGGTCACAATTACTAATTGGTAATATTTGAATTTATTTAAAAGATCGAAATAAGCACCAAATTTTCCTCGGATATGTAAAAATCCGAAACAGCAGCGGCAAGGTAAATCAGAAGGGATGAGCTTAAAGGCCGAAGATGGAAACAAATCGTTTCAAGAGTTGTCAAGTAGGCTGACACATCGACGAATGATATCGTTAGAAGCTGATCAGAATATTCACTGTATAACGTCAAAGCTTCTGCTAAACCCGGCACATTTCGAACTGCAATTAGTGGAATCTTTAGAATTTTTGACGGATTTCTGAGGCATAAAGTATGAATGTTAATACAATCAATTTCAGATAACTGGTAAGTTTTGCGGGACAAGTTCAAAATCATTTTTTTCTTATGAAGCTTATGAAGACAGTCGGTAATATTCAACCATATAATCTAATGGAAGGAGATAATTAATCGGAGGGAGACACCATAATGAAATCTGTTTTGAGCCACATTATGCCGAGATGATTATACTAGTATGATTTTCATCAAGATAAACAAAGTGATATAATTAACAAGCCTTCGATTTTTCCTGAGTTACTCACAACTAAATGATCAAATAAATTACAGAATTTTCGTCTGAAAGGTTTCAAAGAATTATCCCGGTGAAAAAATATGACAGCATAGCCTTTCATCAAGAAATACCTGAAATAAATTATTACTGATTAACAAAGTAAATAGCTCCATTTCAGGCGAATAAATACAATACTGTTACGTAATACTATAATATAGAGAAATGTGAGTTGCTATAAATAAATGAATTTAATACTCATAGGAATTGAAACTGTACTTGATTAACTTAAAATTATCAAGAGTAAAAAAAATAAGCTTATTGACATTTTACAAAATGTATTGCAAGGACTAACTCGGCACTAGCAGCACCTCGTGTGCCCATAGAAAAATTATCAATAAATCGAACCATTTTCTTTTCCAGTGGCACTCTGGTACCACCACTCTATAACTATTTAAGTTTCAGTAATGAATTACACATATATTTATCGAGTACCGTTGAATTGTAATACTAATAGTTTTACTTTATCAATTCTGACTAGGCTTATCTAAAAACTTTCATAAAGCTCTGGAGAACAAGCCTGTCAAAACATTCTGGCTAAAAAATTTAAGTTCATGAAATAGTAATCAACAGATTTCAATACAAAAGCTAACCGTAATTAAAACAATCCTCCTTGAAGAATTTTGCCGGACAAAACCATCAACTAGGGAATCAATTGATCCCATTGTTTACGAACCAGATATTTTCGAGAAAATGAACGCCAAAACGTCACAAATTAATGAGTTCGTTTTCGAATTTTGACAACCCTTTGATTATTTCTTAATCTATTTGTAAGTTTATTTCTTTATAAGTTAAAAAACTTTTAAGCAACAAAAACTTAAACCTTCAATCAAGTGAGAAATCCTACTAAATTAAATATAATACTTTTGTAAGATTCTCTAAGTCAAAATCGCCGATTTTAATCATTGTATCCAAGAACCTGATTTAATTTTCCAGATACGTCGCTTCTGATAAAAAGGATAACAATGCATTCAACTCGACAAAATGAAATGAACATTAAAGAATTTATGAACTTTTCATCAGTTAAAACTTCTAGAACATTTATGAACTGTTCATAAATTCACAAATAAAAATTTGAGCATAGCTTGTACATGAGGATCAGAGAGAAATTATAAATTTGCTTTTTAAGCATATTCGGCATAATATTTTTAGAACATATGTATGCTAAAGCAATCATCTAGGCTACCTTTTATAAACATGTTTTACAATAATTTTGTTATTCAGCTATAAAAAAATGAAAATTTTCTTCAAACTTAAATCTTTTACAAAGGGCGTCATTGTACTATTAATCTTACTTTCATCATTTTTATTTTCTTATTTAGAGCAAGGTAAGCTCAAGAAATCTCTCCTGATGCTTCTAAAGTTGGCGGTCCAATCGACGCTTCTTTAAACTGCTGCTCCTGATGATCTTGTGTTGGCTTTTCAATTTCTTCTCCAGCTGCAGTATTAATGGAAGTTCTTGATGAAGTAACAGGTGAAATGTCTCCGTCAGCAACAGCAGTAGTAGCGGTAATAATTGCATGCTGCTGCTCTGTGGTTATTTGCGGTGACTGTACTTCATCAGTTGTTCTATTCTTTGGGGAAGGAGACGAATCGCCTACAGTTAGGCGATATAGTATCGGCGTTTCTTCCGCCAACTGTTCTCTTTCTACCACTGAAAAAGATGAAACGAAGACAGTTTCGGTCTATTATCTATATACATAAAATCTCTATATATAAAATTTAATAAATCTCTTCTAGCGATAACATTTGATTTGAAGAATTTTAAATTACGATGATCAGCTGGAATCAACGATCAGCGCAGTTCAAGCGATCTTTAGCCATTCTGCTCTTTTTTGTATATTATTTTTTGCAGGAATCAGAGAAGAAAAGACTATCAGTAAGAAAAAATTCTATGAATGATTTATTCTCAAAAAATAAAATCTATGCTTTCATTACTCGAGACTTCCAAACACTACAAGCACAACTTACTTTGCTTCGCACGTAATGCTTCCTGTTTGGTTTTATAATCATCATAAGCACTAAGTAACTTTTCTGACCAATCATCGACCATAGATGCATATTTTGCCTCATCGAGCTACAAACAATGTTCACGCAAAATACGATTTATACCCAGTTTCCTTCAGAGAGATATCTATGAATTATAGTAATGCATATGGAAAAAAACTTGCGAAATTCGTTGATCATAAATTAAGCAATAAATTTAATTTCTTAAAGCTTCTTAAAATAACCCTAATAGTAAATAATAAACATCTGATTTATGCCTCTCAAGCTATCATTATTAAATATCACTAGAAATAGTATAAATTCAAAATGAAGAATGATTTGTCAGACAGCAAAAGAACATTTTATAACTGACCTGAGGTTTTTCTTCACATACTTTTTTCAATTTTGCTGCAAATTCTTCCGATGCAATTTCCATTGAACGTTTTTTGGTTTGAAAAACCTCGCTCAATTTCTTAAGTTCCTCTTCAAGCTTGCTCTGAAAATTTTACCAATAGAATCATTAAATTTCATTATTAGTTTGTCGATAGCTGGAAAATGCATGATCTAGTTTTCATAGTACAAATGCGATCGCATTCCTTTCACCACAAAGAATCACTGAATACATATATATTAGTAAAACTTATTTGATGCAAAGCTAATGACGTCGCTTGCTTCTTCAGCATTTCGATGCGGTTCTGAGCAAGAACTGTTCTAGTATCAGTAACAATATTACCACTAAAGAGATCTGCTATAAGCCGATGATTTCGATCGAATCTGTAATAAAAGACAGAAGATATATATATACTATAAATACTACGCTTTAAATCAATAGCGATAGTGCTATAAATAGTCTAAATTTCGAAAACTACAAACCTAACAGCAGCAATTCGGCGAGAAGATAGATCGCCAAGTTCTTCATCTTCCACCGGTTGAATCACGACGCCTCCTGTATCCAATCGACCGCGACTGGCTGTAAAATGTAGTGGCTCAACAAGCTAATGATAACTTATCGTTGTGAATTGATTTACTTACAAACCCTGAAATCAACTTCCATACTCCGCAATTTTAGGATGAACTATAAAAGAATTTTCATAATCTCGAGGATATGCCAGTGTATATTGAATATGAAATTGCGACCGTGCTCAAAATTTAATCAGGAAATTCTTAGGTAGATTAATTAGCAAAGAACTGGAAAACTGATAACAAGTCAATTTATCTGACCGGCAATCACACCGCCAACTGTATTTGATTTGTCGCTGACTTTTGCTCGATTTTTTGCTGACAAATACTGCTGATAAGCAGCCGAATTGTGATAAGCTTTCAACGCCTTCTCATATTCTTGTCGTTCAATGTCATACTCCTTCAAAAAACATACTTGTAAATTCCAGTTTGAACGAAAAAAAAATTAAGTTGAACGATCGTAATTACTGTTCATCAAATGAAATATTGGAAATAGAGCAAATAACCTGGTGATATATAGCTTTTTCTGATTCCGGTGCATCGCGCCACATCTGACCAATCACTTTCCCAATATCCCACAACTGACTATCTGGGTTTTCTGCGCGTACCTAAACAGATATTTTTTTTAATAGATTATCAGAGAACTGTTAAAAAAAATCTCAGAAAACTTAGCTAATATCGAAAGTTAGAAATATAATACGAAAACCAATAACTGTAAAATTTTCAATAAATTACTTTGGCCCACATTTTCCGGCTGAACCTCATATATGGTACCAATGGACGATCTGGCGGTTTGGGTGGTTTAAGTGAATTGCTATCATTCTGAAAGTAGAGCTTTTCAGTAATATGAAAGAATGTCGATAATCTTTTAAAACTGATCAATTATTTTCAAAATATAATATCAAACTTTAGTTCCAATAACGTGAATTTTATTTCTTTCAGCAAATAAAAAGACTCATTTTCATTTCTAAATAAAAAACGGTGTGATGATTAAAGAAAAATGACATGCCTGACTTGACGGTCGTGGAGGTGGATGACGAAACATAACAATCTCCGGTAACCCTGCAATAGCTTGAGGTGAGATATCTCACAGTACAAACCACGAACTCAAGAATTCTCCAACCCAATTTCTACGTTCCCGCAATACCGTTCGTTCTTCTTACGTTACCCCGCCATCAACCTTCAGACCAATGATAATTCTAAGTGAAACGCGCGGGGTCACTTTGCGAATTCTTGTGTTTCAATAATTTTTATTGTTATATTTCCTTTTAATTTGCGAGGAATATCAAGCCGATGATTGCAGAGAGTATGTTTCGGTTGAATTCCATGAAGCTGCCATGTTTAATTGATTTCTTTTTTATATAATAAACAAAATTTGAGCTGCTAACTGAACTCACGTCTTCAATTTTACGTGATCTCTTCTATCTCTTTTTATTTCATTATTCGTTGTTGCATCTTCATAGCCATATGGAAAAAACAGATTCAGAAATTGAGTAGCTTCATTACAGAAAAATATAATTCCAATTGTTAAATCATTCCATATGATTCGCGAATTGATTGATCAAGTTATTGCTGATCATTTGGCCAACATCTTTCAACCTTTCAATTTTTTTTCAAAGTTTAGAATAGTTTTCATTGTATGTGAATACAAATGTACGTTGTTCCCAACTGAAATGAAATTATTGGAAAGGAAATAATTAACAGGAAGAAATCACTGCTATTCTTCCTTCCTTTCTACTCGTAATATTTGTGAAAATTAGTTCTGAGAAATATTTTTATACGAAGAGAAAAAAATTAATTTGATTGATAGTTTGCTGAAGAAAACGAAAAATTTTGCCAAAGTTAAGATAAGAAATCAGGACATTTTACATTGTTCAATATCGTACCTGAAGTGGAACGATTTGTTGGAAAAAGATTCGCAGTGAAAGAAGAGAGTCCAATTCTGACAGATTGAAGACGTGATGACAAACAACCTTTTTTTGAATGTATTTAAAGAAGTATTGAGAGTTAAAAACTTCAAAATATTTCCGATTCCATATCAATTTTTTAAACATTGTATTGGAATTAGAATTGATATGATTTCTAAAATTTTTTGATAAATGAATACATTCGATATCAGAATTTGTATCCGAAGGCTTATCTAACATTCCATTATCAAACAGAATAATGCGACTTTGCATCATTAAAATCAAAAGAATTTCATGTCATCTATTTGTATTTTCCTCTCCTTTATATTTCATGTTTTCCTCTCTTTTGTATTTCATGTTTTTTAAAAGTTCATTCTGTGCTTGCTCTGCTAACTTTTATTCCTAAATTTTCTTCTCTTCAATACACTAATTTGATACATATATATACATATATATATATATATATATATATATATATATACATATAAAGTTATATTTATTATAACTTTTGAAGTTCTCATGTAACAATCCGCATGCATTATTATTCATTAAAGAAACAAGAAAAAACAGCGAGAAGAACGTGAAATTTGATGACGCGCAAGACGAGAGCCATCGCAGGTTAATTTGTTTAAATCCAAAACTATAAAAGTGATTTAGAATTCATGAAAATTAAGATACATAGAATTTCTATTTATAGATTGGAAAATTCTTCTACCGATGAATTTGCACCAACAATTTTTGTACAAGTAATGTACAAGTGAAACCTGCCATAAATTCTGAATGCTTTTAAAGTACATCTCGTTATGTTGAGAAATTGAAATAAAATTAAGGAATTTCCATCCATCATGAAAGCCTAGGTCTTCAATATAATTGCAAATTAATTTGATCAGAGTTATTTGGCTCTTAATGCACTATTAGCAATACTATCGAAAAACCTGTTATGAATTATTTCAATATTTCTAGAGAGAAAAATCAGTGAACAAATATCATCATCAACATGATAAATGCGACTTCATCAATATCTACCGTAATACTTTTTTCAATTTGAAAATGATAATTGAAGTGAAATAGAAAAAGATAACTTCTTACAGCTTAATTCGATGACGTAAGAATAAATAAATACTCTAAATTGTTTTCATTTTTTGATCAGTAAATGAAAAGAATTGCCATTATTGATGAGTATTATGTTCGGTGTTTTCTTTTTTCTATCAATTTGATATCTTTTGAAAGGTTTAGAGATATTTTATGTAATTTATATGTAATTTAAAGCATAAATACAATAAATATACGAATTAAATGATTTAACTTGTTCAATCTAATTCGTTTTTATGAGCATTTATTTGCTCTCTGACGTAAGTTTGCTCATTCATTGAAATATAACTTCCGATTTTTTAATTTCAATTTTTCAAGCCCACGATTTTTGTCAATAACTAGCATGATCCAGTTAATTTCTTTGAATTAAATTAAATCAGCAAAATGAGTCACATCTCTTCTAATGCTGCAAAGAATATCTTCATCAGAGCTTATATCAGAAATATCAGAAAATCAGAAAAGCCAGAATATGCGGTACTGAGCGATGTTTGTTCCATTTCGGATTCAACAATATTAGAATTCAAAGTACGTTTAAGAAAAAACGAGATTTCTTGCATCTTTTATATAATAAGTTGAATTGATGCTTTGAGATGCATGCAAATCATTTATCTCATAAAGTATGGCTCGTTTAACTTTCACAACCTTTCTACTCAAGATTAATTGCGTATCATTACTTTAATCAAATCTAATTGGTTTCTGTGTAGTATTCAGTTTGGTTACGAAGAAAATCCCATTGCCAGCTAAATTAGTTATTTTGACATAAAAAGCGGTACTGGTACATTGAAGAAAGAATCTACGAAATCAGAAAGCTCGCAGCAGTTATCTTAAATAATATCAGAAAGATGCTACAGAAAATATAACAAAGCAAACGCTACTGCCATCGAAAATTTTCTTAAGTAAACCAGAATACTCAGGACAATTTTTCACTGAGAAAAATATGGAGCAGTAATGAAATAATCGTTTAAATGTATTTGAAGAATGCAAGAATAAAGCAACAATCGATTTCATCACAAAATATTTGCAACATTGATATATGCGTTGGTGTAAATGTAACAGCAACTGTAAGTATTAATGTTTTGAGAGACTGTAGGATGCAGACTTCTTTCAAAAGCTCTAAAATTTTGAGATCAAGATTAATTCAAAGTCTCAAGCAATTTACTGAAATTATTTCTTAGTTATAACTGTTTTTCATCATGATTTTTTTGTCCCTATCGAATCTGATAAAAAGACAACAAAGTGAAAGATCAAAATTAAAAACTACATTATCAAAAGACACTTCAAAAAGAAAAAAAGATAAAATCAAGGTAGGTTCACTGATCTAATACATACTAATACCTAATTCATTTCAACAACGACGAAAAAACAAAAAATCCACATTTACATTCCTAAATTTTTTGAGGATGTTTATGCTCCACGTTCTTTCCTCTTTTCCCAGGTTTGTTGTTGCTTTATTTATTGTGTTAAATTTTATTGAAACTGTGAAGTTTTTCTCTCGAAATAATAAATTTAATCGTTGAGATGGGACTAAAGAATGTCTAAAAGATATGTCTGGACTTCATACCTTGAATGAACATATTTTTTACGTAATTTGAGATATCGGCTTAATCTTCATTATTCTTTTCGTTTCATCTATCAAAACACAATCTTGAGAAACTAACGCTCTCGGATTAAATTCCAATTGAAAAACTATAGAAACTAATAGAAACTATATAACAGTTCATTTTTAGATATAAACTAAATATTGCATGATTGAGAAATTTTGTGAAATTTTTAAAATATATTCAATGTATTTGAATATATTCGATTAATAAAACAAACCACAAAAACCTAAAGAATACATGAAAAGTTTCAAACTTATATGTTAATCAAAGCTAATTGCCTCGTCAAGCATTACCTCAGCTAATATAATACATTAATTATGTGCCTAGGAAATTTGCTATAAATTTCGAGCAAATAAAGTTATTTCAATACAATACATATGCAGTTCAAGAAGTTTTGTTTAGCTGTCTTCTTGAATAATAACGTGACACCCAGTCGAAATTCCAATCTTCCTGAAAAAAGTGGTAACTAATGATGTGCACTAACAATCGTTCAAGAATTCAATTTCCATTTAATAAATATTAAGAATCTTTGTTTCAAATTCTTAATTTTCCATAATTTTTTTACAGTGCGAGTCCTTTGAAAAGCGAAGCAAATAAAATATTAAAGGTAAACTGCTGAAAACAAACAGCACTTTATAGCTTAAGGATTCGAATAAGTCGCGAAATAGTTGCCGAATAAACAAATAATTAGGTTCATCATCAAATTTTAAGACACGACAGTAGTTGAGTACAGTTGTGAACTGAGGAGGCAATCCATCACAGAGAACCTGGAATAAATAGGATGAGAAATAATCGAATATGACTTTTAATATTCGATTCCAAAAAACAGATAAACTGAACATCGTGAAGATAATTTTTGAGTATTATAGATAACCAATTAGAAATTTAACCATCAGGCACTAGAGTAAGTTGGAGAAATTGTCAGGTAAAAACTACCTCTGTCGAAATTGATGCTTTGATTTCTAAAACCTGCTCATTCAGTTCATTTGACTTTCCACATATCTGCCAAGGCAAATTTCCTCTGAAACGGTTTCGTATAAAAAAAAAACAAAAAATGAAAAAAATCGCCAGCGCTTCAAATCCATTAGCTTACTTGAGAAAATATAAGATTATATATACACAGGATTCGAGATCATCCCGTCTGGATGCAACTGTGCCCAAATGCTTATTAAGGGATGCGAAGCAAAGTGAACCGAAAAATTCCTGGAATTATCGAGTATAATAATTTCAATTGAATTCACGGAATCAAACGAACACGGCATTTAAAACTTTTACGACAGGAGTTACAACTATTAACCTACTATATTTTCTTTATATGGAATATGTTTGCGACATCTACCACATATTTTAACATATTTCGATGCCATTTTCATATCCACCAAATAAACTTTAGCAATATTCTCTTTGATGCCCATCACAAAAGTATCTGACTGAAAAAATCTGTCATACTTAACTTTATATAAATAACCTGTTAAAATTAATATAAATATAAATATTATCTAGTTGACCGTGGCAGAAGTATAATTAAACTGAATTAATTTTAAAAACCATAAAAGAATCGTTGGATCAGCAAAGATTGCTCGATTCATTTGTCATTTGTCAATGACAGAAACAATAGGTTCCATGACAAATGCATATGGACAGAAAAGATTTTTTTAGTAGAGTAGTTGTTAAAATTAGAAAAGTTATACTGTAAGATTGCCGTGAATATAGCCTGCATCGTGCATACATTGTATTCGATCCAACATTTGATCAGCAAGCATTAAAACTGTTTTCATACTAAACCGTCGCTTGCAATAAATAAAAAGCTCTTCTAATGCAGGACCCATAAGGTCCATGACCATTGTTTTGCATCCATCTTTGATTCCAAACCTGAAAAAATTAATTGCTATTTTTCACCATATGCATATTTTATTCCATACATGAAAGGAAACTAACATTTGCCCTTTATCCATATTAATATGAGATTCCGTTACAGTGCATGATATACTTTCTATAAAATGTTGGTCGCTAGCATATGCTTTAGGAGACAAAGAGCGCTAAATACGGTAAAGGAAAGAAATGATGAATTTCTTAACCGTACAAAAAACAGAACTTATCGCTAAATGACCGCCACTATCTAAACACAGATTATGATGACCAGAAGATAAACTTCACTTCTGACAGACATTCTATTTATCGTTTCCATGATAAGAAAATAATTGTCTCAAAATTTGTGAGAAGTATAGTTTTATATATAATGATATTTCAGCACTTGAATCGAAGCATTTATTTGGGAAAAAATTGATAAGAAATGTAGCATTGAATATTTACAATGAAACTTGTTTAAATTGAAATTCTCACCAGTGAACATGTGGTACTCCTCTGCCGCGAAGATGTCTATAAACAGCATACTCGTGTTCTAAGCTATTCTCGTCTCTCTTATTCCACTGCAATCGTAATATGGAGAAAAGGAAGTCATAGATGTATTTATCTCACTTTTATTACTTTCATTAAAGTTGTGATCAATAAAAATTCTACTTAACAACATTCAAAAGCATTAATTGGTAACAATGATTAGGTATTAGTTGTAGTAGTAATATCAAGAAAGCAGAAAAAAGTTAATATTAGTTACAATACATTTGAAAAGAAATAGCGTAATATAATACGATAAGAGCGAACTGACATTTAATAATGTTTCAGAAATATAGACTTTTACAGAATAACTAATTAAACAGTTCAAATACCGAACTTTGTTCATGATTGATTGATCATGAAAAATCGCTTTAAAATAGAAAGCAAATGAGAGAAAATGTTGAGCGAAATCTGTTCTACCTGGTTGAAATTTTAGCATAATTCGACATCTCATTAAAGTACGCATTAAATTATTTCAATTTCATGAACATTGGTATTGAGAATAACATTTCTTTAATTTTGTTTTAATGATAACGATACCTACGGACACTATTTAAAATTATCAATAGAAATGAAGAAAAGTTCAAATGTTCGTTAAAACAGATAAAGATATTAATCTCACAATTGCTATTTATTGTTAATTAGTGCAGTTATATTCGAAATTAAAAGATATAACACATATAACTTTGGAAGTAAATTATTAGTATATTACAAAGTTCAATCATAAAACCAAAAGTAATTCAAATGTTTCTCAAAGTCAAAGAACAGCTATTACCACTATTGTATTTACAATTCAAAATTTTTAAATATTAAGGAAGTCAACAATTGCTATTAAGTGAGATACAACCACTAATTGTTCCCCTCAACTAGCAACATATTTATGTTAGCCAGTAATTCGCTATCATTTTCCTAGTGAATATATTTACATCATAAAAATATAATCAATTCTTCAATTCTGCATTTTAATTAGCTCAAATAAATTTTATATTTTCCACTTTTATTTAGTATATATTTGGAATTAATTCAACTTACTATTTAACGATCATAATATTCTATAAATATAAAAATCAAGAGGATAATTAAAAACAGTAGGAGCACTTATAGAAAAAAATGTTCCCCACCACAACAAATACTGCCTGCAATCTTCATATAACAGGACCTTCAGGCAGAAATTTTAAAACAGTTAAAATTAATTATTATGCTTAGCTCAATTGCATCTTCTTAATTTTTCACTGAAGTTTTTATGATGAAACATAAAGTTATTAATGATTATTATTTTGTATTCAATGTAGCCTCATGAAGCTCACCAAAAGAGATCAACATATCATAGCCATTTGTTTCAATATGATTATCAATTCGATATATTTACATGTCAACAATCATTCTAAGTTTTTCTTAACACAATGAACATCAAACAGTATACACGAAATGTGAGACGGGATTTTTGAAACGTTTAAGTAATTTATCATCTTGTAGAATCAATCGATTTAATTTGTACTTTACAATAAAAATAAACCTTGATTTAGAGCAATTTCATTCTGCTCACTGCCAATTGGTTAACATTCGTTTGTGGAGCTTTGGAGAGTAAGTTTTGAGATCTTTTCTTTGCACTATACTCCTAATTTAAACAAAAATAAAAATCGAGTGCTATTAACTACCTGATCTATTGATTTACTCTGCTTTTCGTTGAAAATTTGCTCCGATTTTACGGCTACACATTGGTTATCTGAATGGCGTATGGCAATAAAGATCTTCTCGGATCTTTTTTCATTCAGCAGGCAACATTCTCCATAACTCGCATAAAAATTATCATTTCTATGGCTGACTTTCATTAGAGGTCATGAATAAATTTGATAACTGAAAACATGTGAATAAGGTTTTTCAATGATTACTCCGATATTGAGTGATTCATTTAACCTTTATGCAATGAACCTTATGTCGCACCAGAATAACTGGCAGATAAAATTCATAAGTGAAGCTTCTTTTTATTGCAATAAAAACTCTCTCTCTTGCACTCATGAAGCATTTGCATATTCAGGAAATGATAGTAACTCATCTTTTAATGTTCCATAGATAAATACAACTCACTGGCTCCGAATAATTCCTTAAAGGAAGTACTCGGAACAACATATAAACCCTAAACAACTATCATTTCTATAGCAATAATCAGTACATCAATTCCTGAAATTGGATAAGTACAAAGACTATGTTCTCAACTTCATAATTCATGACAGAACTTGCCAAATTGGACAAAATTCAATAATTCCTAGAAATTTTCTAAACATTTTGCAAACATTATAAAATGCCGCAACACTTTTTGCTTATCGCCATTTGCTGTGTGAGCCAAGATATAACTAATGAATAACTCCAATATTAATCTTACCTACCATGATATTTGAGTAAATAACAGTGCATGCGCTTAAACTCGATTGCTTTAGTATGAAAAAATGACAGAAAAAAATGAATTATATTTCACATTCTTTATATGTAAATTAATGAAACTCTCCACATATTGACATTATCATCCGATCAAAAAAAAATTGAAGGGATGTTGGTGGATCCATCCAATCATGATATATTACAGCAAACAAAGTTTTCTGTATTTTTTAAATAAAAAAACATAAATAACTCCCATATGTATAAAAAAACAATCTCAATGCCAATTTCTGATTATTTTAACTGACTGCAATTTAATGACTACATTATCCGCTCTGATCAAGTAAAATTTGAAAAAGAATAAAAATATGAAAATTTTTGAATCTGGTTATACAATAGAAGCAACAAGTTCTATACATTATTAAATATTCTTAAAATTTTTTAAGATCAAATTCAACTCAATTTTATAAAAAAATCTCTAAAATATCTTTTACTTATAACTAAATACTTATTTCGAGCTTAAGTATAATATCCATTTAATCAAAAACATTGTCTTGAAGCATGCAGAAAATATGATTTGAACTTGAGCCTTTATACAAAATATCTATTTTAAAAAATTATCATATGACTGGTCAGAGCACTTCCATTAAGTCAACGGAAGTCTGATGATCATTACATTCATGAAATCAAATTTACGAATTTAAATTCTCTGAAAATAGTGCGCTCTTTAAATTATTGGATAGATTGATTCTTTATAAAATCATCCGATATGATCCAGATTCTTTGCTATGCGAAACATCAAAAGAGAATGATGATAAAATTCCAAATGAAATTTTAATAAAATTCTGTGAAAACACTTTCCAATCAATGACTGAACATTTGTAGTAATTGTAATACTTCTAGCAATTAACGTTAGACACCTGGAGCAGTGCCCGATTGCGCACCACCTTGTCCCGAACCAGCCAATGCAAGCGCTGCCGCTGTATGTTGCGCCGCTTTCTGTTTCAACATTGTCCAATCAAATGTATAGTCATACTGCAAATAATGACGTTTTGCATTCCATTCAATCAGTCAGGTAATGATATTATTCTTCAAAAAAAGGATAAGAAAGATAGTTTTCTTATCTTTATGATTGAACTTCTAAACAGGAGAAATATTCAAAATCACAGCTCAGAAAAAGTAGTTACTTATTTATATATACTTACAAGACAACTATAAGAAAAAACTACCTGATGATTCAAAGTTCTAAACAGAATGCGGAACAGCTGCCGCAAATACATGTAATCTGGTGCTTCATCGAATCGTAGACCGCGAGTATAATTTAAATACATAGCAAATTCGGCCGGAAATCCTTTGCAGAGAACCTACAGTATACATAAATTACTTAGACCTCTTTATCCAATCAAATCAAAAATGCCGAAACAGCATAACTCATCGAACATATACCATTATACAGTTACCTCAACGGGTGTAGACATTTTTTTCTCGCTGATTTTCTCATACTTTTGTTTTTTTGTTGCAGCTTTCAAACCTTGCCATGGAAGTGTTCCTCTAGAATAATAATTTTTAAATCTTAGAATTCAATAACTAATTTTTCTAATTCGATTCGGAAATGAAGAAAATTCTATTATTTTCAATCTTAACTAACTTGTTGAAATACATTAGAACATATCCAAGCGATTCCATATCATCTCGTCGTGACTGCTCGATACCCAAGTGTGCATTGATTGATGCGTATCGAGCAGTTCCCGTTAAATTCTGAATTTATGATTTTTCTCAATTATTCTCTTTTTATACAGAAAATATAATAGAAAAATAAAGTCTTATTCAACAAATATTTTCAAGAAAGAATCTCTGTATCATCACAAACACAATTCTGCAAATACCTTATCCTCTCGATACGGGATATGGGCTCGCGTACGTGAGTCACGATATTTTTTAGCCAAACCGAAATCAATCAAAAATAATTTGTTGCAGTGTCGTCCTATACCCATCATGAAATTGTCGGGCTGAAATCACACAAATCAAAATTACTTATAACTGACAAATATAATGACTGAAAAGTGTTAGCTGCTTAATTTTTTTCAATTATTGCTAGTTTCAAATCAATATTCTTTCTACTAAACAATCTACAACCTTATACTTCCACCTTAGGCAATATTTCACCATGTTGACAGATATGTGAGTTAGCAATTATATGTTAGGACAAAACGTTCTAGAATACTTCTGCTCATCTGGAATATAGTTCATAAGTATGAACCAAAAGTTATTGTTCCGCCCCTTTAAAATGCAAAAAAAGCAGGATTTCGACAGCAATGATCGCTTCTTTCCGTTCATTTACCTTTATATCCCTGTGAATGAAGTTTTTGACATGGACGTATTCAATGCGTCCAATCATTTGATCCGCTAGCATTAGCACGGTTTTCATAGTAAAACGACGGCTGCAAAAGTTAAAAAGATCCTCTAATGAAGGACCTAATAAATCCATCACCAGAACATTGTATTCCCGTTCCGTACCATACCTAAAAAACGCTGATAAAAGCATGGTTCAAAATTCAATAACATAATATAAAAATATCGAAGCATCGAGGCGGAAATGATCGAGTTTTCACTCAAATTTTATTTTACATCTTTATAAAATAGATTTTGTTTGTGTTTCCTCACTCCACTGATCCTTAAGCATCACAAAAATTATCACGGTTGAATCATTTTTGTAGCACTGGTTTCCAACAGTACTAATTCCAATTTTACTAAATGTTTTGCCAGACACAAAAATATTTTTTCAAGGGAGTAAAAAATACCCTAAAATATTAAGATAACACCATCTCATTAGCTAGTAATTAACAGTACTGATAAAATTTCAAGAAAAATTATTTAAGAAAATAAAACAAAAGTATGTAATATAAGGTTTCATTTTTATTCCTTTGATGTTTGAATTTAGTAAAAATAAAAATATCCCTAATGTGACTATATTAAAAATGAAAGAGGTGACCATCGTATGTGTGGTATGCCAACTCCACCCTGCAGAATTTTGTACACTTTGCTTTCGTAAAGCAGTTGCGGATGACGGGCCTGGAAAATAAAGGATTCATAATTTCGGAAATCTTGCTTTGAAATCTACATTTTTGTGAAAGATATCATTGTTCTCATTTTCTATCATGAATATATATATGAATAATTTTAAATAACCTTGTTGGATTCCATTTTAACAGCCACTTCCTCACCATTTGTGATATTTATAGCCAAATAAATGTCACCAAACGATCCAGAACCTATTTTACGGATTAGTTTATATTTCGTTGCAACGATAAAATCACGAGAATTGGTGGCAACGCCCGCCATTCTCGGGCCTGAAATTATAGGTGATTCGAATTTTAATAAATGCATTTTACAAGAAACTCACTTCGTATTATAAGAACATTAAAATCTCACCGGTCTTAAATCTAGTAAAGTTCTCCAAGTAAACTTAAATAAATAATTTCATTTGATCTGTGAAAAGAGGAAAAATCTCGGAAAAGCTCACACCAGTAAATTTTAATATAATCAGCTTAACAGAACTAAAATAAACTTCTCATTGATGTTCCACTTGTCTTAAGAAAAAACATCATTCATTCATCCAATTTAGCAGTTCTATATAGGTCCTTAACTCAAAAAGGTAAAATATCTATCTTTATCAACTAAAAATAGAAAGCAGATTAAAAATAGCCAAATGAAGGAATTTCTGCTCTGTCTTCCTTTCTGTTGAAAATTGGAAAATCTACTACAGTATTAACATAGCAGTTTATTGTTAAATTTATAAGCAAGATACAGACTTGTACTTTGTAGTACTTGTAGTACTTTATAACATCTTGGAAATAACTTATAAATCCATTTTCTATCACCTTATAATTCAAAGTTCAGAATGACAGAAGTTTTGGAACTTACTTTACCCTCTACCACAATTAGCAAATTTAATTTAATTATATAATCTAATTCCGAGAAAAATGTTGAACTCCTTCACACCAAATTCAAACCCTCTTCACTGTAAAAAAAATCGATAAAAGGGAACGCTAAAGCTGTAGAAATAATAGATCTCCACAAATCCTACTATTCCAATTACAAATTGTTACAATTACATAACCCACTACGGAATGACATCACCTCAATTCCAATTCCCGACCGCTCTAAAAAATCCCAAACTGTGATATAACCAACTGAACCGCATCATATCTCTCTTAACAGCGCGCAACGCAACCGCAACGCAGTGTAGCATGCAACGAGCAACAGAAATATAAAAAGTGTCGCGATGTTTCGAGGGAGGGAAGGAGAAGCCCGCTATTCGGTCTACCGGTAGATGTACTGGGGTCTTTTTCATGTTGAGATGAATTTGTTTAGCCGTAGTCAATGTTTATACCTCCCTTCTCTTCAGCTTTACGACGGCTTCTGCTTTTGCGTCATTTTATTGCACTACCAAAAAGACTCAGCAGGATTGATACGTTATCCACTTATATATCACTACCAATCAATAGTTTATCAATCACACTGTTAACACATTAAAAGTAATATTTGAGTTTATTCTGCGGCTAGAATTAAGCAAATTACGAAACGATAACTCTCATATTCTTTATTCAAATCTGGTATACTGTAGCAGATAGCAACGGGAAAATAGATGAATACCACCCTATCTTATATTCACACTGTTCTCAAATCGAACAAATACAACTTTTATGATGGAGAGATACCAAATAGTAAGATAAGATATTTATTTACCTTAATTTATTATCCTCGATCCTATGCCGTAGTAGGCTCAGTGGAAATGAGACGTAAAGGGAGGAGAAACAGTGTAAACAGTGCAAGCCATACTTTTAAGTTCTCAAAGATATCATTTAAAGAGCCATCCTCAATATCTACATGTTTCTCATTCGTTGTGATATTGATTCATTATTCCATCAAATGTGAACAATAATACTAATATTGATTACTCAGAGCCGCGTAGCACGCAGGAAATTCTGGGGAAATCGCACAATAGAATTATTTAAAATATCATCAGTAGACCTAATGCAAAATCTTCTTGTATTTCTACTTTATCCGTCGCACATTTTGATAAGTATGATATTTGGACAAACTTGAATTCTCAACTGTAATAACTCTAAATAACAAACAGATAAATCAATTATATCATTTCATACTCTTTCACAAATACATTTTCTTTGCAATGGAATGCAGTCATGAAGTTTGAATCAATGAAAGAACAGTGAGATTATCCACTCGAACAGGAATTCATTTTTTTCATTGTCTTTTACGAAAAATTTATTTACCGCGTAATATCGGTTTAGATACTTGAAATTGGGATATAAAAATTTGTAGCCAAAAAATGACAGAAATAAATACATTTTTAAAGCAGATACTGGAAATCAATCACAGTGAATGATAAAAGAAAAGCTGAAACTATTATCACCTTTTGATCTACATAGAGTGGTCAACAAAAGGCCGAGGTAGAAATGGAAAAATACAATGCAAAGAACTTGATTGCTAAATTTGGTAATTCTATTAAAAATATGATTGAAATTCTTCTAAACGATAGTTTATTGTAAAGGATTAATAAGTATGCAAAAACTCATACGACATTCAGTATGAGTTTGTTTGATATCACTTAATACATGGAGGTTTTGTAATTTCCTATTACTATGGTATATTCCTTCCATTCAATTCAAGCTTAGATTGAAAAAACAATCACTTGTAAAGAATACTATCTTATTTTTTGACTGATAAAAATCTTCAATTTCTATTATGGATCGACTGCCGAATTTTAGAATGTTATTTCTTAGTGAATATAACTTATGAAAAAATGAAGTACAAACATGAATAATATGCTTCTTAAACACTTATGATTACGTGAATTTAATTGAAAAAATAATTCAGAAACAAGAATGAAGAGAAAGAAATTTACTTAACGAAGTGGAATTTTTAAATCGTTTGTTATTTCCCCTATTCCATGCTCTTCTTTGCTGCATGAGTAGAAGAAATCGTTTTTGCTGTTTGCTGTTTGAGAATGGTCCAATCAAATATGTTATCATACTGAAATATGCCGTGAAGACCGATTCCAGTGGCAACAAACAAAAAACGAAAAATCTCATTTTTTTGGAAGATCAAAAATAGCGAGGCATTTGGAATAGCAGACACAAAACAAAGTGAGAGAATGTTCGTCGATATCACTCACCTCATAATTTAATTTTTTAAACAGAGTGCCGAATAATTCTTTAAGATATGTATAATCGGGAGCTTCATCAAAGCGTAATTTATGGCAATAATGAAAATACATCGCGAACTCAGTCGGAAGATTTCTACAAAGAACCTAAAAAAATAATTTGAAATTTCAGAATATTCAGTAAATGTAAGAAGACTTTTTACCATGTCAGACATCAAACACCAGAATCAATTTCAACATCACATTGATGTCAGCAGCTTTTAAAGAGGACTCATGATGATGATTATTTTGCCCAGTTTACTTACTGACAAACCATCATTCTTGGACCTTCTAACTTTAAGCAACTGTTTAATTTCAACACCATTAGTTACATATCTTCTCTTTATTAACATTTAGTAAAATTTCGGGCACTTTTCTTCAAAAAATAACAAATGAGCTGGTAAAAAGTCACCAAAACATAAATTATGCATTAGTATTTAAAACTGAGTACGTAATAGATATATGATGGAATGAAGAGCAATAATACAAGTAAAAATCGAAAATTGTGCCTGAATTGGCGTAGTTAATTTCTTTTCACATATTTTTTCGTATTTCTGTTTTTTTGTTACTGCTTTCAACCCTTGCCACGGTAGAGAGCCTCTGAAAAAGTTTAAAATGATTGATAATCACTACACCAATTGAATTATGAACAAGAAAATGCAAGGTAAAATCAAATTTCAAGATAAAAAGCATATGTAATCCTAAGCTGAAAAGAATAAGAGGAATTCTAATAACAGTTACTTCAGCAAACTTATGAATATCATTTTCGAAACAATTTATCCAGACCTATTGAAATATATAAGCACGTAGCCGAGAGATAGCATATCGTCCCTTCGTGCCAATTCAACTCCAAGATGCGCATTGACCGATGCATAACGTACTGTTCCCGTTAGATGCTGAACTAATTTTCCTCATCAAGGAAACAAGAGTAATTAAAACTTGATAGAGAAGTTTTCACCACACTAACCTTGCCTTCACGATAAGGGATATGTACACCTGTGCCAGAATTACGATATTCCTTCGCTAAACCGAAATCAATCAAAAATAATTTATTACAATATCGACCAACACCCATCAAGAAATTATCCGGCTAAAAGTATATTATATGCAACTATAATGTAAAATAGCAGATACGAATTCCTCACAGCTTTAATTCTCACGTCAATCATCAAGAGAATATTAGGTTAAATTTTTTGGTTAAAAACATATCATTAGTCTGAATATTGGATATTTATTATGAAAATCGAACCTTCAAATAATGAAGTCGAAACAACTCACTTGATTTAGAACAATGTGATGGGGAATAATATAGAAATGTTTACAAACAAGCGAGATATCAAATACGTTTTCAGCAAATAAGCAAAAAAGAAACAAAGAGAAAAAATAAAAAAATCAAGCCTTTATGTCCCGATGTATGAAATTTTTGATATGCACAAACTGAATTCGTTCTATCATTTGCTCAACAAGCATTAAAATAGTCTTCATTGTGAATTGACGATTACAGTAATTGAATAGATCTTCAAGAGATGGACCCAATAAATCCATTACTAATAAGTTGTAATCTTTTTCAGTACCATACCTTTAGAATAAAAATTAACACGTATTTTCGGCTACCATTCCAAACTTCTTACGTAAAACAGGACAATTTTTCCCACTTAGATTAATTCTTAAGCATATCCTTCATTTATAAATATCCAGTTGACTAACTTTTACTTCTCTAAACTCTCTTAATCGTTTTCAATCTATCTTCAATTAGAACTTATTTTACTGCAACAAAGAAAAACAGCGGGGCAATTGTCCTATTACAACATGTTATGAATGCGGCAAAATTAATTAGTAATTCCAAAACATTTCTAACTCTCTTCAAATTATATTAAGGTACTGCCCGAATATAGGTTCGGCTTTTTTGCCATTGCTTTTTACATTTATTTCTGCAACAGCCCCTAATCATATAATTCGTGCTTTTCCTTTCATCGGATACATGACGAACTCGTCCATTCTGAGAGAAAGACTAATGATGAAGCTTCTCCGAAATGCAGAAATCTTCACTCTACAAAATTCACTTCACTCAGCATATAGTGCTTACCATCGTAGTCGAGGGATTCCAAAACCTCCATGCAAAATTTTATAAATTCTGCTTTCATACAGGAGTTGTGGATAACGAGCCTATAAGTATCCCTCTATTAGTGCTAAAACAATTGTTTTTATGAGAAACAAAAATTTTAGCTGAATGACAGTGAAAAAAGTTTAAAAATTATTGCCAATTCCTTTTTGAAACAATCACTCAACTGATGCAAATAACCAAACTAAATTAAAGTTTTTGGAAAACTGAAAATAATACAACAGCTTTGCTTTGATCTCTTAAATTTGAAATTATTCTTTCACTTATCCTCAATCTCTGATAATTTAATATTGCATTTTCAGTATGATCTATTGACCAATTCAATCGAAGAACATTTTTGATTCTAATGATTTTAAAATTTCGGACGAAAACCTTGCTGGATTCAAGTTTCACAGCTACTTCTTCTCCGGTAGCAATAACGATAGCCAAATAGATATCTCCAAAAGACCCAGAGCCAATTTTCCGATACAATTTATACTTGGAGGCGATGATACAATCACCCGGCGCAGTTGGTATTCCTGAAGCGGTCTGCGATAAGTCAGATGTTTCTTCCGCTGCCATTTGCCTCCTGCCAAAGAAGCGAATAATTTTATAAAGAATATCTGATTATTAAAGAGAAACAATGTTACTTTGCTTTTCCCAATCATTATTTCAGAGGAAGTGAAATTAAAACTAGAAAGCCATTGAAACAGGAATCTGATAACAAAATCTGCTCAAGATAAATTTAACATTACTCCCCCGGAACGGTCATAAAGTAAGTGATAGAATTCTGCATATTTAGCTTATTGCCCCGTTTATTATATTTATGAGCTCAAATAAACAGATATATGATCTTCCTTTTCTCTTGATAGTAGGAAGTATTTTAGATCAGAGAGTTTCGAACAGTAGCCCACTTAATATGAAATCGAGATTTAAATTCAATAACTGAATAAAAAATCTGGAATTCGATCAGCGGTACTTAACAGCTTCCATTACTATAGAATTTCCCTGAATACGAATACTAGAAAAACGAAAACGAAGCTGTAACCATTATAGCGGATACCTCATAATTTTCAACATCATACATCAACACGGATTCTCAATGCTAGCAGCAATCATCGCTTAGCACTTACTATAAGTTCAAAAAAATTAGTCAAATTCCGAGCCAGAAGGAGAAAAGAGTGAACGAATCGGAGAAATGTCAGCAGCCAACCTTCAACAAACAATACAACTCGAGAATGATCATTTCAAATTACTCCTAATACATCATATATAAAATGAAATTTAAGGCGCATCGAACTGAAAAACGACCGAAAAAAGAGTAAACTCCATCCCTCTTAAATAATCAAATTAAATTTTTAGCCCATTCAAGTTCTCCACAATCCAACACTTCGTCTGAAGTACAAACTAATACAAGCATGCACTTCTTTGATAGCCGAAGACTTATTTTTCGCATTTTCAACCGCATGTTTCACTGCATCAAAATAATTTCCCGTCCGAATCAAAAGACAAACATAAAAATATTGAGCTTCCCATGATAATCTGAATAACCGGTCTGTACATGTAAAATTTTCGAGAGACAATGACTTTCCCAAAATGACATTATATTTCTGAAACGACCTCATGAAAACCCCAAGATTAAAAAAATCTGTTTCTGTCAACGAAAAATTCTGATAAAATTATATGATATCTCATTCATTCATATGACAGTAAACAAAGAACACATATTAAATATTTACAAATTCAAGTACCATCGATATGTATGCGCGTTATGAAATCGAAATGGAATACAACTGAAAGCTTCTGTAAAACGATTAAACAGTCAAAATACATTATGCATGGAATAAATGAGGTAAATTTATTTTCGCAATAAATTGAAAAATGAAAAAAAAGATCACAAACTTTGTAGTCAAGAACAAATCATTTTTCACAATTTAACAACAAAATAAATTAGTTCAGAGGAGGTGGATAAAATATTAAGAATTTCTAGAAAAAATAACTTTTCAATCACCATGAAGTGAAATAAGCTTAACTCTAAATGGTTCCTCCAATCTTAATCTTTAAAATGCATCTCCCAAAAAATGATTGTGGAAAAGATAATCCGTTTCTCTAGCTTCGTATTATCAGGTTTATTTCATGCAACAAGAAACGATGTAATTTAATTAAAATCAAATAATACGCAATATGTATAATTCAGTAATATTGAAAGGAAAACTAATCTTATTACGCATAAAATGTACCGTTATAATTACAGATAAAATCGAATAATCTTCTGAAAATATGAAGGGAAAAATAAAAAACAATTTATCTATATATCGATTTCCATAAGAGAATCATCCTGCACATCCGTGTCTGTTTCCGCGATATTTATTATAGAAGACGGCAATTTAGTGCTTTGAGCAATCATTTCATTTAAATAATTCCCCGATTCTGTTGTGACTGTATCATCCGGAAAAGTAACAAAACCTAAAAATAAAAATAATAAGATAAAATCTCAAATCAATATTTCCTACTAAAAAAAATAAGCAAAAAATCGCTATTGAAAATCCGAAAATTTTTACCATTATCATTAGACGCATATCCTACCGCATCTTCAGTATCAATTTCTTTAATTCGTCCAATCATTGCTGGATTATCGTAAGATATGGGTGGCACATAAGGTACTAAAGCCATTGATAAAGGACTGAAGACAATGAATTAAAAGTTTAGAAAATTTTCGAAGTTTTGAACGTGTGATAAACAAAACCAAATGTGGGAATACAGCTGACCTAGAAGCCTTCATTAAATTTAGAAATCTTCATTAGTTACACAGGTTTCCCAGTGAGGGCTTCTAAATTTAAGTACTAGATTAGACTCATGAAATTTTATACATAGGAAGCAAAAACAGAAAAAAAAAGTTTGGTATTGCAAAAATCGAGTTTTGCAAAAGAATAATGAAATAGTGAAAACATACTTGCTAATGAGAATAGGTGGCGCTTTACGTTCATGCTCGATATATTTCCGTAGTCTCTCATCTAGAATTAATAGCGTATCATCTTGCTCGCTATCTTCCTCACCAGTATCTTCTGAGTCACTAAATCATAAACAAATACATAATAAATACACTCTGAAAATCCACTGGTTGTGTTCAAAAATATAGAGATTAGATTTAAAAAAACCTTTCAAGATTTCAAGTGGAGAACGCTAATGTAAATTGATAATACTTAAAGAGAAAGCTCGGGAAAATTTGCAAGAGTAAGGCAGTATATACAGAGCATAAGAAAAATCATCCTATAAATAAATACCTATCCTTCGAATTCAGTATAGATGGACTCGGATCGTTTGATATGTGGAAATTTTCTAAGCGAGCACTAACTTTCTCCATTCTTCGCTTACATAGCGGTGCCTCATTCTACAAGTAACTGTTAACTTTTATGTATCAATACACCGATAATTATATTTTATCACTGCAGTAGATACAAAAATTTTTCTTTTATAATGTACATCATATATAATAAACATAAAATGAATTTGAAGAGTATATCTTCTTTGACAAAACGGTGAAAAAATAGCCAGCGAGTTGAAGAAACTGCATTTATTAATCTTTGAAAAGTTAAGACTAATGAATTCAACTATATATCCGTAATATATATTATATTTTAATAAAGACCTACTCCGTAAAATGAACGACGTTTTCGCGAATTACTTTTTAAATTTCCAGTTTGAACATCAGAGTAATTTTTTTCGTATCCTATTCCATCCTCCTCATTAATCTCCATTCCAACCTGAAAATGATATCATACACATATTAGAAAAAGAGAACGACATGGCATACATGAGGATATAAAGCGAAATGAGTGTAAAATAGAGATACATTCCTTTTATCCCACTCACATGTTAATGCCAACATATCAAATAATTAGCAGCGTTAATATGTTCAAGTCATAGACTTCAAAAAATAACACTCTTCGATATGTATTATTAAACAATTTTTTTAGAATATTTCAACAATAAAAAAAATTGTAAATGCTTTGAAATATACCAAAAAATTTTCTATCAATAAAACATAATGAATTCCACAAAGAATACCGTATCTATGATCACGTTTGATGACACATTCTCTCCGAAGCAATAATGATTCGATTGGGTTTGACGTGACAGATCTATCGAATATGGATTGTCATAAAAGCCAGCATTTGTTAATGGATTCAGATAAGCTCCCGATGATGGTGTTGTCATTGATCTTGTGAAAAAAAAAATGAATATGTCTATTTCATGTAGATAAAAAGGTTAGGAAATCCGATTGTGACATTATTGTAACCTTTAATTCCGATAATGATAATCAATAATGGAGTAATTCCAATTCCATATAGTGAAAATTTGGAATGACTCTATGAAACAGAAAGTTAGGATTTAAAAGGCAATTCAGAAAATTATCAGAGAAAATCACATTAATCATATAAATTATGCCATTGATTATTCCAATGAAAATCAATTCGAACGTTTTATGAAAAGAATTAATGAATGACTGATTACCTTCAGCCAGAAAATCCCGGAATCAACCGAATTCCACCAAAATTTACACCGCAGTCACCTTTTAAAAAGATAAGGAACTTTCGCGAAAATTCTCTAACATTCTTTTTTCAATCTAGTTCTCTTTCTTCATTCTCCTGCATTTCCTTCCCTCATCAGTGCTATGCTATTTCTATGTCTGCTCGCTTCTTTTCCTGAATGAATATTATTGGAGCAAACAATAAGCACCACGTGCTTGAATTTTCCGTAAGTGTTGTACCTGGGAATTACTCATCGTATTTTTTTCAAGTTTATTATGAAGCTTATCTCACGCAGAAAGGAAGAGATGACGCAAAAATTGATTCTAATATACCAATATAACAGAAAACTTTATGAACGACCATTGGAGTGAGCGTCGGTAAGTAAACAGAAAAGAAAAAAACACGGTATCAAGTAGATTGAGACATCACTCTGATAATTAAATGCTTAAGAAGGAAATGCTATCTTTGGGAGGAAGGATTTGTGAAAGAGCGGAAATTTGAATAATGCCAAGAGAATGCTTAGAGCAGCCTATAAATGTTATCGAAAAAGTACCATTGTCATTTATTCAACATTGATAGCGGAAACAGTTGTTTGTGACAAATTTCTTATAACAAAATGTCAATAGTTGCAATTTTTATTCTGCTGCTTATTGCGGCTTTCGCGTATTTTAACATTACTAAGGTAGACTTAATAATATTCTCGTTTTTGGGGCTTACATTAGTAATTTTCTAAGCTAGAATTTAACTGAACATCAGTATTAGCAAGTTGAATTTCGCCTTTTTTGGATAATGAAATTGGAAAATTCAAGACAACATAATGCTTGAAATTTTGTTGAGAGATACGAAAGACTTTGCATGTTAACACGTGGCTTAGTAAATAAAATATTATAGTATGTGATGAATCTTTTTTCAAAAAGATGAATTAGTGTCGAGAGGTAAGTTTCGTGGGCAAATCAATAAACTGCAGTTGTAGTGTGCTAACACAACGTGAATAAATTTCTCACCTTAATTTACATTTCATGAATTCTTTGAATTGTCACCTCAATTGACAAATCAAGATTTTGCGGATAAGCACATTTTACAACTTCGAAATTTAAATTATTTCAGCTTCGACGCGAGGTTGAGACGGCCAAATCGGAAGGTATTATTGCAACGCAAGAGGTGAGGACGCTTCTCATTGTTACGAATGAACTAGTTTAATCAAGTAGAGAAGAGATGTATGCTTGCTTCTCTAACTTTTTTGTTTGCTCGTCTTTTAGGAATATGTAATCATGATAAAAAATGAATAAAAAATTTTTATTCATGCTTCTTTCTTTCACTTAATTACGACTTAAAAAAATTTTTTTCCTCAGATTGCACCACAGAAATCCGAGGGATCAGAACCGTCGGCACCGCCTGCTGAATCAACATCTTCACCGTTACCAATTGAACCGCCACTATCTGCATTGCCAACACCGAAACCGCCACCGCCTGCACCCGAACCGCCACCATCAGCGCCCTTATTGCCAGGATCTGAACCTTTACCGCCACCTTCCTCACTACCAGGATCTGAACCACCCCCGCCACCATTCTCATCGCCAGCACCCGAATCGCCGTTGCTATTTTCATCACCATCCGCTCCTATTGAACCTTCCTCAGCTGTTCCGTCGCTACCATCTTCGTCTTCTACTGCAGGATCTGCGGGGTCTGAAGTATCAAAAACATCGGACCAGTCTTCCCAACCAGAAAATCTAACTACGCCAGTGATAGGTGATATGAATACTGCAAAAGTTCTGGCTACGTCACCAACTGAAGCACTTACTGCAGTGGTAAAAATGATTTTACAAATTGGAGAATTTAAAACTTGGGTTAATAACCAAAAATTCTTATTAAAAAATTGAAGTTGGTATTTCAATTTGTAATTTCTTTATCTGAATTTTAGGAATTATTGTCATCTAAACCAATTGTATCAGCAAACAGTTCACAGAGGTTTTGTTTATCCGTTTTATTTACTAATTGAATACGCACTACGAAACACTTTTAATTATCGATAAATTCGTATTAAACCAAATCATTATTTAAAAAAAAAAGATATTTCATAATTTTTAAATGCTACATTAACCTAATTAGTGGTAAAAGAATAAAAGTGAATTTAATTTGCAGTGGAGCGATGACAGCAAGTGAAACGATCCCAACAGATTCCAGTACCACACCTACAAAACCCAAAGATAAAGATAAAACCCAGAAAAAGAAGAGAAGTGAGAGCTTAACCTCTTTTCTCTTTTCTATTGAATCCTTAATTATGAAAACAATCGAAATGATTCACCTGTTTTTCGATTAAATATCACATTATTTAAATTGCAATGAAATTTAAAAATCTATTTGCACATTGACTTAAAAATGATTTATTTCACCAATAAATAAATAATCTTGCAATTCCAGGCAAAAAAAAGAAAGGATCCAAAAAAGGTATCAGTTTAAGTGATGATTTATAGTAACTTGCCACTAAGTTTTTACTAATGAGCCTTTATGATATGCTGTTCATCAAATCTATTCCGAACATACGAAATTATTATTATTTGATCTTGGCAAACTTTAAAAATTTTTTAAAATAATTTTCCATTTATAGTGAGTTATTGAAATTTCAGGTAAGAAGAAACCATGAACAAATGATGCAAAAAGCGGGGAATCTTTTTTGATTATCTGCATTATTCGCTATATATGCACAGTATATAAATATACACATATTATCAATCAATAAAATTGGCTTCTGGAAAAACTTTTCCTCGAAAAGCTTATAATCCGAATAGTTTGATATCCTGTGTTGACACAGATAGATTCTGCAGGACAGAAGCAAGACCATATTGTTAGCAAATGTGAAAACGACAATGTTTTCCAAGATACTAACTGATGCTAATTGCTGCCATCTGAAGATAACATCACACATTTCCCTACTTGGTTTAGCACTTATCAGCAACACCCAATGAGACAATACCATATCATCAACGAAATTTCGTATTTCTACAAATTCATGAAATAAAAGTCGACAATTGGCGGTCTTGTGGTGTAGTGGTTATCACGTCTGCTTCACACGCAGAAGGTCGCCGGTTCGATCCCGGCCAAGACCTCGATGTCTCATCTAATGGGACGTGAACCATTTTTCCATGTTTAATCGATATAAACAAAACCAACGAACAAAGGAAAAACGCATCTTCAAAAAAAATTCAAGTTATTTGATTTCAATTATAAGTTACTACTAGTTTAGATTTGTCCAATGAAGAGACATCTCACCTGAGTAACTAGAGGATTTTTGAATTGAATTCATCATTTTTTATGCGAATAGCTGCAAAAAACTGCATCACGATTCAGACAAATTTGGTACAGCAGCTCCAAGCATTCCACTAATTTCAATCTGAATGGGAAAATGTATCATGCTAGAATGATTTATTAAATTAGCAGTCTAAAATAGCCATCCTAAGCTTTTTTTGGAATAATTTACTACTCAAAATGACAAAAAATCTCAGGGATCTGTTGAAAATAGTTTCCATTTTTCTGACTTGTTTCAATAATTTCAGTTTAGGTGAATAAAATTTTTCCAAGCAAGAATTTTTATTTTGAGCGGAAAGAATAAAATCAGATATTTAAAAATAAAAAAATTTGATAAAGGAAAATCGTTAGAAGAAATAATATATACACTATGAATAGCAAAAATTAGAAACAATTTTGAGAATACTAGAAAAGCTTCGGAAGTTTTGAAATATCAAAAGCGAGAGGGAATAAAACAGATTCAAAAAAGCCAGCTGAGCTGTTATTTTAAATATTTGCCCGAACAATAAAGCTAACACGTTAAGCGTTTGAATGGATAAAGTTAATAAGTGCAATTATGGATAATAAGTGCGAGACAAAGCATAACGATGACAGAAAACATCATATTTATATTTTTTGAAATAGTAAATGGTAAAAGCTAAATTCTCATTAATAGAGTGCAGTTTTCTTCATTATAGCATAAAAATCATCTTCGCAAACATTACCACTGCCATGGGTATCAGCTTCCAAAATCATTTCCTATAAAATATGAAATTAAAACTTGGGGAAACGGTTGCAAATGAACATTGAGAAATCCAACTAATAACACCAGCTTATAAAAAAATTGTATGAAATTATTACACGATCGTTAAAGTATGACAATAACATCGAGGTGTCAACATTTAGTGTTCAATTAATTGTTTAGGAGTATGAAGATCAATCAACAATATCTCATTCTTTGGTATTAGAACGCCAATTACTTACATAACAACTGTATTAGCAAAGTTACTTAATGAAAGCTAAGCATAAGTAGCATTGATTGCCGAACAATTTGAAGTATAACTTGAATTCTACAGGAAGTGAACTTTTCAAAAAGTAGACGTATGCTTTGTTTGTAACATCAAAAAAAATACTAGTTTCTAAAGACATTCTAAAATATTGTCATCAGAAAAAACTCAGATAACTAATTAATTATAACATTTAGCTAACTTACTTTTAGTTGCTCTTCTGCAATTGTTTCACCTAATTCTTTAGCAACTCTTCGCAAATCATCAACTGTGATATATCCTTTGCAATCAGAATCAAACAATTCAAAAGCAGCATGCATTTCTTTGACCCCATTACGCTCATCTAACTTTTCGCTCAACAAATCACTCAGCTCTTTAAATGTGACTTTATCTGAAATAAGAAAATAAATGCTGCAAATTCAACAAATATGAAAAAGAATTTTCTAAGACATTAAAATATTATACTGTTCCGAACCAGGGGACAGATGAGGAATAGAAATGCTTTATCATCCGCACTCAGAAAAAACAAGACATTTCTTTTCCTTTTCTATTGTCTAATCCGAAACAATAAATATTTTGATGTCTTAAAAAGTTTTCCCATATCTTTTAAAGCCGTATCTTTTAAATTTCAACCCTACACGATATTTTACTGAAACAAAATTTTTTAAAACCACATTTTTTAAATTTTAATCCTATACCATAATTTACTGAAACAAAAATGAAATGCCTTTTTGTTTTCCATTTTCTTCAAATTTTGCTGCCAAAAGTTGTATTTCATCATTTCGTGGTTCGAAACCAAGTGATCGAAGAATTGTCTGAAATGAAACGATTTTCTGGTCATTTTCATTATTATGTCGGAATATCATTGAAACCCGATCAAAACACTTCCATTACCAAAAGAATTACTCCTCTTTTCAAGAAATCCATGGCCCATACGCAGCATCCGTAAAAAAAGTTAACCTTGAGATTTTTGATAGATGTCGCTCCAGTACCTTCCGGATCGCATTTTGAAAATGCTTCCTGCAATTCTCGTCGTGAATATTCACTGATCGTTTGTTGAGATGCTTCAGTAAATTGAAAACCAACTGCCTTAGCCATAACTACAGCAACTAATTGTTTCCCTTCGCAAATGTTAAATATAAATTAATTTATCAAGTAAAGACACGAAGATATCTATTACCTTCAACCTATTGATATATAATTAAGCACGTCTCCTTTACTAGTTTATCGTGTAAGTATCTAAAATTAGTCAATTTACAAAAGACGCAAAGAATTATAATCAAATAAAATGAAATGAAATTTTGTTTTGATCGACGTTAAGCAAACAAAACTATATTAAACTCAAAAATTTTTGCTTCAAATTCATAGGAAAATAGAATAAAGAATGAAAAGGAAGTGACTTCATCCACCGACATTTAAAACTTCTATCAAATTTCATGAAATTCCCGAAATTTCCATTTCCTCTTCCTGACTTCCCACCGGACATATTTCATCAAAGTGATGAAACGATGATCCTTTGCCGTGTCTTTTGGGATGAAACCACTACACAATCTCTGTTTCATCTCAACTTCACCAGTAGGATAATTTTTATGTCTTTGAGGTTAACCGCTTTCTTATGGCTCTACTACTTTCAGAGAAATCAAAATTTCATGGATGATGGAAATCGTGTAATCTTTCATAAAGGTCATTCTTGTCAGCTTCCTTTTCTTTCAGTGGTTTCCGGACAATTGGTAAGGTATAGTTTCATTATTCGTGTTACTGTTGGAATGATTAACAAATTTGATAATAATAATTTTAGGAAGTCGCGCAATTTGTTCGAAAATACTTTGCCTGCGCTACCGTTAGCTACAAATTGCTGGATAAGATAGTGTTATTATGTTTGGACTTATCACAACAGCAATTTCTTGGCGATATACTTTGTACGGTATCATCTTGCATCAGAAAATGTCACTTTCGAATGTCACATCGTCGTGCTCTGAAATACATTATCGAACAAGTATATAGCTTTTCATTCTGAAGTTTTCCTAGTCCACTTATTACGCCATTTCATATTGAAACTTTTTTAATATAGATTTGCCGAAAATTCAAAGTGGGTAAAAAAGTTCTTCCATATTAGTTGGAAATGCGACACGTTGAAATTGACTGGCAGCTGTACAGTTGCTTGACGAATTCTATGATGGACAATGCAGTATATGCAGATAGAATCTATTTCGACGAATTATTTTCAAAATATATCATTGTGCAAGAAAACCGCTACCAGTTATCAGAGGGAACAACTGGTCTCTCTTGTTGGCAGGTATTTTGTGTTTCTTTAAAAATTTTTCTCATTAATAGGTCACATCTGGCAGATCTGTAAAGCGAATGATAATTATCATCAGAGAGGAAAAAACAATGAAACGAAAAAGATAACTAAAAAATAAAGACGGAGTAACAAACTGTGGGAAAATATATTATAAGCTACATTGGTTCTAACTTGTTTCGTTTCATGTTTGCAGGCATCTTGTGATCTTGCGAATTATTTGTTGAAGTATGGTCATGATTATATCAATGGAAATAATATTTTAGAATTAGGTGCCGGTTGCGGACTGCTTGGTATTGCACTTGCTGCTTCTGGTTTTGCCAAAAGCGTCACACTTTCTGACGGGAATGTTGATGTACTGAATATAATCCACGATAACATTCGGTTAAATTTTTCAGAGGTATGTTGAATTATTGAAAGTGAAAGTCTTGAAATAGTAGTGAAGTATTACTATTTTGAATTATGATCTTCACTTCTCTCTATCCTTTTAACTCTGCCAAACACTGTAGCTGACATAGATATGGAAATTTTTTTTGGAAATAGAAACAGCATAGGATCTTCAACTAATATCTTCACGACTATCTTCAACTAATGATCATTAGTAATTTGAGATGTTACATCAGTGGTAAATGTTAGATCATCCATACAAAAAATTAGACGGTTTATAAAGCATCTTTTTTCAGAATTTTGATGTATTGAACGTCATATTTCTTGAATGGGGAACCATGAATTTGGAAAATATTCCTGTTGCACCAGATGTTATCTTTGCGGCAGGTCCAGAATTCAATTAACGAAAGTTTTTAAGAAAAGATTTCGGCCTTTATTAGATGCACATTCATAATTTTTCATTCACAATTACTCAATCTAATATTGAAATAAAGTCGGCTTTTTAGATGTTGTTTACGATATAATGGCGATAAAACTACTTGTTTGTGCCATCAGAAAACTTCTTGTTGCATTTACAAGAGAAATCAAGGCTGGCCCACGTTGTCTGCTAGCAAATACAATAAGAAATCAGGAAACTATGGATAAATTCATAATTTGCACTGGTAGTATTCAAGCTAATAATAGTCATATAACTCATTTTCGTCCGATAATAGCGAGCACGCGGACGCAACAACTGCAGATAGATTTTTGAAGAACGCTACTTTCCTTCTATTCGGGCCATATTATTTTATTTACTCAAATAAGCTATCGATGATTTTTTTTCATGATTTGAATCATTTAGATGTTTTCATATTCCACAATTTTCAGCCAAAAACGGACTTTTGGTGAAAAATTGTTTTACTTACGAGAATAGTATCTTTAAATTTGCCAGTGGAAATGTAGAGGATCAGTCACTGTTCCCTTTCACGGGTACCGTTCAGTGTCCTACAATATTTCATGAACTTATGTTAAAGGAGTAAAAAAAGCAGAAAAATGGTTTGTTAATTTACTAAATAATCTTACTAATAGATTGAATGTTTCCTGTTCTTGGAGTCTTAGAATAATAAGCTTTTATTATGATTTTGATGTTTTATCAATTTTTGTTTTAATTACTTAACATTATCACGTTTATGAATTATTTTGATGTAATGTTTCAGGGACAGGAATGCTGAGATTCAGAAGTCTCTTCAAAATGCATTAACACTCTTATAATGAGTTGGAAAAGATTCAAAGAATTTAAAAAATAATATATTTTTGATTGTTTATGAATAAAGTTCTATACTTTACTTATTTCTCTGTAGTGATAATTGAGATCGTGATTGCCTCTTATCATATCTTACTTACTGTTTTATAAATTGCTTATCGAATATCGTAAGGATAGAAAGCGTAAGGCCTCGGGATGTTTCGCATATTGTTGGAATTAATTTGAAAAATCCTTCAGTCTGGTAATATATGATATAATTTAGCTGAATTTAATTTAAATGTAGCATGGTATAGTTATCATTAATGGAAAGGTGTACTATTCAAAATGCTAGAATTTCTTCGTATTTCATTAGGAATTTCATCATTCATTTGCTATATTGCATAAGATCGAACCTTCACACTCATTCCGTTTAGTTACTTGTTTAATAAGACTGGTAGTAGTTGATTAATTGATACTGCTCGAGATTTGTTATATGCCTTTTTATTTCAAACAGTTCTACAAAGACTTATTTCCCAGTCAAAGTTTACATTTCCGCTATTTGAACTTGAGTACGGAAGGTTTTACTTTTAAAGTAACTTCTTTAATCAAAAATCTAAATTTGAATGGGGAAAAGTACGGTATATCTGAGCACTAAAGTTCTTCAACGATTAAATATTTACTTCTTATTATAACAAATTCCTATTTTTACATTTTTTTAGCATTTGACAACGAAGGTAACCAGAAATGATTGTACCACGTGGATTCGAAGCCAACGCCGACGCAGCTGCACAACAAGTGCAAGAACGCCGACGAGCTCAATTAGAAACCAGAAATGATGCTTTACGTTTTATATTAATTCCGATTGTTTTGGAACTTGGTATAATTTTAAATTTTTGTCATCAATAGATTATATTCGATTCAAGTAGATAATGTTTATAATGAGAATAAATAAATTTATTGTCTTCATTTGATTATTCTCATCTTTTTCTAATTATCTTGTTATTCTAATTTGTGAATGATGAGATTTGAGAATATAGTTTATTAGGAGTATCCAGATTCTACGCTTAGAATATTTAAAGAATGCTTAAATGTTCAAATTTGTATAATTTTTTTCAAATCATGAACTTTGTAAGTACTGCTGTTCAAAAAATTTCAGGCACTCATTTCTGTAATTTGGTTCTTGGTTGGGATTGGATTTGCACATGAATTCAGTAGAATAATCAAGTGAGCATGTGATTCGGCAAATCATATCGTTTCTCTGGAAATTTATCATTTTTACATGATCGCTTACTTCTATTTTATTTTTAGTTTTTAAATTATTTTTGTGATCGCACAATCTGAGAGATTATTTTCCGCCGTGTGTACATGTTTTTCTAGTGTTATTTAATACATTTTGGTCGTTGTTCGTGTAAAGTTTTTACCAAAAACTATTTTTTATTATTCTCGAATGTTCTACGCATGTATGAAATACATCTGATTTTCGAAAGAAAGTTTTGAGAACATATACATTTTAAATTAATTTTTTTAATGTTAAAAAAATGTTTTTTTTTAAAAAAGACGTTTTTTAATGTTAAAATTTTAAATTAATTCATTCTTTAAGCCGCAACCTTATCAGGTCTACTGAAATTCAAATATAGAGAATCAAATTGGGTGTATAATAAGCTCCGAATTGTTTCTCTTTTTTGGTACATTATCATTTGGATACAATGATAAATTTTTGGTACTTTCTTTTCTCCGGTTTATGGTATTGCTTCGTATTCGCAAGTGATATTTTGGTGGAAAAAAATTTTTAGTAGGACAAATTATATTTTTTTAAAAATGTAGAAAAAGCATTTTTGGGAAGGAATGAAGTGCTAGCGGTAAGTTTGAAGGCCAAGTTGCAGACTATATATAATGTTTTATTTGGCTTCTCATTTGTAAGTTCCAATATATTTCAGGAAATCGTTATCAATTGAGTAACCATCTTCAACCAGGATGTCGATTTTGGCGAAAATTGCGGAAATTGAGGCCGAAGTAATGATTAAATCTGAACATACAACGAGAGAAGTTTTGAGTAAATCTGACTCATGAATTTTCTTTATTAGTTGTATGAAGACTTATATTCGTCAAAGATATTTCCAAAATTTTTGTGAGTGATTCATATTTGAAACAGATCACTGCGATAAAATAAATATTGTGAAATAAAAAGAGGAATTTGTGAATTACTTATTTCTGTTTCAGATGGCTCGTACACAAAAAAATAAAGCTACTATGGGCCATTTGGGTATGCTAAAAGCACGTGTAGCGAAATTACGACGGGAACTGATAACACCAAAAAGTGGAAGTGGTGGTTCAGGCGAAGGTTTTGATGTTGCTAAAACAGGTGATGCACGAATCGGATTTGTGGGTTAGTTTTTTTTTTTCTTTTAAAAGAAATAAACATATAGAATTATTAATATGCTAAAGTTATTCGTAGGTGTTACCGGTTATCCGCTTGCACTTTGTCAAATTATATGAAATTTTAATGCGTTGAAAATCTTAAGGCGTCATTTTTTATATCATTTAATATGATTATTTAACAGCTTTTCGCATACTTAATGTGCTGGTTTAGTATAACTTTTTCGTTAGCTAAGATTATTTAGTAATAAATTGTATGTGCTATTCAGCACATATTAGCGGTTTTGCTTTCGGCATTACTGTTTGTAGAGTTTTTCAGAATTCCTTTAGCAAATTTTGAGTTTATTTGGTGAATTTAAATCTTACTCTATATTTTTCTCTTATTGAGGATTTTACTTTAATTTTTCGCCATGAAACAAATGCACGAAGATATTACGAAAATGTTTTTATTGGTGGCACATATTATTTCTGATTCATGTTATTTTTGACATTAATAATAGGGATGTTAATTGCATTAACGACAGTAAAAAAGTGAATAAACGGCTGGAATATAAGGAATACCTGTCGAGTGTCAATAGAATCGAAAACAGATTTCATGTTTATTTGGTCATGTTTTACGGAATGTGGTTTATATTCTATTTATGAAATTTGCATCATCTTTTTTGGAATTTCACCCTAATTTCATAATCATTTCTGAAAGAGAGGAGACGATTTCCTCTTATGTATTATATATGCGACATGAAATCAGGATTTAAGGACTGGTCATGAAATTTATGGGTATTTGTAAAGTTTCTACTAGAGATCCAATAAATTTTTTGGGAAACACTAAATTCCTTGTTAAAATTGCAAATTCTCATTTTTACACAATAATCTGATAAATGATCACTTTGTAAAGCCCAGAAAATATTTCTTGCTTTCATCAATAAAATGCTTTTGTAGGAGCAAGTACTAAATTCGCAGCTATAATTACTCTCTTAAAAAACTAGTCTAACATACTGTTACAAAGTTTTATTGCTATGAAATAAAAAGAGAACAAACAATACGTACGTAAAATTTGTTTTTACATTTATAATGTTGCCATTCATTATCTCGAAGTGATATATATTAATCATCCATGCAAAGGAATGTTAAAATAGATAATAATCTATAATTTGTATTATAAATTGATAAGAAATTGGAATTCTTAATTTAATTACATTGAAGTACAAAATGAACTCAATGACACTTTCACTTCAGATCATCTATAGATGAGAAACTAACAGACTCTTCCGGTGTAAGTTTGTTGGAAGTAGAACTCAAATTCGATGGTAATGATGATTCCCGTAATTGTTTGTAGCATGGCTCGTTAGTATTAACTTTAAGTTGTTTTGTACGAATAAAAGATTGTATATCCAAATTTAAATTCATATTGTGAGAAATCTCTGTAAAATCTTTGACTTTTTCCGTGTAGTTTGGAGCAACAAATTCAGGACTCCTCTCTGTTTCTTTTTCTTCTTCGGCTTCTGATAATTTGTGATATACATTATCTTCTTCATCATCACTTTCACTAGACCAATTATCGAATTGATGGGTTGTTCGCGATTTCTGGATAAAACTAACAGGTTGTTCACCTTTTGCAAAACAGCCTGAGGATTCTAGTTCTGGATGATGTTTTAATTGATTTGGCACAGAATTACATTTAGTTTCTTGATTTGAATGGTATAATTCCAAATTTACTGTTTCTTTATTAGGATTTGCTGCATCGAATGTTGATTCAGAAAATAACATTGATAAGCTGTGAGGTTTGTCTTTTGGTTCTTTATTAACCGACCAAGTTTTTTCATTCTTTAGTTCAGTTTGATTCCAGGTTGCTTCCAAGTGTTCATCAACTTTCGGTTCTTTTAAATTTAAAGCCATAAGTTCAAGAGTGGTTTCAGTTGGTTTCACTTGGTTGATTGTTGCCATTAACTGGTTAAAGTTTGATATCGGGAACTTTCTATGCTGCTGTTCAAAAAATTCCTTTTCTGGCTGACAAAAATAGTTTGTTGAATTCGAGTCAGATTGTGGAGATCTTTCATCAGTTTCTTCATTTTTCGCCAAAATATTGGCAATTTTATGAGGTACTTCTAAAGAGAGGGAGTTATTTTTTTGTTCTTGTATATTTCTTGATTTCTGAACAGTTTGCTTCGGTTGTAGTTCACATATTTGTGATTTGGGTTCTTGGGAGGATTTCAAACCATATATTATGAATAAATCATTTTGTGGTGACGGCGGTACTTCTTCAGCTGGTAGCTGTGATGGATCACACTGGAACATTCGCTTCATTTGGTATTTGTCCATTACTGTTATTTCTCCCGGATTTGAATTATTTCGATCATTCGTTCCAAGAGGTTTTGCCTTTATATTAACATGACTCCTGCTTATCTCATTTTGGTTAGGTTCTACACATGTACCGTAATTCGGCATTTCGAAAGCATTGTTCAATTTGCTAGCATTCTTCTTTGCTTGCCTTTTTGCATAGCAGTCTCTGAAATTAAGCTTCACTCGAATTCAGTTGCTACTATGTCACTTAACGATAACTTCGTCATAATCATATTGATTTCTTTTTCGTAATTATTGTTTTCAAAAAGTTTCGGTAGACAGTTTAAATTAGATACTTCAAGACACGTAAAATTAGAATTAAAAAAAAAAAAGAATAAGTATCAGTTGGACTAAAAATCTTTCCATATGTTTATTGTCGAAATCTGTAGACGATAGTGATTATTGTTTCATAAAAAATTAGATAATTTGAATCTAAGCTCTCATTTTGTTAATTTACGTTCAGGTCCCGGCTGAAATTATGAAATTTATATAACTTTGAGAGTCTCGACACAGTATCTTCATACTTTTTACGATTTAGATTCCATTTCATTTAATATTCTCTCCACATATTTAAAGAATTTCTGGAAGGAAGGGATGAAGAGAGAATGATTATTTTATCGTTTTGGGCTTTACTAACCTTGTTAAAGAATTAGAGAGCGAAATGTGAGATATAACCAGAACATTTTCAAATTCGCTATAGATTTCATCTATAGAAATTGACAAAAATTTTATACTAACGATAATTAGGATAAATGATGATTTTGATCTTTGTTAAGTTTGAACAGTCGCTAAATATATATCTTCTAGTGAAAATTTATCAATCTCTTCATCTAATCTGTTTAGATTTTTGCAGTGATTGAAGGATTTTTCAAAAACTGGAGGAAAAAAAGTAAATTTTTTTCATCACTTAAAAGGAATAATGTCTTACCAACACTGTCTCATGAAGGTGACACCACTGTATGCTTATTCAATTTGTTAAAAATTTCTAGAAAGTTCCCTACTTTATCGCGTTTTTCGCATGTCTTGATTGAAATGGGAAACTGATTACAAGATTATTGAGTGAAATTTGCATGTCAGATATGGATGAAACAAAAAAACAATAAAATAAGGAATTGAACTTACGAATTGCAGGAGAATACAGTATTTTAATTTCTATGCTAAAAAAGTTTGCAATACAAAAATTATTATAATTGTTTCAGTTTTATTGAATTAACTAACAGAGGGAGGACCTTACGTTAAACGAGGTTACTAATATACATGATTTATTGTAAATAGCTATTAAAAGATAATCACGTCAGCTTAATAAGTAAGAAATGAGGGTGAATAGATTTACGGTTTGTTGGATGGGCTTTGTTTTCGATTTTGATGCTCGCTTTTTTTTCTTTTTCCTACCACTAAAATATAATTTCTGTTTGACAAAATGCCGAAATTTTTTGTTGAATAAACATTAATGAAAAGAATGAGAAGCATTTCTCTTAATGCTAATTGCCAGTGCTAATAATTTATAGCATACTAATTTTACTAGAAACAAGTTAATTGTGGATGGCTACAAGTTGGTTGAAGACCAGAACTTATTTGGATATTGAACTCATTTTCTCGTTTTGGAATCTCAGTATAAATCTATATCTTCCTTTAGTTTCATGGATAGAACAAACCATACTTCGTTGCTTTTTTTCAAATTTTCCGAATATGAAATTAAAACTATAGGATGCTTTGCTAGCAATATAATTTTTGTTACATTGCATGGAAAGATATGTGCTTCTGTGTACAAGAATTTATTGGAAGAGAAAAACAGAGTGGAAGATTAATATCAGTGACAAAACTGAGCTTAATTAAGATGATTAATTGTAAATGAAGACTGTAAACGAAAGATTTTTCTTGATGTGATAATAGTAATCAATATTAAAGTCTTGGAAAATATGGAATTATTTGCATCTTCGACTTCACTTTTAAAGAGTTTACACAGAAGTAGTGAGAATTGCACGTATTTCTTAAGGAGAAATTTTAAACATTCATATGTTAATTAACTCGTAATATAGTTGAAAAAAAGAAGTATTGAAACAAAAGAACATAGCTATTGACATTCGTGTCAAGAATAAATGGCATCAAATTCAACTTCCAATATTTAGTTGTTTGTTTATTTAATAAATCTAACCTGCACACTCGAATGTGAATAAATCTAACCTGCACACTCGAATGGCAGCTATAGTGTAGGTGATTGTTAGAAATGTAGCAACAATAGATAGGATAAGCAGAAGACCAAAATTATTCTGCTGTGTAGTTTCGTGATCATTATTGCCTCGGTATTTTTCCATTATAGCTATTCCAACATATTCGATACGTACTCCACCAAGAATGCGAGATAAGGCGGCTAGTTGTGCCGATAAAACATATTTCACTTTAGTAGAGTCCAGAACTGTCATAGTACTGAGAGTACTTCGTCGTTGACTTTTAGTGATTACAAAACCAATTGTTGTTGATTGTAAAGTGTTTGGTTTGATACTGAGTAATACAACATTTTCCTATAATGAGACAATGATTTACGTATCAAGTACGTAATGTTTTGTTTTCAGTTTTGACTTTCTTCCTCTGTTTAGATGTTGAAATTTCGGGAGATATGCACTTTAGTTGCAAATATTATTGCTAAAAAGTTCTCCGGAAATTCTTCTGCATATAATTTGAAGAGGTTCACTATCTAAATAATAATCGAAATTTTAAAGATATGCTGAGTAAATTTTTTTAATAATAAGCATTAAGAGATTTAGCAAATGTATTTGTTTGCAATAAGTCACATGATGCTAATTAAGTCTAAATATTTAATTCATCATTCAGTTGCAAGCAGATAACTGTTCCTTCAATAGTAATTACCTTTTTTAACCTAAGCGTGGTTGCCATACATTCATCAGCTTGTTGCTCACAGTAGTTACTTACAATAGCTGCAACTCGACGTTTAAAATATGATTCGTAGGTTTCATTGGTGTGCAACCGGGCACTTAAATTGACACGCCTGATGTTCATTTCAATTATTGGCAATTCATCCAACTGAAAAATCCTATAATTTAATATTTTTACTTTTATTAAGTTTTTGACTTATATTCATGTGAAAATTGCTTAACTTTCTGTTTTTCATTAAGTTGATCAAAGATTAGTTATGTTCAAATAGGCAGAGAATACTGTATTTTCTAAGCAATCCAGTTAAAATTGAAGGGAATTTTGTTTTTTATTTCTGTCATTTTTTCAAATCATTTTTCCAGAAAAAAAGCCGTAAATTGTGAAAGCCACATTACTATACTTACTCTTTGATTCTAAATATATGTTATTTTTGACAATAATTACTCTGAAGTTATGAGAATTTATTTTTGTTGCTTATAAAAGTTTCGTTTGCAATTTATGCCTCTGAACAATTGACTAAGTCACATCCACTCAAAATCCATCAGATCTATTTTGTAGAAAAAAGGATTAAAGGACAGCTAGCGGAACATATAATAAGTTTTGGAAATATACACTCCGACATCCACTCCATCGGTACTTTATAATTGAATCTTGCTGTCCCACAAGTTTTCAAGGTTCTGAAGACCGAAATTGTTTTAGGAACTAAAGGATTTTATTTTTATCCCTGACAATCAGCGAACCAACTTTAAATAAGTCTTGAATATCTGAATTTTGTAGAAACGAGAAAAGATAGCTTATGTTTTAAGTTTAACCTCTAGGTCACGCTGAATTCATCAATTGTCAGTACATCATTGATCTCTGAACTTTCGATGAGGATTGGGTATTGTTTGGAATGAATTTGGTTAGAAAATTAAGAAAAATAAAATTAGTTCAAAACTTTATTGTAATCAGTTAATGCAAAATAAAACGAAGATTTTAACAAATTCATTTCATTGTACCCTTGTTCATGAGGAATTTTGATCAATAGTCCAAATCAGATATCAGATAAGAGAATTGATTCTCTCAAGTTTGCAAACTCATATTCTTTTCTTCCTCTTCCTCTCTTTGCGTTAGGAATAAAAGAGTCTGCAAAATAAATTGCCTAACCTTTTCGAAACCCCATTTTAAAACCTCTTTAATTTTCGGGCTCCTGCAGATTCGGCCATACAAATCCAATTTTCTCACAGAAAATAAGTCGCAGAGTGAAATTGGTAAAATTATTTAGAATTATTGCTATTATGTTTTGCTAAGAAATTAGAATGTATATCAAGTCTAGGTCTTTAAACATAGATACTTCAAAGTCCCACTTCATATTTTCCGTCATGAAGTATTCATTAGAGTATTTGCTCAAATGAAATAATCCATAAAAATCAACTAAAACTAACAAATTTTATTTCAAAATTGTTTTGAAATTTAAAGCTAAATATACCTCAATGAGTTCATTGCATAGAACATAATGTTTTAACAAATTACCCGCATTCTGTTGGCAAACACATACAAATTCGGAATCATTATTGCATAACAGATCATTACGGATTAAGGGAGAAGTGGTAAAGGTAGTAGTAGTGGGAGTAACAGTAAGAACAGTAATAGTAATAGTAGCAGCAGTAATCGGTGAATATTTCGCTTTCATTGGTCGAAGATAACCAGAAGTAGGTGGATGTAAGGCCACTTTATCAGAAATACCTTTACTGGCTGATGCTGCTGCCAGAGGAAATTTGCCGTATAATATGTATAAAGTAAAGGACAGTAATGGAATTAGGAGCATAATAAAATGTCATGAATTGAATGATGGTTGTAATGATAGTAAAAGCCAAAGGCTACCTTAATTTGAAGACTATGATCAGATGTTACCATTATCCATGTGGCCTTATAAGATCTTGACAACACTACTGAAAGATAATGCTCATGTGCTAGGGCGATCCCTTGTTTCTGCTACAACTGAAGCTGCTATATTCGCATGTCAGCAAAAAATTTCATCTTTAAGGCGATAACACAGACACGCACACACGTCTATGCTGTGGCATAAACTTAATGCTAACGTATAGAGCGGAATTTTCCAAGTGCATTCTATCGCGTCTCTCTTACTTAACTCTTCTCTTTCACTTTATTCGCTTCTTATCACTGCTAACTTTCTCATGTCTGTTTATACCGGTTTCCCTTCATCCATATATTTTCTCGGATATTCTTAGATTTGCCCTCGATCTCCTATCCTATTTTCCCAGCTTCCCTTTCACTTTCATCTTTTCATTCAATATCTCCATATTCTACTTCAATGAAACCCATATTCCATTGATGTTAAATTTCACTGTGGTATTGATAAACATATACATATATGAGAAACAACGATTATTTCATAATTGTTAATTTTCGCGTGTAAGCAAACAAACAAGCTCATCTTCTAAAATATCTCACTTCTGATCTTAACAGTCTTGTAAATCTCCACACATCAAAAGAATCCACTTGCATAATTTTTTCTCTCAAATATCTTCTATCTCTCTTTCTCTCTCTCCGCATTCTTGAATTTGAATTTGTGATAGTGGAAAAGCTGTATTACTGCCTCCCTAAATAGAATTCCAGAGGTTTTCCGAAAAATAGACATGTAGAATCCGTGTCATCCTATTGGATAACAAAGTGTACTTTATTAATAGGCTATTGCAAAATTAGAAAAAATTGGAATTCACCAATATTTCAAACCTTTTCAAGAATTTAAATATTTTCAATTCAAAAGAAGGCAAACATATAAAAATACTGAAGATATAAAATCGACTTAAACTCTATCGTCAGCACAATGCTTCAAAGCAAAAAATACAGTCATATTATAAGGCAAAAGTCTACGCAGAGGTTATCTGACGAATGGAAAATGACAGAAGTGATGCAGTTTGTCAGCCTCACTGTGTTAAAAAAGGCTACGGTACCCACTAACAAGCTGTTTTTTTCAATTTGTTTTTGTCATGAAGAAAATTTATCATTTTTCTTCGAGTACTTCATAGAATAAATATTACACACCTTCATCAAAACTAGTATTTAATTTAAAGTCATAATTAATAAGTTAGACTAGGAACAGAGAGGTTTGGAAAAGGCGTGAATCAAAAAGCAAAAACAAAAAAGCGAAAAAAGACGAAGGAATTTCTTTCTGGAATGAAAACTTGTATTAGAATATGTCCTAATAATTTTTTCATTAAGTGAAGAGGAAAGCTGACAAAATTTCGAGATTTTTATCAAAGACTGAAAATATTTTATGAATATTTTCAAAGCGGCGCGGAATTTTCTTATCTGAAAATTTGTCACATGTATTAGACATTACTTTAAAATGTTGATTTATTTATTTCAGTGAAGTAAAAGAAATAGTCAAGAGACTATCTATAACTAGAATGAGTGTAAAATATTTCCACAAACAAAACCTGGATTCTTTAATAATACTTATTGAACCCTTTTTGCTCTTCAAATTAAAACACATATTACCAGCTGAGCAGTAGAAGTTGCCGTTTTAGTTACGCTTAAATTTAATTCTTGGCTAAAAATAGAATTATCAGCTGTTACAATATTCCTCAAAATACAAATCAAATCTAGATTTCAAATTTCCCGAAATATTAATCAATTAGTTAAACTTAGTTTAAGCATTATAATTCCTTTCAGGATTTCCATCGGTTGGTAAATCAACGCTATTATGTAATCTTGCTGGTGTTTATTCGGAAGTAGCTGCATATGAATTCACCACGCTCACAACAGTTCCAGGTGTCATTCGCTACAAAGGTGCCAAAATGCAGCTTTTGGATTTGCCCGGAATTATTGAGGGTGCAAAAGATGGAAAGGGACGTGGTCGGCAAGTAATTGCTGGTTGGTATAGAAATCATTTTCGAACTTTTATTCGTAAGTGAAATCTCATTTTTTGACTTATCTTGTTGATTGCAAATTAAATATGCCGTAACTTTTTCGTTTTAAGTGGCACGAACATGTTCGTTAATTTTGATGATATTGGATGTTATGAAGCCTTTGCAACACAAAAAATTGCTTGAACAGGAATTGGAAGGCTTCGGCATACGGTTGAACAAATCACCGCCAAATATTGTTTTTAAACGTAAGGAAAAAGGTGGATTGAATCTAACCTGTTTGGTGAGCCATTGCATACGTCAATCATCTTCCGGCATTATTTAACTATGTGCTGTTTCTAACTTTCGCTAATTACCTCGATATTTTTTTTAATGACTTTATTCTGAACTCCGCTAATTACCAGTATTTACATTATACTATCCAAATCATAATTTCTTTTAGGGCATTTATATTAAATTGAAATTACTTTACTCAGCTGTGCTTCCAGGCTCCACAGTCAGAACTGGATGCGGAAACAGTAAAAAGTATTTTAGCGGAATATCGTATACACAATGCCGATGTCTCTCTAAAGTATGATGCCACATCGGAGGATTTAATTGACGTCATTGAAGGAAATAGGTAGGTACCCCCGGAAATGTGAATAGAGGAATTGATGTGTTTTTGATTGCCATCTCTTATGTTGTTTTCATATCCAATTTGGAGTCTGCACTGCTTTTTTGATCATTCTCTGGATTAAATATATTCAACATTATAAAAGTTCTCATCTATTGCAGGATTTATATCCCATGTATATATGTTCTGAATAAAATCGATCAAATTTCAATAGAGGTAAAACTGTCGTTTTTATTTGCTTCAGAAAAGATTTATCTCCAGTCCCATCTAGATTAAATTAATTTTCAGGAATTAGACATAATATATAAAATCCCTCATTGTGTTCCCATTTCTGCGCATCACAAATGGAACTTCGATGATTTGCTAGAAAAAATATGGGATTATTTAAATCTCATTAGGGTGTAAGTTTACAATTTTTTTTCGTTACTCAAGCGATCCGGAATGAAAAGCGGAAGGTGGAAATTTAGATATCAATTCCAAGTTAACAAATTCCTAGAAGCTTCGAAAATCTAGCTTATGAATGAACACTTATAATTTTTTGTAGCTAAAAGCAAATTGACTGGTAGTAAATGCATACATTTTAGATATACAAAACCGAAGGGACAGTTACCTGATTACAATGCACCTATAGTATTACCAGCAGAAACGCGAACTGTAGATGATTTATGTTTCAAAATTCATAAAAGTCTTCAGAAAGACTTCAAATTGTAAGCTGTTTTTAAAATCTTTTGTTCAAGCTGTAAGATAAACAAACCCTAATATTATTATAAGTTAATCAATCGCTTTATATGCTAGAAGACATATTTAATTCAAGCAACATGGCTGTATATCAAACTTTGATGCACAACTACTAATGAGTATCATTTTCAGTGCATATGTTTGGGGAAGTTCGGCAAAACATAATCCGCAAAGGGTAGGCAAGGAACACGTACTGAATGATGAGGATGTCGTACAAATCGTTAAAAAGTTGTTCTTTTCTCTATTATCTTTCTTTTGAAATAAATAGTTTGATTGAATAATGGATCATCCGATATTGTTCGGTATGTAAGATATCCAAAGCATGTGATATGCTTACAAAAGTTTTCGCAAGATTCAGGTTAAAATAGACGATCTGTTCTGTAGATACTATAACCGACATCGATTAGTTTTCATTAAAATTTTAATGATATATTTTCCACTTCCCGATACTACTGCTTATTAAAACTTCTGATCGATCGATTTTTATAAAAGGTCAAATATACTAATTCGCTAACTCACTAATTCAGACTATAATTTTTTATATTTACTTAGATTAATAAAAATATTAATACATGTCTAAAGCGTCTATATATCTTCGATTATTTCAAGTACAGGGATAGCAGTACATATTGTACAATGCCGACCGGATAATTTTTGTTAATTATGTTTCTCTTGCAGAGTATAGAAAAAGAAAAGCTCACTGTTGCACTCGTCAATTATTCCTTTCTCAGCAGCTTTCTTCCCCGATAGTTCGTGATTTCAATTGTTCCTTAATATATTTTCTTGCTTATATTAAAACTGCTCAATTTTCGGACAGATCTGAGAAAAAAGGAAATATTTTTTTTATATCAACTAAACTTTACATTAATGAATAACATACTTTCATTATTTCCTTTCGTCGTAACTTTTCTGCATCCGAGTTGAGGAGTTGTTCAAATTTTTGTTGTTTCTTGATATTATTAAACTAGAAAATGAATAAATTATATTAAAAAATGATTAAGTTGCTAATAAAAATATTGAATTTTACAGAGCAGCTCGTACTATTCTGCCAACACGGACATTGTGAAACAGAAATGGAGCAGAGCTCTTGATCAACAAAAGCTGATTGAGAGTTCACTATTAAGAACGGTTAAGAGTTCAAAAAACTGCATTAAGTAATTCGCATTTTATCTGAAACCGAACGAATATGTGGCAAAGAACTGCAATCAGTTACTTGCTGCTTCCTAGTACAATGAGCACTGTGTCCTGATCTTCTGGTGAAAAGAACAATTAAACCTTGATTCCAGTAATCAGAACGGCCCACTACTGCAATATATTCCGCTAAATGTTACATATAAAATTACCTGGCAGCGATCTCTTTTATATCTTCCCAATATATTACTGCAAAGACCATCGAGTACTTCCTTTATATTACCCGGTATGCGAATCTCTCTTTGTTTCATTTTTGCTACTGGAACATCAACAAATAGACTGAAACAAAGATTCGAAATATTAGTGCGATGTAAAGTTAAGCAAAAATGAGAGAATCTCAAACCTTAAGATTACATTCCGAAAAGAAATCATCTACCTTGAATTGATTATGTCTTGCAGTCGTGGTAAACAGCGAACTTCTGGTAAGAATATCGAGTTTAATAAAGGCACTGGAAAAACATTTTTGCGAATATAGGTATTTTCTTCATATCTTTAATAAAATATATTTATCTATATATTTTGAGTTCTCGAGAAATTTATTTTTCAAATTTAACATTTTAATAGAGGAAATAACTATAAAAATATAAAAAGGTTAGTATCTGAATGGGTTCGATTTTATTCCCTAAACTCATCATTAATTTGTATAGAAACTTACGGAATGTAGACGGTATGATAGCAAGTGCCTCATTCGCTGAATGCATGGGAAACGCGAAAAAACCCGTAAGCAGTTCGAATAGAAATTCACCAAACGTAAACACAAACATATCCTCGAGGGTCTGAAGAAATTTCGATAATTTCTACTTTTAGAACTAAAGTAATCTAATTTACGCGAATTTCGTCTTCTGCAAATTAAACTTCGAAATTTTCACTGCCAACAACTACGTAAAAAACGAGTATGTTAAAAAAAAAGGGAAAAATGTAGGTTAAAACTTAAAATTGGAATCTAAAATTTTTGCCTTTTGGAAAAAGAAAAGAATCTTCGAATGCAATTTTTCTAAAAATCGACTGAAATTCAATGAGGAAATTTATTTTCCCCGAAATTCGTGTAAAATAATTTCGGGAAACTAACATTTATAGCCTGAGAACACAACAATGACGGACGTCGAAAACTTGGCTGTCCGGTTAACACTGTAAAGATTTGAAAATATAGAAACAATAAATAAGTTTCAAAAAGTCACAATCCTTACCTTGATCTAAATCGATTAGTTCACAACCGCATTCTGTAATTACAACATTTCCTGCGTGAGTATCGACTGAAATAAAAATATTTAAAATAGAACTATGACGACATGCACATTTCAAGATAAATTATTCTGCCATTCTACCACTGGTGCAAAAGAATGTTGAATGTACGTACAATAGAATGAAGTGTGAAGTACCAACATCTCAAACTTCAATATATTCTTTATAAACGTAGTTGATATTTTTCGAATACTGGTCAAAAAATTAATAGAGCTATAAACAAATGGTTTAAATGTTTAAAAAACGAAAGAAATAAAAAGAGACCACTACTAGCAATGTTACGAAATTTGAAAAATGAAACATACGATACGGCACACAGACGGCATTAAGTAATATCAATGTTTCGAGCAACTGTCGACAAATTAAGCGAATATCGTATGTTTCAAACGAGCAAATCGAATTATCCATTCTATATTTCGTGAAAAAATCATCTTTCCAACTGCTCTGGAAACATATTTCAAGAATATTATTATTTCATAGAAATCTTCTCAACTGTGAAAGACAAATTTGGCATGTCGTTACGAAGTGAGGAAAACCTAGCCTTATAAAGTCGATCACGCAATGTTCCTTCTTTGAAAATAGGCCTGATATATATAATTCCGCCATCAGTGGCCCAGCTTGTTACACTCTCATTTAAATGTGGACACTGCAGAGTCCGAAAGAATTCAAGGGCACTGTTAAGACTTGACACTGTCCCGAAACGATCTGGACCATACCGGACGCCAGAGAGCATTAGCTTCGCAGAACCATATTTAATTTCATAGTGTATTTTGCCAGGTCGCCAACCACAATGTTTTCGTTGTTGCTCAATTATCCATTGACGTTTATCACGAAACGATAAAAGTATCCACTCATGCAAACCTATACTAATAAGGAATTTATCATGTCAACTTGAGTTCTCCTAAACTCTAACTTTTAGAAAAACATTAAAAACAGAAAATGATATATTACCAGTAACGACAACTAAACTCGGGCATTTTTATGTCGTCTAATCAAACTTCCCTAAATTCACAAGGGCGTTAATGAGCACTACAATCTATCAATCATTTTTTAAATTACGATTCTTAGATTACTGTTAAACTGCTACCTTACCAATGTCAGTTTCGGTGAAGCTTTCGAGGAAATTGGCTACTGTTGGACATGTATATAGGATTGGATGCAGACAGATAGCATCCAAAAATTCCTGTAAATGTTCTACACAACACATTTACAAAGATTAAAAATCTTTTTAACTAAAGAAATCGCATTATAAGCTTCTATTAGTTGATAAAACTTCGAGTTGTATTTTTATCGGATTTAATCCAATGCAATTCTCTTTAGCCACAACCATAAAGCGCAGTAAAACTGGTTAACGACAGCAAATCTCAGCTTGTTTTACAAGTTGGAAATATGTCACGCGATGATATTAATGAAACTTTTTCAAAAAATATCCAATTAAATTTCCTTACAACAATCCTGTTCCGTGTAAGAAAAATCCACACCTGCAGCGCTAGCATACGCCGTTTGATAAATGCTTCCTTTCCATTTCCAATGAACTTTTTCGGAGGAAATCCTAAATCAGTGCCAAATTTTTCAATCTGTGAATTCAACTTCCTGAAAAATCAGGTTAGTAATAAATTTAAAATAATACTCTCTGCAACTTTCAATAGAGAAGTTGAAAGTCATCTCTATACAATAGTTATGCCAGAAATCATATACCGAAACTGCGCATAGCGTCGCTGGATGCGCCATGACTTTCCAATTCCCAGTTGATTGTTCACTTCTATCACATATTCCTCAAGTTCATATAAATTTCATAAGGTCAAATTTTCAAAAACAATAAAGTTGGTTTTTCTGCCCAAAAGATTGGAACGTAATTTTAGAAATGTTTCTTTTATTTCAATTAATATCAACGCAACTGTAATGAGAGCCGATTTATCCTGCATCTACGAACTAGAAACTTGTTTCAAATGCTTTTTACTTCAATGGTTGCTACTGCATATTTCTTTTGCAGAAGGTAAAACTAATAGGTTCGAAATCATTCGTTTGTCCAAATCCAAATTTAAAACATTTTAAATGAAAAATCAGCAATTTCAAAAATTTTACCATCAATACACCCCAATATTTTGTTTAGTGACATAATACATGAAATTACAACATAATTCCACACAATAACAAAGTTGAATGAAATTTTCTGTGTATTAAATTAAATGCAGCTAGCTCATTAGCGTTTAATGACAACTGAAATCTGAAGGAGTTACATGGATAAATGGTCTAGTCTCTATATTAAAAATAAATCCCACTAAATCCATGCAACTTGAGTCAAAATGTGTTTGTGCTGTATGCCCATGGAAAGTTAAATACAAACCACGTGATCGGGTAAGCGTATCCAGTCGATCAACGTACATTTCACTGGATGAGTAATGTCAACGGCTACTATTGCATCGTTTTGCATCATTTTTCTGTAGAGAATCTAAAATTTCAATTTCATGTGAGTGTTCTAAATCCCGACTTTTCATGGCGAAATGGAAGAATTGCGGAAGACAACCGGCTGACCCTTCAGTGACCCGTCCTCATCATCAACGACTTCTCTTCACTCTTCTACATCGACACTAATCGGAACAGCATACGGAGTCCGAACCAATATAACTCGCAGACGAACTTTCCGTAGAGTTTCCTCTTTATAATCTTCAAACTCCGTGTATCGCCACTCGACCTCAGGACCGGGAAGATTTTCCAGTTGGTAATTTTGTGGTAAGTTTTGAAGTTAAATTCATGAGGTTTCTAGTATATTCGCGATTTTGTGGAGGTATTATCCCAATGAGAATTACCCAATTTTCCGAGGATTTCATGAAACTAATGGAAAGTTTACGATTTTGGTTAGAAGTAACAGTTCTCCAACACACGAAATTTAGAAAAGTGATGTTTTTTAGTAGATTTATCTCCATTTCTCACATTTTCCATATTATCAATAGGACGAGTTCTTAATTCATAGCCTTAAAGTTTTCCTAGACGAGTGGGACAACCCATTAATGAAGTAAAAAGCTAGATGCTTAACTTCTGCATTGTGTTGTTTTTTAGTCCATGCTAATTAGTAGAATAGTCTCCATAGTAGTTCAAAAACTCTTAAGACTAGAACCGGTAGATTTAAGTAGTGTATTCTTTGTCAAATGAGGTGTGGAAATGAAAGCTAACTTATGTTTATGAGATTTTATGGCTTCCTTTGATTTAATTCGGTAAAATTTTTTATAAATTTGCTTTCACTTTTAATGCAGATTTTTGATATACATTGTGTTTCTAATTCGAGGTCTTACAGGATGTAATGACTTCATCATCATCAACTCGCTCCACTTTTTCTGGAGTAAGTCCTCATTTGTTTTTGAATTGATTTATTAATCATTTTGAGTTATCGGAGGCAAAAATAACCATCTGTAACTATTGCTGTTCTTCAATTTAATCAAATCCTAGAGTGTTTAAATCATGGATAAAAATCAGTGCAAAGGTTATCAGAAATAAGTGAATTATTAAGGAATTTTTTCAGCTTTCGGAAGGTTGTTTGAGTGAGGCAAGTTCTAGTGGATTGCAGAATCGAAGTAGTGCAGAAGAATCACAAGAAGATTGTCCAAAATGTATGGCGATGAGGTTGAATACCGTAATTGCTGAGGAAGCTTTAGCTTCCTTAAGTGGACAGTTTAAAAATCTTCAGAAAGAACTAAAAGTTATTATTTCGCATTTATTTCATTAAAATTTGTCGGTTTAAAAGAATGAAAAGCGTGGTAGTGACAACAAGAGATATTGTAAAATTTTCTTGTGTTTTTTGAACTTAACTTCTCTAGAAATTTCCTATTAATAAAGTGATTTAAAAATGTTTCTATGATTCTTTCTAGAAAACAGAACAAGTATCCAAAATAAATGAAGAGCAAGCTAAATATATTGATGAAAGGCGTTCAAAGCTAGAAAAGTTGGAAGCAGAACACACATCACTGTATGCGGAGTATGAGAATTTACGGGTACATCTCTTATTTTTTCTCTTGTAATCCGTTTGCTTTGAATTCAATAGTTTTTCTGAAAATTTTCGTAGAACTCTAGAAATCATCTGAATTTCAGATCAGTCATGACAGTCTGAAAAGACAGTACGATGAAGTGGTTGCTACGGCTCGGAGAAATCAGGTCTATATTAATGTATATTTTGTTTGAAGCTTAGACGATGAGTCCTTCACATGTCTAAATCTAATTGCTGCGAATGAGATGGCATCATACTTACAAAATAATGATGGACTTTGGAGTGCTTTCTTAAAGTAAAGAACATGCGCTGCATTGTTAGGTTTTTGATAAATTTTAGCGCTTAATCGAAGAATCAGTGAAATATCATGAAACTTGCAAAGTTGCTATGGAGAATCTCATGGCTGAAAAGGAAGCACGTCAAGAGCTGCTTGCAAAGTATTTAAAAAGCGTGGAAGCGGCGTCGGTTGGTTTTTTCAGGCATCTAATTTTGAGGGATTGAAATCTGACAGAAAAGTTTTGAAATTTCTTAGTTTCTAAATATTTGTTTCAAACAAACATAAACTGTTGCTCAAAACTTCAGTGTTATGAAAAAATAAAATTTGAAACGTCTGAGAACAATTCTGTTCGATGAGCTAGTAATATCATTGTAGAGATTTGGAAAATTTGTTTGTATGTCTTCATAAACATTGTTGATTGCATTTGTTGAAAAATAACATGCACAGTTTGGGACATCAGTATTTTTAATTCAAGTATGACGCATTTGGAAGTTTTTCATGCTACTAGAGATTTATAGATAACCTATAAATCAAATATCAGTCGAACGATGATTAAATTGCTGTCGAAACCAGTCTAGGAAATTTACCTGCTAATTTTCAAAACCTTGTTTTTTTGAAGAAAATAAACGATTCAATGAAACAGTTGGAGAAGAAATGCATCCAGCTTCAAGCAGTAAATGAAAATTTAGAACCATTCAAATACCACTGTCCATCAGTGCTTCGACTTCTTCTCGAGTTCGGTAAATATTGCCTTCATATATCTGTATATCATTATTTCAACAGTGTAGTCTCATGTACAAAGTCCAATAAAAATTTTCTCATTTTAGTTTTATAAAATTTCAAAGTTTTTTATCCATTGAAATAATCAGATTTGCGTAATTTATTCATTGAAAATTTTACTTTTCTGTAGCATCAGTTAAATAGTTTAGTAATTAGAGAAAGGATTAGAAATATTTGTTATGCTACTTGCAGGTGAAATTGTTGAAAATAATGGTTTAATGACGAAATCATTACAAAAGCGTCTTGCAAGGTATAAAGATAGAGATGATTTGCGTGAATATTTGCTTAGAAAGACGAGAAGATTGACCAATTTAAGTGAATCAAGCACAAGAACGGTCGAAGAAAGCAGTGATGATGGTATGGTTTTCCCATTTCAATCAATCAACTCAGTTAATTAAAATTCCTTTTTCCGATAGAGATTCTAAAATCAGAAAGATTAAAGACAGTATGTGAAACAAATGTCATAGGGTCTGAATATGGAATGTAATGAAACCATGATGGACTTTGTGTCTTTCTTCAGTTGCTCATGCTAGCATATAGATCTGTTTCCGAAATATGTTATTTAATTTTTCAGATGAATTAGCAGAGGGCGTGGAAAATTTATTGCTGACGATTGGCAGTTCATCTCATCTCAGATCGCCAAAAAAATCAATGTCTTCAAAGGAAAAAGTAAAGAATGAGGCACAAAGTAGTGGTCATTTGACCAACTCAATGGAAGAAGTAACGGATATTAAATCTACTGAAAAAGGTGACGTATATAAATATAAAGATAACATTTTCGAAATTCGTGATGAATTAAGCATAGAATTATAGAAGTTTCCGTTTTACGTTTTCTGCTTGAATTCAGCTACCTTGAGTATGACTGATTTTTTATTCCTGTAATGAAGACATTACAGTTGCTAATCAATTTTTATTTCGTATGTTTCACAGTTCTATTAATTGAATTGTTTATTTAAAGTCTACTTGAATGACTTGTGTCCTTCTGGAAATCGATGCTGTAATTATACTCATGGCTATTGCTGATGACCGGTTTTGTATATTTAAAATTAATACAGAAATTTTTTCAGAGAATTTTTTGAGGAAGCAAGTAGAGAGTGCGGAGGCTTTGCGTGCTTCTATTCCGAGAATTCAGTCTGATTCGTAAGTATTCGTAATTATATCATAGTTTTATTATTGGTTATATAATAAACGCCGCCAAGTTTTTCTTTATTTTAGATTCTTTTAATTAATTCAAGTGTATAGAGTGCTTATTTTATGTTTGGAAGTCATCATACGTAACTTTGATAAATGATTACTAAAAATTGAAAAATGAAAGAAATTTATTACTCTCAGGATCTTAGATGTGTGATAAGTATTATATCTATCATCCAAATTCAAGCAGTCCTACTTCAGCAATATCTGTTCTTATTTTTTTGTGCCAAAAATATTACAACTAGTCTCTTTTTTGACTTTAGACTTGCTTTTTTTTTAAATAAAATATCCGGCTGAAATTTTTCATTCTATCAATGCAGGTTTTCGGCATATCATTATCGAAATGCAAATGATTTTCTCCTAGAATTTCTTCCAGCAACCATTCCAATGCACGATTTCATGCTTGATTTCTTTTCACAATTTTCATTTTTTTGTAATTCTAGGTATTTGCTGATTCTTTCCTATAGTTACAGTTAAATACTTCCATGACTGTGTGCTTCTGTTTTGATTAAATCTTATTTTAACAACATGATCATGGAGTCCCTAATATGTTAAGTTCAAATCAATCAAAATCTAAGTAGCAGTTCATCCTCTGTGGATAGCTTACTTGTGCTATAAACAGTGCATTATTTTATATATGCCACAGAAGATTTTTTTGTTTCCGTTGTATATTTCAGTAGGACTTAGTGATGTGCTTTAGGTCGATTTATGTATTTCATAACAAATTTGTTAGCTTTTCTCTTCCCAGTGTAGAATTTTTTTTGTGATAATTTTAACATTAGACGAAATCAACGGCAAATTGACCTTTTTTACTTATAAAGTACTGATTTTTTAAAGTTTTTCATTGTGACCTATTTTAAACTTTGCAAAGCAATATTGTATGAGATTCACATATGCACTTAATCTGGTTAAAGCACCTATTATTTGATATGCAATGAGAAAGTGATTCAGCTTTTAATTATATGATTATCATTAGAGAGATAATTCTGGAGGTACTTTTCATATATTATCTGAATTTATAGGAAATTGTGTTAGTTAACATCGAAATTTATGTCATAATTGATGTTTTAGTGATGTACATATGGAAAAGATGCCAATATACAAAAGACAATTGGAGTTAATTGGAAAACAGAAAGAAGAAACATTATGTTCAGTTATAGAAGAAAAAAAAAGTGAAAGCATTTTCTAATGTTCAAGTTTATATTTTCTGACATAATTTATGCCCAAAGAACTAATTTTTTACCAAGTTTTACTGATTTTTATTATTTCTAAAGTTTTTTCTGTATAATTTATATCTTATTTAATCACCATGAGTTATTTTAGGTATGCATGATGAATTTATAAACATATGTACCGCAAGCACTTCATTTCCAGCGAAGGTAACACATGATATTAGCACATGAACGTTCTCTTATTTTGAGCATTTTTTTTTGCCTCTCAAATCCATTGGTTCTGTTGGCGCTTGTGATTTGCAGTCTTGTAGGAATTAGTTTATTTGATCTTTAGAGAAAACTGCTTTTAGACAAACAAAGAACTGATTGAAAAAGACTTGCAAAGGGGTGAAAATGTGTTCCAGAAGAATATTCCTCCATACATGTATGAGAATAATTCTAAACTTGCTAAAGAAAATGGAAACAAGAATGCATCAGAAATGGAGGTCAGTCTCGGCTTAATCTTCAATTTTTTGCATTTGTTTCAGTTCTTTCAGTTTTTATTTTTTTTTTAATTAGTAGTTCTGGGATGGTAGAGAAAGTCTCTATGGAATTGTATTGGGAAGTGCAGTCATATCATATTTAAAAAGAATTGTAATGAGCGTTGTCGATGGTAATATTTAGTGCTAATATATGAATAATTTTAGACTTCAGATCGAAGCAGTGAAGAAAAAAAAGTTTGTGAGAATAATGAACGGCTTTCCAAATGGCTTAGCTTTGCTTACTTGGATCCTCTGCTTCCGGAATTAAGGAGACCAACGTTTTTAGATGTTCGGACGTCTGAGGTATAATTTTTAGTACAGTGAGTCTTTGGGGCATAATAATCCAGTCATTTATTCAAGCAAAACTTCGCCGCTGCAATTTTTTACTATTTTTCTTAGAAAAAAAAGTTTCTAGCTATCAAAGCAACACGGTTCGGATGATTACGTGGATAATCTCTTTGGACCACTGTCCCCTAGCACATCAAGCAGAAGAACATCGACGAGCTCAGCTGAAGATTGCCTAATTTCGAATAATAAAACAAATTCAAGTTCTGAAATAACAGACGCAGTTGGTGAGGTATTAGCAGCGAGACAGACCTGTTTCTCAGCTGAATCCTTATCGCTGCCTCCTATTTCGGAGTGTGTCGCATATTCCTCTGGAATAGCGAATACGACAGTCTCATCTGGAGATTCTGGTTCACTGTGCTGTATATCTGCCTCCGCTATAGAAATTGCTGCAGTTATTCATGATGAACAAATTGTAAGTTTTATGTTACTTAATTTCGTAAATGATATTTTTTACTGTCTGAAAGGTATAATTTTGATTACAAAATGTGTTGTTTTTACGGACTGACGAAACCACTTTTCAGGAAATAAATAAAGATGCTTCAACTTCTGTTCCGTTGTTGCAGGTAAGTATGATACGAAAAATTGATGGGCAACAAACTGCATTATAATCTGGGATTCATCTTTTTTAACGTTTTATAGTTAAAATGACTAAACAAAACTTGCACATGGAAGTTGATTTTGAAGGCAAGGATTTATCTGTGTGATCACTAATCTTTTTCTCAATCGTTGCAGGATGATGAATCCTTGAAAAATTTTTTCAAAGTCTCGGATGAAATCAAAAAAACACACTCTCAGGAAGCGCATGAGTCTGCAGTAAGACAATCATCAAGTCATACTATTACTACTACTAATTCGAAATGTGTTGTGTCATTGAGATCAAAGAGAAAATGCAGTGGAACTGATTCCCAAACTGAAGACAAGTGTTCAGGAATCAGAGATGATGGTTCTCCGAAATTGTCAGAAATAATTACCACAAAACGTATGGATACCAAAAAAGACAAGTTAAAGGAAAACCAGTGCTCGGTGACTAAGAGGTCAGAAAGTGAGAAAATAATCTCGGAAAGAGCAGTATTCAGTAGAACAAGGTGCTCAGAAGAACAGAATTTCGTAAGACTATCAGTAGATAAGATGAAAAATGTTCTAGAAATTGGAGACAAAGACTCTGAGTTAAAAACTATTCAAAATGATCGGAAATTCGAGGAATGTATTCATGATCCTGTTTTACAACATGGTTCATCGAGAAAGAAACAAGTACAAATTGATTCTCGGTCTCCCAAAGATAATCAAGAATTGATGACTGACGTTAAGCAGCTCAACGATATTCAGAATAGCATAGAAGTAAAAGTTGTATCGACAGAGGAGGAAGATGTAAATACAAAGTCAGGCGAAACTGCAGGAAATCAAATTCTAAATGATGACAGTGCAGAAATATGGAGGCTATCAGAGAAAGAAGCGGCCAATGTGGTAATTTCATGGAAAACATTAGATGAAAGGAAGTCGTTAAAAGATGAAAATAATTTGAAGAAACGTGAAATCCTGAATAATATGGAATCAGAAAATCAGATTACAAAGGAAAAACAAAGTAATATTCAATCAGCAACAACACAGGTACAACGAAAAGTTACACTGAAAAATGGGTTGGAAAATTCTGAGATTGCTGTCAAATCTTTATCAGAAAATCTTCGAATTATGAGATCCAGAGAAGCAGGTGTGACACAGAACAGTAAACAATTGACAAGTAGAGCTAGAAAGCGAAAATTGAGTGAAGAAGGAGATAGCAACGCTGAAGATAAGTTGGAAGATATCGCGGCATCTTTACAAAAATCAAAAATGGCTGAGATTCATTGTGGGAAGGAACCAGTGGTATGCTATAATTTTTTTAACTGAATGTGTAATTTCATGTCTTTATCCTATTTAATGATTAAAATTTTAGAGTGGGAGTAGCGACAGTGCGGACAAATCCATGACGTCGACTATTAAAACACTTGGTAGTTTGTAAAATCCATTTTTTGCATGAATTTTTGTTTATTATTCTTCCATATTTTATTATAAATTGTTTTAAGATTAACTTCATAGAAATGGTATTTATTTTTTATTTCATCTTAAAATTATCTGTAAGTACTTTTCAAGGTTTTTTTCAAGTATCATTATTTTTTTCCTAATTTAATTCCCGAATTGATCTGTATGTGTACAATTCACCTATACCAACTTTAAGCCTCTGATAAAAAGCCATTGATCAGAATTTTTGCAGGAATAGAATTAAGTGATCTTGATGATGATGATGATAATCGATTAGAAATTGTTACAGATGATGTTGCAGTTTCATCGGTCGAAATGGAAAATGCATCAAGTATGCAATTTCAAACTATTCTTATCCTTTCAGTACTTCGAGAAACGAATAGTGATTTCAATAATGCTAATATGAAATAAAAGAAGAAATTATGGTTTTTTAGGTGGTACCTACTTTTCGAATAATTGCAGTGGACTAGAGAAGAAAACCAAGGCAAAAAAAATAACGACAAAGGTTTAATTTATTTTCATTCTATCATATTCATGTCTAGAACTTTTGTTTTTCTTCTGCAATTTGATTGTTTGGACCATCTCTACAAATTTATGAGTCGTACGAAGAAATTGTTTTCAACTAACACTTATATTGTGGAAACAATTTCATCAATTTTTGCAGAAATCGATCACTAGAACGAAATCAGAAATGTACAAAAAGATGCATAAACGACTTACAGTTCAAACATTATGCATGAAGGAACTTGGAAGAGTTCAAGTACGCAAATCTGCAGTGAGTATTTCTACTTATTGAATTATATAACTTTGTTAATTGTTAAGCATAATCATCTGAACTTTTTTTGGGAGGAGAATTTGTCATTTTATAAAACTTTATATATTTTAGATCACAATCTAAATTAGTAATGCATGAATTGAGCACATTCTAACTAGCATCAATTTTTTGGAAAAATGATTTTCCAAGTGTATTGTATGGATTTCTGCACCTTTAAATTTAAAATAGGAACTTTGGAACTTTGAAATTCAAATTTTGATATTTTGTGCTATATTCCATTAGTTATGAATTTATTTTCGTCACTTTTTAGGAAAAAATCATTCCTGAATTATCAACATTGAAAAAGATGGAACGGTCAAACATTACACAACGGAAAAGAGCAATAATGCTTCCTGTCAGAAAAGATGGATTGAAGAAGATCAAAGTAACTGCTTTTAATTGTGATAAAAAAGTCCAAATATTCTTTATCTAATGAAAATAAATGCACTATAAATGAAAATAGTTCAACTTTTTTGTATTTTCAATATATTTTTTTCAAGTCTTATGTTTTTTAGATCAAAATATATATTTTATGCTTTTTTATTTTTATATTTGCAGGATGTAGATGCGATTCAACATAGCAAAGTACGGGTGAATACGCCCTCTACCAAAGTTTTTGTTGGAAGCGATGAGGCTGCTGTGATGTGTTTGTTTGATCAGGCACTATCAGAAAATAACTATAATGACAAATTACTTGAAATAGTCCAGAAGTTCCAGACACCAGTTATTTCAGCAATATCTTGTGAGAAATTATCTGAATGCTCTGTTAAGGTAGTTTTTCTTACGTAAAAAATATTTACAATTATTTTTGGAAAACATAGTTTATTGCTGAACTTTTATTTAATTATTGAAAGTATGAATGCGAATAATCAGTAGTTTTATAATACATTAAAGTTAATGTGTTTCTATTGTCAGATGAAAGACATATTCTGAATACATGGGAATTCCTCTTCGTCTGAAGAATTTTTTTTTCAGTTTATAAACAAACTTGATGTTGGTAATATGTGGCACAGTGTTGTGCTGGCAGTTCGTTATTGGTCGAGTAAACAGGGAGATCGGTGTACAGGTGGTAAAGTCCTGGATCTTCATCAAGTAGCATCGTCAAAAGAGCGGAATTTCATTGAAGTATTACATCAGCTGAGTGGTGAAGAGCATTGGAGTAATATTATTTCCTCCTTTCTTGGGTTAGTCTGTTGAAAAGTAAGGGTAAGACTCGCGTATGACTTCTTATTTCGGCGTAGTAAATCATCATGAGTTATGGATGTTTTGATAGTTTTTCCAAAAAATTTCAGCAGTCGTTTTTTCAGGAAAATGGTAATATCGATGATGAAAACTCGTCCTATTTCCATAGCACAACACGGTCTCAATATTCGATGTGTTCTGTTATGTACCCGTATACTGCTGCAAGTAAGCATTATATAGCATTTTTATACAAATCAATATTTGTAATAATTATTTTTGGGCCTGTTTCATAAATAAATGAAATGCTGATTTATGGGATAATTTTTAATTTATTTTTGTTTAGGATGGCTCAAACGATGAATTGTTGAGGAAAGTGACAAGCTTGTTGCAATGCTTAATAGAACGGGATTCATCTGATCGGGTTGTACCGATGATGTGCTATTCGATTGCAATTGTTCCCGAAATTGTTGATAAGTTACTACTTGAAAAAAATGAGCAATATGAATCCGTGCGTCGCGTGATGTCTGTACATCTGGCTTCAAGAGTAAATTTTTTTGAGAAGTTTTTTTTAGATTTAATCTATAAAATAATTTTTTGTAGTCAATGAGTCTAATAGAGTCTAATAGAATTATTTCAACCAAGGATGGAGAAATTAATTTGTAGAAATTCAGAATTAGTAGCTTATCCATGCGATGTCATAATTGTTTTGTGTTTTTTGAGGGTACACTAGAATTACTAGTGTTTTTCCATGTTGCTACCAAAACAGTAGGTATTAATATTATATAATATCACAATGAAAGTATTATCAAATTATCAAGAATTCTCAATTTCTTTGGGACTTGCCCAAAATTTTCTTAAAAAACTTTTCTTCTATTATTTCATTTTGAGGAAGAGCTTTCAACAATATTCAATAAAGTGATTATGTCCCGTCTCCTCAACAATAGTACATATAGTGATACATGCCTTCAAAAACTTGATACTAATAGTTTCCATTGTTGGTTCACACAATTTATCAATACAATTGTAATGGACACACATGGTTTGGATTTGGAAGCTATGGAGGTATCGATTCTAATTTTTGTATTTGCCCATATTTATGAAGTTTATATCCTCATTTTCTTCCTCTCAATCGCTCTCATTTTTTCATTTTCAATTAATTTTGATTTTTAATATTCCATTCGATTCTTTTTTTCCAAACAGCTTCACTTTCATTTTTTTTTTCATTTCAGTTGAGCCCGAGAATTTCGTCAGCAATAGCGACATGTTATGCACTGTTCAGTCTAGCTACAAGTCGTTTGCTTCCTAATAAAGAGGCTGTAGTATTCCCAGCGCTAAGTGAATGTATCCAGATAATATCGAATCATTTTGAAAGTGAAAAAGAGGTTTTTGCAGAATTTCAAATTTCATTCAGTTTAATTTAATTTAGTTTCTAATTCTTTGTTGTGCTTCTTTGTACTACCATTTCAATTTTCCACTTTTATATACTGGAAATTTTAGGAAATAATTTATTTAAGGTAAGAAACGAAATGTTTGCCCGTTCAGTGGGTTCGCACTCGCTATCGATTGATATGCTTGTGAAAACGATCTTACGTCTTTTACTTTTTGGACGCCTAATAATATCATTTGTCAAAAGTACAGAATGCTACATATTTCCACGAATAGCAAATTTGGTGGAAGAAATTCACAGATTACGAGAATTTGCAAGACGAAAACTGGAACAGGTATTGCATAGATTCAAATCTGGGTAAAATAAAAATCTTAGTGAATTGAATTTTGAGACTGTTTTGCAAATATTATATTGTATCTAAACTTGTTTTTGGCGAATAGCTCGAACTAAGAGTTTACCATTAACTGCAGGAAGAAGAAACTTTGGAAAATCGTTTGCTTTATTTTGGTTTAAATGACTGGCTTCGAGTGGTGAAACCCTGGACGAAGCATCTGCAAGCAGTTTTCACAGTGCCAAAAAATGATTAGTTACACCTTTTACTACACAGAAATTTTTTGTCGAAACTTGAACCATGCATGCTTTAGCAGTCTGAATCATTCATTTAATTTATGAGAGTTCAGAAAACGTATGGATTATTCTGTTGATCTCAAGTTTTTTATATCTTTAAAGTTATAATTATATTAAGCACATTGTGACAAAATCTTTAAACCCTGGATAAAAGTCATGAAGAATACTAATTTGTAAAACAGTCTCAAAAATGAGAAGCTAGTGCCTCAATCATTTTTGGAAGAGAAATAATGCTTTAATAGGAAAATCGAGCAAGTTTTTATAATTAAAGGACCTTATCAGTTTCAATACGATCTTTTTACAATAAATCAAAATTATAGCATCAATAATGCCTTCTTTTTTAAGGGTTTGCGTTCCGTTTTGGAAAATTTTCGGGAATTTTTACCAAATGTTTAAAATTTTTTGTAGTTTCTCAGGAAATGTGGCTGTCAAAAGTCTGTGATATTTGTAATCCTTATAAATTGTTCTCGCTATAAGATGTTCCTCAACATGCCTTTCTAATAATTTTTCGAAATTGTCTACTGAGAATGAAATTTCTTTGGTAGTTTCATGGGATTCGTATTATAAGTTTAGGAACCACCTCATTTCCATTCTAATATTCTGCATTCGTTGTTTTCACCGTTTAACTATCCTTTTTTAAAAGATTATTAACGTAATTTGTGATCAAGTAAGTCTAAACTCAAACCAAAAATTAGAGAAGTCAACATACCTTCATTGCACCTTCTATTCATTATCTTAAGTGTTACAGTGGGCATTCCGTAATAATGTAAAAAGTAAAAGGTATATGCTTACAGTTGAGACATTTACATTCTCTATCAAAAGTTCACCTGTTATATGTTTACTATAATTTCAAGAGTTTTCTTATAAATTCACTCTTTTATTTGCCTTCTCGTGGTTTTATAATTAATTCTAGTTTACTTATTTTGTTGCTGTTAGTTTTCGTTATTTTTTACATTGATATGAAAGAAGACTTATTTCATTGATTTTTTCAATGCATTGAATCAAACAGATAATAAAAATATTGATAGAATACGGCAAATTCACCTAATATTTTGGTTATTGTATTTTTTTCTATTTATATTTAAAGTGATATATTCAGGGGATATGTAAAACTGCTTTTTAATTAATTGAGAACTTCTTATAGTTTCTGAATATTATTGTTAGAATCAGATGATTCTGAGCAATTTGTTAGTTGATAGGAGAGATGGACTTCTTGTGCCATAATATTAAGAATATTAAGAAAGCTCTGATAAGCTTCTTTGATTATGCGGATTCCGAACATATGAACGCTTTTTATTGTTGCTTAAATCTTGTTATGTGAGTATTAGATATTGAAATTATATTTGTAATGGAAATATGAAGCGGGATCTTTCTTCATATTACTCTTGTTTAATGTTTAATTAAATTCATATTAAAGGTGGCATTGTTGATGGAAGAAAAAGTGCGCATAAAGAAACGCAACACGTCAGGAATTGTCCCGTGGGAACCCTGTAAAGTAAGATTTTCTTCAGGATAGTTTAATGGTTATTGTGGTTTCGCGGCTTATTTTTATCATCTCCTCTCTTTATATCAGCTTTTTAAAAAGATTTCTGACTAACTAATTTTGTCGTTAAGATTTAGTTTTATTCTCTAGATGTTGAGATTTCTCCCCTTTGTAAAGAGGAAAAGTGATATGCAGCTGTTTAAATTTAACTGGATGTCGCCATGTTGAACATCCCCTCTTCCCTAAACTCATTCTGTTTATGGAACTCTAGTCGAGAATAATTAGCTGCCGTGATGATATGATAATTTTCATGTTCGACATATTGATAAATACGAATACATTATTAACAGTTGTTTGTAGTTGGAGTAGCCCATATCTATTTAACAGATATGATTTTCTGGGCCGTTTTTAATTTATAATAGATCAACGGTGATTGGTGCTAAATTATTTGTCGAATAAATGAATTTTAAGGTTATGTTAAGAATAATAAATAATTGGAAGTAATCATTATATTTTGCCTGTGTCAGTACGAACTATATATTATCGTTAAATTATCGTTTTCATGGTTTTAACAATAAGTGATTCTTTTGAGCGAAAGTTAAAACTGATGAATTTTAATAAGTCGTAACTTTTCCGGGGTGAATTCTTCGACAGTTAAATTTAATTATTCCTAAAATTCATAACTTCAATTATTTGTGATCGCTAGACAGGACCAAGTGAATAAGGGATGAGCTTGCTTGTTTTCCTTATTTTTATTAGTAATTTTGGTTGCCGCTTAAACGATATAACATATCTAATTTGATGCAATCTTCGTAGTAAGTTTTCGTATTTGAAATTAAGTGGGTGTTCAGCAACACTAAGATATATAGGTATATGAAATGCGTGTTCGGATATGATCCAAACGATAAAACTCGTAGGTGTTGTTAAACTTTGATTCCATCTCGAAAATACTTACTGAATTTTCCAGGCAGCAATATCGGCCTATGCAAAAGGAAGCCATCCTGGAGTTTTGCCACCTTTAATTAAATACCAATTTGTGAAACCGAATCCTGTTGTGTCAGAAAATAAAGCTGAATTAAAAATCAATGAGAGACATTTCTCAGAAAGCGGTACTTTTTCTAATAATTTTATAAAGATGATTAACTTGTACATACCATAATTTCAGTTTAAAAAACCTGCTTTTCATATTTCGAATTCGTCTGAAATTGTGATTTATTAACGAATTCAACATAGCAATATGGTACTGGGACAGTTGAAGATTTTTGAATTTGAAATCTAAAGTCATGCATTTGAGATCACATTATGAATTGTAAGAGAAATCGTCAAAATAATTAAAGATATTTACGGCGAAATGGTTTCTTGTTTTGATTTGTTTTATTTTTCTTCCGTATTTATTTAATTTTCAATAGATTCTGGAGAGACAGAAATTTCTGACTTATCGAGATTACGCCCCGTTGGTGACGGAAAAGAATCTTCACCATCAGTTGGGAATGTCGAAGTTGGAAAAGAAGAAAATGTAGGTAATTCAGGGGAGCTACAAGAATTAAAGAAAGATCTCGAGGTTTGATAATTTAACTTCTACTTTTTTTCAACTTAAGAAATTTTGTGAAGAGAAGAAATTTCTAAAATTTTGTTAGTATAGTTTTATGACATAGTTTTGATATAGTTTTGAAGCAATTTCCAAAAAATGTGTGAGGAAGAAGATAATGGTGATAGCTGATTCTCTCAGAACGCAATCAAAACTGTATCCTTGGTCCAAATTTTTGGAATTTTTTGTACTTTTTTTTAGTTAGAAAGACAATTGACACACGAGTTGAAACGTATACTCGTTGCTACTATAGGTGATGATTTAACATGTCATGTGAAATCGCTCAGCGAAGATAAAGTTCGCCTTGCTCATATGATGACGAAGTTTGAAGCACAGGTTGAAGTTATTCTGATTTATTTGTAGAAATTTTTGACGCTCAATTTTGGAAATAGATTTTAGACCTGTGAATTAATTCTATAAGGTCGATAACTTCTTTACCTTGTCTGTTGAGTGAAAGTTCAAGTTGACTTTACAGAAAAAGTGTGAAGTATGCCTATCGTCTTAAAAGGAAATTTTTTAGGTATCGCATGATCACGATAGAGCGGAAGATTTGGCAATATTAGTTGATATGTGGCGCTGTAAATTCTTGGCAATGAGTATTCGAGCGGATGAAATGCGTAATCAGCGATGTCATCTATTTTCTTATTGCAAGCAACTTCAAATATTGCTTAATAAATTTCTTGTTGTAAATCAGGATCAGGTGTACAGAAACCCTTCATCTCCGGTTTTAGAAGCACTGATGAAAGAAGCTCGAGCAGTGTTGGAAGTTGATTTGTCGACATTTTTTGAGCGTTCGCCATGTGATGAGAAAATTTACAAGCCAGTTTCACGTACCTCGAATATCACAATTACTTGTTGCAGACATTGCGCAGGTAAAGAAATCAAATTAATATAGAAATAAGATTAATTTTATTGTCAAATTCTCTTTTTTTTAAACCCAATACTTTGATGATCATTTTTTGCATTAGAAAATAATGCGTATTGTTTTTATATTGGATATTAATAGCGGATTATCTTTATATTGAACAGTAGTGGAGAAATTCGAGATACAGTCTTATTTTTTTTATCATCCGCTACTGATGATTATAAAAAAGCTTCTTATGAAGATCTGGAAGTATCATCCATACACTCTTTGCAAATTTTGTTAAATATTTAAAGCATAAATTACATTGGAAGCTTCCTGACCAATATAGCTTGCGTTCAAATTCTTCAAATTTTCAACTGTGATGTAACATATGGTATTGCTTGCAGCATTATAATATGAATACTGATTGGTTTCTACGAATTTGTGTTAATAAATGTCAGTTTTTCAATAATTTTGGAGGTTATGCTTTTCATTGTATTGTGGACTTTCAATGGTTTCTTTAATGTTTCTTGAAAGTGATAAATCAAAATCAGTTTTCTGATTTAACTTCCGTATCATATTTAGGAGTTTTTACTTGTTTTTATTGTTTGTTTAGTATCTTGTGATGCGTATTTCGTGATAAATAATTATGCGTATTTCATGATAAATAATTTTTTCGACTTGTACATCTTCAAATAACTCATTTTGTTAAACTCTTGCTTGAAATATATCAATGAACTGCATGGAGGAAAATAAAGAGAATGGATAGCAATTTTAAATTAATTTTTGAAGATAATTTTCTTTGTTTATTCTAGTGCAATGGGCGCATTTTCTTAATTTTTGTCTTGCGGTTAGAAAGATTACTGTGAAAATTTAGAAAACTTTGTAAGAGAAGTGATTTAATATTTCTCGACGAATGAATGCGGACGATGAATAATAGTTATATGTCACATTTTTCCATTGTCGAAAATTACAATTGATTCAAGAATATTCTTTTTTTAATATGATTTTATACGTGTTTCTTCCAGATCCTCGTTTTTTTCTTGGCATCCATGGCGGCACCAACAGAACGATTTCATGTACTTTCACAGCTTGATCATTTGCAGTCAAAGTATACCGGTACCGGACATGCCGATACAACGAGATGGGAATGGCTCGTCAATCAGCACCGTGACACATACGCGTCGATGATTGGTAAATTGTTAGATGATTTAATAATTTGAAGTTATTTTGAAAATCTTGATTTTTTTGTTTAAACTGATTATTTTTTCAGGTAATACCACTTTAAAAAAAAGTAATTTTTGCAATTAATATAAATAACACATAACACAAAAATTTTTAAGCTATAACCTCTCTGGATAAGAAGGATAATTTTAGGCCACCCAGACCATCTAAGTTTGATAGCAGTGTGCGAAAACGAATCACGAGCTAGAGTTCGATTCAATCTATTGAATCAGATGATTGCGCCTTGTGGACCGCCGCCTGAAAAGTCTGCACTTGATGAATGATTTCATTACGATTTTATTGATTTTCCACTCTTTTTGCAACCCTATATTTTCCGATGCATAAAATTTGAAGAAAGTTTTTCTTCGTTTGTTCGTTTCCATTATTTTATCTACTTGTGTTCTGTGTTTATTGGTACTATCATATTAAATTTTTATTCTTTATAATTGTGAAAGTGCTGAAACAGCGAATTTTTCTAGTATTGGTTTTTATTAGCAAAGTAGCAAAGCTGTTAATGAGGAAAAGGAAATTGGAATTATAGTAAAGTTAGGACTTTCAAACAATTTGTAAAAATTTTAGATTTGGAGAAAGAAAACTGAAAATGAGCCAAATTCATTGTTGAAAGGTGTTGCAGCAAAAGGCTAATATTTAATAAATATTTGATGAACAAAAAGAATGAATTAAATGTAACATGTAATATTTCATCGTCAAGAAAAATGAAGCAAAAAAAGTTGGGTTCTACTGCGGTCGAGAACTACTGATGTCTGAAGATTTCTAAATTTTGATAATACCGTGTGGTGAGATGCACCGGAAGAATAAAGAACATAAATTATGCTATTTTACATGCCAGTTACTTCGTGTACGCTTATCAAAAAGATAAGGAAAAAAAATCTTTTGGGTTGCTATTGTTGTCTATCTTTGTTATGGTGTAGAAAAAGTTCAAAATTCATCTGAAGGTGTTCTGTCGGTAATTTTCTTTAAGAACTAAAATATTCATTTAATTTTGGAGCGAAAAAATGATGGATAATGGTGGACTAGTACCTGTGACTGATTTTTCCTGATAAAATGTTAAAGTTGCATAGAAGCTTAGCAGCTTGATGATACAGCATGAGATTTTTTTGACTCTAAGTATATGTTGCAAATGAATATCTGACAGTTTATCAAGGGCGATCTTACATAGTCATTTGTAAAGATTATAAGAAAATTTTTGCGAGAAACACTTGGAGAAGAGAAATTAACGACAACAGCGTTGAAACTAAACCATAAAGTGTGATAATTGATATCACATTCCAGCGTACGTGAATAGGTGTTCAATACATGTCCAAAATAGTTCGATGAAGTTTAAAATTTGGTAATGAAAATGCAATTCGTAGGAAAAACATCTAACTTGTATTATTCATTATTGTTTGGAAAATTGTTGTAATGAGAAAATTAGAAGGAGCAAAATATATATATATATATATAAAGAAATAATTTTACAATATTCAAAAGATTGTTTTTTTCCTAATTCGCAGAATGTTGTGAGGGTTGGGAAAAGGTTTTGCTAATTTCAATAATTTGATTTTTATATTCAAAATTTAGAAAATTATCGAGAAATTAATTCCATACCGCTTCACTAAAAAATTTTCAACTTTTATTTAACATGAGCTCCCTTTGCTATACATCTAACTGATCTGAAATGATTGAATCGTATTTGAGTATAAATATCAAATACTTGGACATGGTTTGATCATTTCAGATCAGTTGATGCAATTCTAATATGCTGCAACCTCCAAAAATTCAAATTTTAGATATATATAAGATAAGATATTCCTTTATTGAATGTAAAAATATCATTAATAAATGATTTACAATAAAAAAAATTTCCATAATGTGGCAAATTTTTTGGTATGGTTTTGACGAAATGTCCTTCTAAAGTATCTTAGCAATTAGATAGAATTTGAATTTTTAATAGTTAATTTAAAATGCTTTCTGATTGAAATTTGATAATAGTCTGCTTCAAACTTATTTCATACGGAACTTTTTAGAGACTTTTTTATTATCTCCTTTTTCGCTTCTAAAAACCTTTCAAATACAATTTGAATGTGAGGTCTAGCATTGAATAAATTTCCTCGAGTTATATAAAAAAAAGTAAACTCGATTTTTTAAATTTGAGCCAATCTTTCTAAATTCACAATATCATTAATCTAAAAGCCATATCTATTACGTAACTTAGTAACCAATCGCATGAATGATATGTAGATTGAAATGATTTTGAAATTTTAAATGAAATGCACGATAAGGACGGGAATCAGAAGGATTTCCCGGAGACCCCGACTCCAATAAGATGAAATGCCACCACCACGCCAACAGCAATCATAGCCACAGCAGTATTCGTCGTAGTTGCAACTCCACACAAGTTCTTTCGGCTTCCTGCCATCCTCGAAGTACACATTACCCAGCTGTGGATCGTCTGCTTCTATAGGCATACGACACATGTGAGTACCGTAGCCACCGCGGTAGTAGTTAGAACCCCAATAATACGGGCGATTATTCCACCTGAACTTTTTCATCAAGTAATATTTTCGAACAGTAATATTGATCATTCTCAATGATATTCTGCAACTGTTAACCCATTAAAGGTGAAGAATCTACGATAAAGAAAATGAAATAAGTTGAAAAATCTGAAGATGGAAAACAGACATCATTGGTGTATAAGCACTTCGTATCAATGCTCTGCCAGCCTTATAAGTGAGATATCCGGCTGCGGTACCAGCAATAAAAGAACCGATATTTGATTTGGTAAACCTTGAAAGGAAATTATGAAATAAGCTGAAGACTTCAAATATTAAACCTTGACAACTTGTTGAATAACTTCGTTCTAAAACTTCTAAAAACACCACATTTGTTCTACTAAAACTCGTTTCTTTCAAGTTTAATCAATTCTAATATTTAAAAAAAGAGAAATATCGCTTATCTGAAAAAATCAACTACAGAACAAAAGATGGCGCTATCACTAAGTAATAATATCAAAAATTAAACTCACAAGCCTCGGCCGCGTGGTCGCCCCCCAGAAATTTTACGTGAGCCGCTATTCCAAAGACCGCCACTTGTTCTACCAATATTACTACCTCGATACGTTCCCCATTTACTATCATGTGGATAACCAGACTTTGTAGAGCCAAAAACACTTCCTCTGGTTCGGGATCCCGACAAACCTCCAAATAATCCACCACCACCACTCCTACGAAAACCACCAAATAAACCACCAGATCGACCAGCCGATATACCGCGACCACCAGTAAGTATACCACCTCGTTTACTTCCACATTCTTTTATCATCAATGATAACAGAATGAAGAAAGGAAGCTGTGCAGGCAAAAAATGTTGTATATTCATATTTCATTCATATCGCTTTAACCTGAAGACATCATACACACCTGACATTTATTACAAGTAACCTTTGAGTGAACTACATGCAATTAATGCTTTTTCAAGTTTGAACAGATGTTAAATATCCCTTTTTTTCTTATCACTCTCACACAAGCCAAAGTAAAATACCCGCATAATAGCTTATATCACACTTTACTCTAAACAGATGGACGGATGATTTACGCATTGTCAAAGATTCTTCTAATTAAAAAACTTACAACTGAGACTAAATCAGGTTAAGACAGTGTTTCGGCACATATTAACTTCTCAGCTAAATTCATGATAATTGCATTCGCAATTTGTCACAACGATGATATACGTCTATTACGTATCTATTCTTTATCATTCCTGTATTAGTGTAATCAGAAAGAACATCTGTGCTATGACAGATATATGTTTTACCAAACACTAAGAATGTAAGAAGACATCTTGTATTCCTTCATTATCTAACAATATACCCAACCACCTCATAACATATCATTACCTGATAATATACTCATTATCATTCGATAATATCTCCAATCATCTGATATGCCAGCATGCCAGCTGGAGCAGGAATCATTGGTTTTGAAAACCTTACCTGAACCAACTTCGTCAGTTGTTGATCTTTAATCATCTTTCACACACTCTGTCATTCCTTCGCCACGAAACATTTTCATTGTTGCTCATTATCACTGTTATCACTCAAATCACTTTAACATTTTTCACTTCTACTCATCTTTCCTATATCCTATCTTAACATAATTCCATATAGAAATATTGGCATAAATATCACTCCAGGCAACCGAATTAGCACATTCCTCTCTATCTTTAATTACTGATAAATCCCCACTATCAATTATCTTTTCCTTTTCTTTTGCATTAATTAATGTATTAATAAGAGTGGAAAATGACTACGTAACAATATGAAATCAATAAGAAGCATTGAAAAAACAATAAAAGGAGCTTCTCATCATCAGAGAGGAAAAGCAAAGAAGAAACTCGTCGTCGGACTAAGCTTTTCCCTCTCTTCCGTTAATCATCGCTATTTTCATCATGCTTCCATCTTCAATCTTCCCCAGTGTGTTTGTGTCTGTGTCTGTGTGTTTGTGTATGTGTGCTTTTATTTTTCCATTTTTAAAGATAGCTTCCTTCAGGATTCAGAAGGACAATATTTCACGCTCACAAATGAAGCAATCTGAAGTATGGATCGAACACCTTATACAGCACAGTTTAAATTTTCATATTTTAATTCAAAAATTAAGATATCGAAATTCCCATTACTCTTAAAAAAAAAGATATTAAACTAAAAGTAATCTCTTCAATACATGAATAAGATTGATGTGAAATATACTTTACTTGTTTATGATGCAATAACTTACTCTTGACCTATTTTTTCCTGAAATTAAAAAATGTAACATTTGGTACTCTTGACAAGATACTTAAAATCTGCAGGTAAAAGCCAATCTGTAGCGAAAAGTTACCGCGAAAAAAAAACAATTCTATCAGATGTTTCAAATTCCATTTTATATGCCTTACTTTCCTCAATCGATACCACGATGTTAAATTAGTAAAATGTCAAGTTTTATTTCACTAATGAAAGGAAAATGTATAAGTGTCAGGAAAAATTTTAGGGGTCATTTATTTCATTTAAAGTTGAACAATTTAGAATCTTCTTAAAGACTCTGGAAACTAAGAATCATTTAAGTGATAATAAATCATAAATACATTCATACAATTGACGGAATGTTTTAGCTGCACATCAATCATATATATATTCTATGCAAAATACTGAAAACAGAAATGGTATAATATATCAAATTTATATATCTTATTCTACTGTATATTCTATTCACAAGATTCAGTAGAGCTAATACAATATGACAAAGCCTCAAATAAAGCATATACCTATGTCACATTAACTAAAATTTTATGCGTTTTTTTTTCATGTTCAATATTTTCCTTATTTGAAGTTACAGGAGTAATACACTTTTATAAAGTACTTACGTTATAAGTTAGCTTGAGACATTGTCGCAATTATGTACCTTAACTCACATTTAAGAAATCATTATCTATCATACAGTTTGATAATACTGCTGTTGGCCAATATACTGATAATGATCTGATAACAAATAATCACTTTCTTTTGAAGATAACAAATATAATTGTAGCGATTGTGTTTGGCGTAAAAGCCAGTTTTTCTTCTCAAATCTGAAAATTAAAATTTCATTATTGAAAGCGTTTGTTAAATAAGTAAAAAAGGAGATTTTCATTTTCTACTTCTCTGCTTACTCTAAAATTTCAGGAAAACTGAGAATTTTTTATGTAATTCTGTTTATTGCAATAACCTTTTGAGGCAGAACTTCTTCTGATATACCATTTCAATTGATAAATTTCATAGTGAAAGGCAAATACCAAATGAGGAGGAAGCTAATTAGAAAGAATAATAGTAATAACAACATCACATCAATAGCACAACGGTATCAATAATACCAATACACTGAAATTTTTCGAAATCAACAAGTTAATCAATGAATTAATCAATAAATGCCATCATTTAAACTTCTCCTATTTACGCTTAATTAATTTAATATCGCACTGAAATCTGGTTAATAGTCTCAAAAGAGTTACTGTTGAGTTGAACTAAATGTAAGATTGTTCAAATTGCAAAATATCAACAAACCTAGTGAAAATAACCGATAACGGTCTTCCGTGATGAACTGAACCACCATGAACTGCAATTTGCTGTCGTTGTAACGGTTGTGCTGGACAACAATCGGTGCCACAGCATACCTCCGTGTTAGCCTTACAATTCCAGGTTAATGATTTCGGCCTTGTACCATCGGTGAATTGTACCTTAAAGACCGAAATTTGAATAATTTTAAATTTAGGATTTAAAATATCCAGAGTTTTAAAAATTTCCCTAAAATTTTAAAATTCACAAAACGTGATATCACATACTGTTTTGAAGAATTGCTCAGGCGTCATAGCTGTTGAGTTTGTAGAATCATCATTACCTGGCATTGGAGTTATTCGACTTTCCTTAAAAAAAGTATAAATGAGAAAAAACAAAAGAGACTCTTCAACTTTGAATGCTGAATTTCTTCTACATTACTCATAAATCTAATTGGATCTTATTAAAAGAATCAGTTAATCTAACCTTATCGTTCTTCAGACTTTTACACTTAACAATACTACTTTGTTGCTCCTAAAATCTTCAATCTTTCCTATCTCAAGTGTTAAATTTTTCAAAAATATCTTCAACCTGCAACGTCTTTACTACATCATCCATCGGCATTGAACACATAAAATAACCATTCATGGGCTGATGATTTCGTTCGTCAAAATAGTAATTTTGACCGTTTGGCATTCTCAGAGGTTCTGAATTCGAACGGAGAATTGCCTATAAGAAGAAAAGGAAGAATTTTCAAGCTTACTTACCAAGGAATAATATTAAGATTAACAACGCTTACTATATTATAGTAATCGTAAAGATATACATGAAAGAAAATAAATCTAAGATGAACAATAAGAAAACTGTGCGAAAAATAAACAGTGAAAATATTACTCTTAAAATATAATTTTGATTATTTCTATCTAAAAATTTACGTGAACTGCTATTCAATTTATAACTCACCTTTCCTAGTTCAAAAGTTGCCAGACCTGCGGCAGCACCAAGTGCGCCGCCAATAAACGCTTTACCAAATGTTCCTCTACCAGATGGCCTAAAATTGTTCACTTCTCGAAACTTAAACAAGAATGAAAACATGGAATTTCGCCATCTAACAAACACATTTTTCAGACGTTTTAAATCATTAAACTTCTGATCATTTTGCTAAATGAACTCAACGATTCAGAAGAAACTATCAAGTTAGTTAATTCCATGAAATAATTTTTCCGATCCTTCTTAGACTTTAGAAGGATTTTTTCTTTCTTTTTTAAATAAACTTACTTCATTTGGTTTGGAACAAAACCGCCTTGCTGATGGTAATTACCATGAGAAGCTACCGGTGCTGATTGACGATAACCACTTTGCTGAGGATAATAATTACCTCGCTGTGGATAATGGCCACTGGACTGAGGATGATAAACACTTTGCTGTGGACGATAAGCACCTTGATGTGATTGATAGGTACGCTGAAAATTTTCTAAAATCAACGAATATTATATTGCAGTAAAAGAGAACTACTTGTTTAGCTCTTTTACTCTCCTGATTTTTCCGGCTGATATCAATTATCCTTTCATCTTAAAATCTTACGGAGAGAGTACTAATTACTACTTTCGCTATGTCAAAAAAAAGGTTCCTTGAAAATCTGCAACATACTATATTGATTAACATTATAAAAAAAGGTAATCGGAAACTGACCGAATTCATCCGTGCTGCACTCGAGCCACGATTTTTTCCTCCCATGCCAATTTTAAGTGCATCAGTGATTAGCACAGTAAACAATAACAAGTAACTGATAATCTTGTACATGCCTGCGAAATCAGAAATACTAATCTGAAAAAAAAACAGTAGTTGTAAGAGAACGAGTCGACCTCTTGATATAACGAGTAGTGTGAACAAAGGATATTCTTCTCATCTCTTAACATCACACAAAACTTAAATGATCAAGAATTTCTCTTGCCTAAGGCGATCTCACATATTTATAAAATAACATGAAATCATTTACTCTAATCATCGATCTCATCACATCAAAACCATATCTTCCTAGTGAGAATCTATTGCGATTCCATCCATTCTAAACTCCGAGAAATTTCCTTCCATAGAGTATCAAAGAAACATTTCAATTAAGGCCATAGAAAGCATTTCAACACTGCGAAGTTATATTAAATGCATTCGATGATTCAGTTGGATGACAAGTGGAATCATTGAATGAGAGCAAAGTATTTAATTACAACAGTTATGTTGATGAATCCTACATGGACCCATCGATTATTCACGTACATACATGCAGAACACAGATACACACACATGTAGAGCACACTTGTATTATTTCGAAACAGTGCTCTAAATATACAATAATAAAGAGTTGGAACCAAAGATTAAATTTAAATTAATGTTAAATGTTTTTGGATTGCAATTATTGCAGTGTTGTTTGATGAGTTGAAGTTTGAAAGGATATATGATTTAATAAGTATAACTTATTCCAAAAGTAGTAAAACTCGCCCTTATTCCATTCAATCCGACATTTCGTCGAGAGTTGAAGGATTCAGAAGCACTGAGAATCTCAAAGTTTCTGAGGTAATCAGATGCGATTAATACCACATTACTTCTCAGAGAATGTTTAATCATTCCGATCCAATGCGAGAACGAATTTCAAACTTCTAACAATGAAGAGAAACTCTTTCCTCTCACTGCCTTCACTTACATACTTTTAAAAAGTACGTTCATTTCATCGGAAAAGGAACGATCGATTCTTCTCATCAATAAATATTTCTTTTAAAATTCATGAATTATATTCTTTTCTCTTTTTCTATCTGACAATTGCTGTTTTCATCTGAAAAGTTAACGATCGATTTATTGTGGTAGAAGGTAAGTTATCGTAAATTCTTTCGTTTTTTTTTACTTCGATTTTTTTCGAAGAATTTTAATATTATTTTTGAGTAAACGGAATTTTTGTATAAATTTTTATATTTATCTGAAAATTTTTTGGATAATACTTGGAGGGTACTACGCTTTTTTGTTATAAACACTATTTGTAAAAAATGAATTGCATTTAAAAACAATAAAGAAAAAGAAACAGTGAATGATTGGAAAGTACCGATTCCTACAAAATTGGAGTTGGAAAAATGAACAACCAAAAAATGAACTTAACCTTATAGCATCTGATATAGTGATCTAATTTCTATCATGAGATCAAGTATAAGATCAATGTGAATACATCCCTGAATGGCGTGAAAGTTCGTTTATTGAATTATAGGTAAATGAATTTTTATGATCGAGACTAATTTATAGTACTGAATGAATAAATAACAAATATGGAAGGTAAGTATGGAATGCATTTAGAGAAGAAAAAGATTGATGACAATTTCTTCCCGTCAATTTTTTCTCCTCAAAATAAGCTTCAAACTACGTCTCCACCTATTTTCCCATTAAAAATTCTTTTCATTTTTCAATTGGAAATCTAAGAAAGTATTGGCTTGCAATTTCAGGCCAATGATTGCCTGATTCGGATGACTGTAGGAATTTTTGAACAGATAATTTTAGCAATGACATATATATGTCATTGCTAAAATTATCTGTTCAAAAATAAATTCTTAATTTCTTAATAAATTTCTTTTCCTTATTTTAAAAAATTCAAAGATATGAAATAAAAGAGGAATGGCTGACTCATTCTTTTGTAAAATAACTGTACGACAATACAAAATAATGATGGATGCATTCTATGCATTCAACCGCTAATTTAACTCCAAACACTTTCAACAATAATTGTTGATTTCTAAGAATTGTATTTCAAATAAAAAACATTGTATTGAAATTATATTTCACAGAATTATCAACAGTTGTTAATAATCGGTTTCAAATCATTTAATGCAAAAATCAACCAAACGACAAAAGAGAGATAGATACTAAATAAAATATCAGTAAAGCATAAGGATAGGTCATCTAATTTTATCAATAAAATTGATCGCAATAAATAAGGCGGAGACGGGAAGCCAACCAATCTTTGGTCGACAGATTTAAGAAAGATATATACATGGCCATTGATGAGTTGGACAACACAGACCATGTGTTTGCGGTCTCTCTTTACTTTTCAATAATTGATAATGCCGGCACTGCGATAATACCTAACATTATTTACCGGATCGATAGTGCATAACAATGTTTGCTGAGCACGTTGGGGTCGTTAAAAATGTGCAGAAATTCAGATCATTGCATATTAGCAAATTCTGTTTTAATACGGTTATTTTGTGAACTTACTTGTCTTAACTCTATCACATCATATCAATCATTCACTTTTCAGTTTAAAATAGGGAACTTTCCCGATTTTTTCAATCTTCGTTCCACTCACTTTCTTCACTTCCAACATTTATGATATAAGGTAGGTAGAATACTTCTCAGGTAATATAAAGGTAGCAATTGTCGAGCAAAAAAAACCAGCCACAAGACATGCAAAGTTTAAATAAGAAAATAAATTCAGAACAAAGGAATCAAATTTGCATAGAGCCGCGACAGCGTACCATTCAATTCTTCAAATCGATCGCTACTAATCGATCAATTCCAGTTTCCTTGCAAGAGAGGTTGTTATAGCAACGATATTATGAAGAATGAAAATCGAGATGGGACATTGCAAAAACGAAGAATTCAAAATTCAACAGAAGCATCATGCGGACGACGCTTTCATCAAGTCCGGTTTCCGTTTCCGTTTTCAACTTGTCAGAGGCAAGTTCTTTTCAATGCGTATTTACATAATCTTACTTCGCTTAACTCATATCACATCAATCATTTAATTTAAAAATGGTTTTAACGGAAACCGGACTTTATATCGAATTTCGTTTTTTATGGACAAATTAACTAATATTAATATAACTACTTTTGATTATTTGAATATAAAAATATAAGCACTTTAATTGCTTATAGCTACCAGGTCACGGGAATGTGACCTTTTCTATTTCTCAGAAATGGTGGAATTACGGAAGTATGATTAAAATCAGTCAAGGAAGTGAATTTCTTTCAATAAATAATGATATCATCGATCCTTGAACTGTCATCTTTCATAAAATGAATGAGGAAAAAGACTATTAGAAATTCTTTTTGAAATTAGATGAATAAGATTGCGTTGAATTTCATGTTTTTATCCTACAACAATAAACCAAATAGCTCTCTATTTATTTATCTCTCAAATTTCTCTCTCAAAATCATTCAAAATTCAATTTCATTGATAGCTTTCTGAGAAATGTAATTCAAAAACAGACACTGTCAATTATCAATTCTTTCAAACTGAAAATGGTAGATGAAAGCATATTCTGTTATATTTTATTTGTTACTGTATGTTTGAAGAATGGAAAAGTTTACTGCAGGAATTGTTCGACAAGAGAAATGCTCACATAAATATTTGTATGGTAAGCATTAGAGAAATTCTTAATGCGATTTAATTAGATTAATCGAAATTGAGGAAACAAATAAAGTTTATTTATGCGAATCATTGACAATTTAACAGGAAAATATTTTGAAAAATGCTGCAGAATACAATATTTCCTGCAATGATTAAATGATTTATTTCCATCCATTTATACTATCAAATTAAGTTTGATTAATTGTTTGAGAGAATCGAATGTTTTGAAATCTCAAAAAATATTACTTTCCATGCAATAACAAATGGATGAAAGAAAAGTACTTTTTCAACGGATGTTGAAAAAAATGTTTTCTCCTAAAAAAGTTTTTTCATTGAATGGTTGAAGTGAAAATAGAAGTGAAGTAAAGTGAAAGAGTTAAATTATATTCAAAGTGAAAAAAATTAAGTTCAATTAAGCGGCTAAAAATTTCGTGAGATTATCTTTCTTGATAAAATTGCCAAAATTGTTAGAAATAAACGAAACAATTTTCATCATTTTGCTAATCTTTTCTGACTTGTTATTTTTGTTTATTTATTCTTAAGTTTTTTGTTTGTTAGTTATTACTTAATATTTCCAGGCTAGGAAATTAACACACAACTTTGATGATAAGAAATCATAATTTTGGTTGTAAAGTATGCCAATGAGCAGCAGGTCTGCTAGCAGTTATCATTTCAAGCCATTGCTTCTGGCTAGCAATGCTAACTGTGAAATCGTTTAGAGATGGCGAGCCAACTTTTACTTCACCGATAAAATCATTCTTACTCATCTTATCATAGTCCCAAACACTGATAACCAAATGTACTTTCTGCAAAAATTTTTACATGAAAGAGTAGTTTGGAATTCAATAAATTGACAACTAGTAATAATAATTGACTGATCAAATAAACTATCATCTTATATTATTGAAAAGTATTAAATTTTAAATTAAACCAAAATTCACTTCTAATAATTCTTGTTCCAATTTGAATTGAAAACTTTCATTGTAATATGGATTCAATGTTTTATATTTTCGTGTTGTCTTTTTCTTCGATATTAATTTCCGACCATTATATAAATGTATTTTGATAAATGGATCTGAAAATTTAGCGAAAAGTTAAAGTTAAATGCAATAGTAAAGCTTAAAAAGTTATGAAAGCTAGAAATACTTTAATCACTGACCTGATAGACCTCCAACATCCATTTTCTTGAGATTTCGAGCTTCCATGATTGTTACAGTTAAAATCATCGTATTCGGCCGGTAACGTAAAGAGAAACAAAGATCACCAAGTCTTGACTCCTAAAGTTTTTATATGATTCTCAAATTTGACTCGAAGTTGTTCTATTTCACTTCCTCATTCAAACTATTTTGTATTTTATATAACTTGAACTGTTTTAAGCGAATATCTTCTTAAAACCTATACCGAATAATTCCATTAACTTTAGATTCAAAACTCTAAACACACAGAGTTAGCTTCATGTTCTGGTGGATTCAATCGAGACCATTCCTCGACAGTAATACCAAAATCAATTTTTTCTAACGGTATTGATAATTGACCAATTCGATCATCCTTTTTTAATCGATCAAAATCATACACAACCAGTTGAAGTGTCTTACGTTGAAGTTCCGCAAATGCTATCTGTAAGGTAACATTTACAGGTGGAAAAGTAAAAAGAAAATATAGCAAAGTGAGATTTAAAAACTTATAGAGTGTTTTCAAAATTATTGATATGACTTTTTTAGAAAGATATAATTTCAAAGGCATTAACAGAGAGTTATATTGGAAATGAAATAAAATAAAATAACAAGTCACATTAAAGGCGAATATCTCGTCAAAAATGGGATTTAAACACTTCCGTTTAATTTTCGTTTCGAATTTTGGTTTCCCTTCCGGCAACAAATATAATTTCACGTATGGATCAGACATTCCATTCCGATCCATTGCTGGCAACCCTTTACACTCGAAAATTGTTACTGCTAGCTACAATAAAATATTTTAAGTAAAAAGTATTTAAATATTCACCTTTGCCACACAGAAATTTAATCATTGATATAGGTTACAAATGATAAATTATTTTACAAACGAATGAATCAATATGAAAACAGTAATGCTAAAGATTTCTTCAGGTAACTGTTTTTAATCTATAGTCTTATATATATCTATAGTTTTACATACAATAAACTTCTAACCTTACTGCTTCCAAAATCGTAGTCTAACTTGTAGTGAATTTTGCCAAAAAATGGTGAATCATCGGAAATCTTGGATGGAAATTCCGGTTGTATAAATGTTTCATGTGATACGATTGGTACCGGGTCGCTAACAATTGCATTCTGCACTATGCACTGAAAATGTTTTTAAAAAATGATAACGATGGAAATTATTCGGCGAAGTTTTCGTGAAATGTAAAATAAAAAAGTGATTTTAATATAAAAATAGAGATTGTAACAAACAATAAATTCTTTCAAGTATAATTTCCTTTGGAAGATTTAAAAAAGGTAAGAGTGAAGAAAGAGTTTCAGAAGGATAATCTTACTAAATTTATACAAGGAAACGAACGGTGTTTGTTTTCGATCGTCTTGGACAACAAGCAAACAGTCGAAATATCAGTGAACGTGGCGCTATTGTGCTTTCCCACATCGTTAATATTATCAGCAATTTTTATCAATATTTCTGATCATTGACACAGAATACGAAAATAGCATCTGTGCTTTAGTCATCTGTCCATCTCTGAGAGTTTATATTTTATAGTTAGAAGGAAATAAAGTGAAATTTTTATTCATTTCAAATCTTCCGGAAATTGCGAGAGTTTCCGAAAACTCTTGACAATTCATTATTTCGATTTGAAAGAAATGTTGCAAATGTTTTCAAATAACTATAGATTTTGTTCACCTGCAAATACTGCTGCTTAAAAGTATCTTCAACACTTGCAAATTTTGCAAGGATGAAATTTAAACTTTTTGCCAATGCGGAATTAGAAATATTAGTCATCTTAATTAAATTATTTTACTTTACCCGAAAAATGAAATAATTGCATATCAAGGTTAGTGTCCATTCTTCCAGAAACCAAAAGATTTATATTGCAACATTTAGACAAAAAGAATATTGTGGGAATTAATTTGTTTATTTAATTACTCATAAAAATTCCCGGTCATTGCATTTTTCAATTATTTACTGAACTTCCAGCGATAACAATTTCCGTTTTTCTGTGATACTAAATGCTATTTGCAAAGCAATCAAGTTCAACGTAAGAAATATTCCATTGAAATAACATTCATATGAATAGCAACAAAAAAGTAATGGATATTAATAAATTTAATTTAATATTAATTCTCATAAATAACGGAATGGAACATGAATGCAAGAGGAGAATATAGCACTACTTATATTTAGAAGTATCATAAATAATCGTTATTCTTCCAATCACGTAAAAGTGTAATTTTGACGATTTATGAACTATATGAATTTTAGATGAAAATTAAATATTTGTTGTTTACTATAATATGCTAATTATCATCGTGAAGTTTGGATACATTGGTTATGCGAGTTCAAGTCACAGTCTTATTAAATCATTGATTTTAAAAGTTTAAATCATTTGAAAAGTAACAGTAAATGTTTTTAGAACCAGAAGTTTAAAGAATTACTGATTCATGGAAATATCAAATGAGATTCAGTCAGGAGGAAATGGTGACGATGAAAACTGCGAAGATACGTGGAAGCATAAGAGGTAGCAATAAAAGAGAAGAAATAGGAGAAGAATCGTTTATATTTTATTTATACAGGTGTGCAAGAATGGCAAATTTTTTAAAATATAGCTGGTGATTTATAAATTTAAAATGAGAGCTCAATGAATTTGGAATATCAATTTATTTTATTGATCCTTTCTTGCATTACTTTATTATTGTTATCATTAAGAGCAATCGTTTTCTAAATAATACATGATGATATGTTGAGAATTAATTGCTCGCTGTCCATAGAAGAAAATTACGAAGATTTATTGACAGGTGAGAGTAAATGAAATAAAAGCTTCACAAGTAAAAATGAAAATTCTTTCTTTTTGTTGATATTGCAAGAATGCTAATTAAAAGAGAAATAAGGAATCACTGAGGTGATTTCTTTCATATTAAACATTTCAAATAAATTTGATTTAACCAAATCAAGCTTTTTTCAACTTATTACTTTAAAGATAATTTTGCAGTAATCTTATAATTTACTATCCTACTAACTTTTGTTTTACTCAGTGCTTTTCAGTTTTCTTCCTCCTCGCTTACGATTATTTTTATTTTTTCGAATTTAATTGATTCCAAGCATGAATTGTTACATATTACATATTCAACAGGGCAATAGTTAAAATTCAAAATAAAAAGCAATCATATCATCTTCCAATCTCTTTTGCATTTTAATATGTGACAGTTATTGCCCTGTTATTTGATAGCAAAAATGTGATATTGATCAAATTCGAGAAACATTTCATTACCCTTTTCTTTTCTCTGATTTTCATGGAAAAGAGGAAACGTAAAGAATATCTGTGGTAGCAATCACGAATTGAAATCACTTCATTTGCAGCTATGAGATAAAGTTGCGAAAAGTGGACTTTTAAATTCCTCCGAGATTTTTTCCCAAATTCTTTCTTTATTAGAGAGGGAGAAGAGAAAAAAGGCTAGCATAGGAAATTGAATTTTGAAATACAGCTGACTTTCTTTCTTGGCAATTCCAAATTTTTAGCTCAATTTCAACAGTTCCCAAAAGTACTTCTTTGTTTGCTTTATACTGCAAAATCCACAAATCCACAAAATCCATAATTCATTTTGTTTGATTATTTTTTACTTTATTTTCTCACTGTAAATACATTTCAATTCATCGAAATATGACAGGACTGTATGGAAGCAATGTTTACCAGATAAGTAAACTAAATATTGATGTTGAAGATACTTCAAAAGGTGCAAATGCACCTATACAGAAGAGAACTATGGAAAAGGCATGACATCTGTATAGAAAAGAACTGTAGAGAAGCTATAACACTCTTCCAAAGGCTTACTATCAGCATAGAATGACGAAACCGTTTCCTTAACATTTGAATTTTTGAGATTTTTTGCATCAAAGTAAGAGTTTCAATTCTAATTCAATATTTTAAACTAATTGACTAGTAATTCCTAAAAAATACTTCAACTTTTTAGCTAGATAATTAGCTGCTCAGCTAAATTAATAATGCGCTATGGTTGATTATGGTTAGCGGATAACAATCGAGAATTTTAACATATCTTAATTAAGCACAATTGGAAATCTTAAAATCACTTCGAGTTCTAGTTTCACGTTTCCAGAATTCAGTTATCAGGACTGTAAAAGCTGATCTTCATACTGTTTCATGAAACATTCACCAACAGGAAAGAATTCCCAATCACGATTATCGTATTTCTCTCGCACATATGTCTCTTGACCGGTATATTCCGTTTCATCTTTGTTCACCAAATGTTGAAGGAAGAAGCTGAAAATTAATAGAAATGACATCTGGATAGATCAGTCATTTGTATTTTTGACGTCCATATTTTTTCAGGAAGAGGAAGAATCACTAGACTCTTTCCTTTTATTATATAAATTAATATACAAAAGAAAGAGAAAGACAGAGAGAAAAAAACTTGCAGATAATTAGCAAAATTATGCTCCTTGCAGGTATGTATCTCGAAACCACGTGGCAATCGATCAAACGTTTCTTTACCAATATCACAAATAAAACAGGATGATGCCAATTTCTCAGTTGCTGATTCCTGCTGATCACGTAATTCACCGAATGCATCAATAATTAAACCTAAAATATGATGAAATTTCTGATTAAATGTATCAACTCAAACTACTTATTGATTTGAAATAATCGACCTTTCTAGATGAAAAAAATTTTACCAACCTTGCATGATGGCAAGTAAAATAATGATAACGAAGAAAAAGAAGGAAATATCGTAAAGCATTCGCCAGTATTCCAAATCGTCACCGTACGGAGATTCTAACTCATCACCGATACCGCCACCTGCGCGTACTCCCGCGTAGAAATGATAGATGAAACACTAAAATGAACCATTTTCTTTCTTTTTGGGGAAATGAACGATTATCCTCATTTTTTAAGATTAAATCATTCCTAAATTCATTTAAACTATCTCATCACGACATTTTTTTTTCAATGTATCTTCTGAAAACTTCAAGGATTTTTCAGTTTATATAATAAAATACTCATACGCAAATTGATGGTATTAATTAACCGTTAACATATTGTGACATTTTCGATCCGGTGCTTCTTCACCTTCACCTTCTTGTACGTAAAACTTGCGGAAGAAATTGAATGCCAGGACAGTATACAAATAAACAACCACCAATGTCATCATAATTGTCAAAATCAACTGAAATAAATTAGCAATCAATAATGTTGCCTGATCTTTCAGCCTAAGTCTTACCTACAAAACAGAAAACTAGATTCTTTCTTTAATTCAATAAATTTTTGTCAATTAAATTCGTCTTCAACAATTTATTGAAATTGTGAAAGTTAAGCGTTTCAGTAGAATAGACAACTGCTGAGCATTATGATTGACTAAAGCGCTATTCCTCAAATTAAATTCAAAAATTTTAAGCATGATCCTTTTATACACGCCATATCCTACAACTCACATTCCTATTTGCCATATCTCACTTTTTCTCTGTTCATTATTAATGAATTTTAATTTCAATGTTTTTCAAAAATAATGTAATTACCTGTTGTAAATTATGAGTAACAGATTGCAAAATAGCTTTCAACATGGGGAAAGAGAGTACGACATCGATCAGATGAAAGGCATAGAAGAACGGAGAAACGAAGACACCAAGAGCTGAACAAAGTAAGTAGTGGACACGATATAAAAACTGCCCGTTGGTCAAAATCACTCCAAGCCATAACCAACATGCATATCTAAAGAAACAGAAAGTTTCAAGTCGAAATCGTTTTTTATGAAGTAGAAAACAGAATTAAGATATATTTCTTTTATAATTTATAAAATTTTTAGTATATTTTATTCAGTTTATATTTACAACTTAAATTATACATTAAAGTCGAAGTTGTGCAATCAAAGCGATTGAAAAAAGGTTTAACTTCTTTTTCATGTTACCTGTAATCAAAGGTATTATCGGTTGCCGATTTATCTTCGCCTAACACTGCAATTAATGTTTCCTCATCAATCTGATTACGGAACTTCTGTCTCGTCTTCCGGCGAATGAATTTATCCCAATATTTCATAGGAAATGATTTTGAACTGATAACGATACGATCAATATACCTGTGAAAAAAGATATTTTAAACTCAAGAATATAATCTTTTTGCAGATTTTTTTACACACGCATATGACGTGGGAGAAATATGAGTGATAGAAATATCTTACCAGAAGACAGTATTCGTCAAACTCCTTTCCTCATCATTATCTTCAGTAAGCCAACAGCCATCAAACATTAAACGACGTGCGACTTCCTTCTCACGCTTGAAAGTTATCAGTGGAATCTGAGAAATTTAATTCAATTAGTAATACAAAACTCAAAGTTTGAATAGAGTTGGAAGAGTAAATGATTTCATCATAGAAATATCTAATAAAATACTTAATGACACTCAAGACCTAAACTGTCGGAAACAGTAATCGACTACTGAAAATTTTAAATCATTAACTGTTTTAAGTTAATGGAGAATAAACTAAGAAAGATTGATAATATTCGAATTGAAAACGAAATGAACGTAGGAAAACAATAGAAATAAGTGATAACCTTCAATTGATAAAATGACACCAATAAAGCAAATGATGCGACAGCATGCAAAACGCTAATCCAGTAAAGAAGCTAAAGAATTTCAATTTCATTATAATGATTTACAAATTATTAACATCATTTATCTCAATGAATGCCAAGAAATTTGATTTAAAAAATTTTAAGACAAACTCTAACTTTTTTACTTTGTTAATTTTCAAAGATTTTAAAAAATGATTGAATCATTAGTCATGATAATATATCCTTACCTTTTTTCGATCTCCAACAGTTCAATTAATTTCAGTGAGAATAGAAATTTAGCATTTCACGTGCATTAGCTAAATTTTCATCATTGTCCTACACTTAGCTTTAAATATCGTTAAATTAAAAATAAAAATGAAAAACCTGTGCTAACATCCATCCGGTCACTTCATACGACGTGTACGGTAATATCACACCACTGATATAAACTGATTCCATTTCTTCATCTTATAATATGAATAATATCTTTACTTTCTCTTACAATTAATTCTTAATTCATTCACTAATATTACAGAAATTAATTCCTCTATGCGAATAGATCAATATCATTTACCATCTTCTGATGTTACGCTATCCGAAATTCGTACTCGATGAAAAAGTAAAATAACATTGATGAAGAAAGCTAAATACAGGGTGGTTTTCTCGATTGTCTTGAAATTACGAGCCAACATGTTCTGTAAAAATGAATTATCAAATTAATAATCATAATAAAAATATATATTGATACTATCCTTAAATTGTTTTGCTTATCTTAAAATAATTTCATAAAACTAAAAATAACTAATTGATTTATTTAACAAACTATTATTTACTTTTAAATTTAAGAGCGAGAAACAATGAAGAAAACTCACCAGTAATGATCCTCGACTGCGTTGAGGAATTTGTTCAGCAATTTTTGGTTCATAATAATCGGCAACGCCATATTCTGATACTGTTGGCGAAGCTACTTGATTGTAATGAGAAGAAGTATCATGAATACTTTGAGTTTCGTACAAACTAGAAAATTAAAATACAACTTTTAAGCATAAGTTGAAAAATATAACTACGATAAACTATAAATTTTTTCTTGATAAAGATAGATGAAAGAAATTGAACGGCTCACCTCGGGCGCTCTTGTACAGTGGCAGATGGTTTCAAAACAGTTTCCGCCTGTTGAACTGGTGTAGGTGCATTTGTAACTGAATTTTTTTCATAAAATAAGTTAATGAAACAAAAAATTATGTATTATATAAAATAGTTGCGCATTTGTCTTTTAAAAGAAGTTCCTAATAACACTTGTCAAGGTATTCCTTAAATTAAATTTATTTAACTGCCTGTCGTAATCAATTAAACAACTTCTTTCATTTGCATATTTCTATTTACCTGTTCTTCGCTTTCACAGAAATCAAAAATAATGTAAAATAAATAAGTTGATAAGTTGATATATATATATCAATGATCAATTATTCCATAATAATTAATTACTGATAAACTACAAATATTTAAGCAAACAAACTTTCAGTTTTTAACTGCCCCTGAGATGTTGTTGGTATTTGAGGACCAGTGGATGGTAGACGTACACCAAATACATCGTAATTAGAGGAATACTGATGATGTTGAAAAGATGGCAAAACTGGAGAAGTATACTGCATGCCAGCGCTGAAGATATATCCGTTAGTGATAACATAGAGATCGATTATTTTAAACTAATTTAATTAAATGATCTGAAAATTCTGATATCTTCATATTCATGAACAATAATAATACCTTTCGGGCATTGGTAATGCAGCTTGTTCCATCTCTAAATCATCACATTCAGGTGTCATCAAATAATAACCAAATTGGAAGAACGTAAAGATAATCAGGTATATGAACATTGCTACTTTCATTATAACTTTTGCTGATAAAATAATAATAGCAAATATTAGCTGTGCCCATGTCATCGATCTAAAATTTCAAATGAAAACTCAGATTATTGATTTACAAGTATAATTTTACGACATTTGCTGATATTTTAGATTATAATAATTGATTTAATTTATAATACTTATGCATTAACAGTATGATATGCTATTTGAGGTTTTGCTAATATTATTTTATATATCATTCATATTTTAAAAATTAAAAAAAATATATTTTAAAAAAGTTATTTCTGTCAAAGAAAACTAATTTCTCAGAAAATGAAATGATGAAAAGGTTACCTGAGAGTAGCACTGGCTGTGTTAAATAATTTCTTTACATTTGCTGGCTTCAGAGCATTTGCTGCATTAATGCCATAGCTAAATCCAGTTTTGAAAGTTGCCGAAATTTGTCTAAAAGTGAGAAAAAACTATTTTTCGATTCAATTTCATATTAAATTTTAATTACTGCTGAATGGATGAAGCTAAAGAAACGTACAAAGTGCGAAATGTTCCATTGAAAAAAATTTTACATTTAATATTCAGTTCTCTTTTGATTCAAATATATCAGGAAGAATCATAGAATAGAAGAATTAAATTAAGTAAACTGAGGATTCTGAACAAAAACTGTAATTTAATTCGTTCCCAACAGATTGAATTCCATACGCGCCAGCTGAAGTCTGCTGTAAGAAATAATCACGCTGCTTCTTGGCTCGTTCAATTTTTGAATCTGCCACATCACCAGCACTGATTTCTGCTGCATGTTGCATCTGAATTTCATCCCTCAATTCTTCAATTATCATATAGAAAATGCTTCGAAGATTGAATTGTGGAAATCAAGATTATTTGGAAATCAAATTTAGAATCAAGAAAACTGCTTGGTAATAAAATTGCAAGGTTTTGCAATTGGAAAGGAAGAATTTGAGAATTGCATAAAAGAAACCTCAAAAATAGTATCCTCACAAAAATTAATAAATGCTTCTAGTTTTCCTTGATCTCCACCATCGTCTTGAAGTACGTTGAAGAGGAAAGAATTTTTGGAATCTCTATAAAACAATTATAACTTTTGTTGATAACTATTATCCATAAATGTGAAATGTTGTAGCTAAAGAAATGAAAATTCATACGAAAACTTTATTTCAATCACACTGTTGATAGAGCAAGAATTTCTAAATTCCAATAAATATAAGTAATTTTATATTTATTTTCTTCTTATAAAAACTTTTTTTCGGATTTTTCCATGGAATAAAATTAAAATTCTTCAACGAATCTATTAGTTCGTTAAAAAACTAGCCTAATTTGCTGTTTGCTCCATTGTTCCAACCATGATTCTTGAATCTCAAAGTAGATTTTCTCTACTCTTTTACTCGAGCCCATTATTTCAATCCGACCCAAATAAGGATCAAAATATTCCAACAAACTGCTAGCTTGTTTAATTATTTTTTCCAGACGTGGATCACTTGTAATATGCTCTTTGAGATTTGTAAGCAGTACAGCCACATTGAAACCTAATTGTTTTATAAAGTTATTAAGCTTCATTTGCAGAACTTGAAAAATTTCCAGTTTTTCGCTATTGCAAGTTACTAAATTTAAACTAGCGTATATTTTCAATCCTATCAGAACTGTGGAAATATGAAAAGTCAGACATGAATGAATGTAAAAAGTTCCATCAAAAGTAACGTCTTTTGAAATATTATCATAATTAAAGAAGTAGGATTTAACCGATTAACTATTTTCTAAAATGAATATTGGAGAAGAAATGGAATACAACAAACCGATATCTCGGGCTGGATTATGGAAGCGTTCTGTAAATTCCATATAATCCACTTTACCATCATTGTTTACATCTGTACACATCATTAAATATGTTATTTCCTCACTGAAATAAAATATTTGAGCAATTTCCAATGAAATTAAGTAATTAATTAAGCTAATGATGCAAGTAATTATTGAGCTAATGATTAAGCTAATGGTGCAAGTAATCAAATTAATTATGATGCAAGTAATCAAAGTTTTTGGACAACTTACAATCATTTTTTGGGTAAATCTTAGCCTGAAGATTCTAAAAAATAGCTATCCATTCATTTCATCATTGAATCTAATTTTTATCCAGAAGTTTCTAATTTTACAATACATTCATTTTGAACGAATTAGCTTTAATAATAAGAACCAAAATTCATCACGGATTACTTTCATTAAAGATCAAATATTACTTTGAAAAACTTACACGGAATACATTTTTTGACTTTCCATAGCACGTTGAAATTCTTTAGGTGAAATCCAACCGTCACGATTGGTGTCGAAGTCTTGGAACGCTTGCGACGTTGTCAAATCTTTAAGTTTCAAGAACATATCCGAAAATTTTAATATCATTTCAACATTCTGCTCACTTTCAACTAATGCATCAACCATCTGCTTACCAATAGATCCATTAAGCACATTTCCTACAAATTACAGAAATAATACAATAATACAGAAATAATCATAGGAATGGGGAAATAATTTCTGCAACTCAAGTGCTGTCATTCATTTGGTAAAGTTAATATTGAAAATATTTGTTTTTATTTTTATCCGTTTCCAGAAAAATTTCCTTACATTTCTAATCTTTGACAGCGATAGGAAAACATTACTACTGTCAAAAATTTTGTTATATCAATATTTGTAATCTTCGGGAAAAATATACCTTCAAGCATGGATAACATTAATACAATCATATCCTTCTGTAAATTTAAAAACTCTCTTAGTAGCTCCAATTGCGTGCTATTTTTGTATAATTTCTCCATCATATGTGCGAAGAGAAAGAAGAATCCATTGATTGCATCCCATAAACGAGAATTCGCAAGAGTCATCTGATTCCCACTACACGGACCCTTAAAATCCATTTATCACCTGCTTCCCTCACTCCAATATCCATCTTTTTGCTCTTTGTAAAACTTTGACATGATGAATTTTTCATAATCAATTTCATTAAAGAAAGGGTAATAAATACTACTTACCTGTATACTTTCAGTAAGTGTATTAAAAACTTGACTGCACACATGAATAGCTCTCAGAAAATACTCTTTGCCACTCTCATCAATTACATCTTTACTTGAATAGTGCCAGTAAAAGTCCATCACCGATTCTTGCAATCTTAGCAAATAATCAACAGTGCAATTGATTAGATTTACACTTGTTGTATGTCCAGGTTGAGCTCGAAGATAATTTTGAAATTCTAAAGAAATCAATAATAGCGTTTTGTAAATGCAAAATATATCTAATAGATCGAGAATTCATTTATGAATGTATGGAAATCAATTCAATTATTCTTTCAGATAATACTCTTAAAATTTCACCTCGCCATTTTTTGAAGTTATTTAATTTTAATTAATGGTTATTCTATTGCAAATGAAATAACTATTTTAAAATATTACCCAAATTATGTCCTTCGCAAGTTAATTGCAAGAAGCGGAAAAGACTACGTGTAAATTCCGAATCGTTTAGATTTTGATTAGCAGCAGCGGCTAATTCAGAACGCATACCAAGACCTTCGGCCTATAATTTGACTTTTTTTTTAAGAAAACAGGATTGAAAATTTCAAGAAGTGAGAAATAATTCATAGAGCGGAGAAGGGTAAACCTTAATTTGTCGTTCATACATTTCAAGATTCAGCACACTGCATTTATTCATTAAGCCAGCTAATGAAGTAAAGAAGCGAACATCCTTCTTCGATTGCAAATAATTGATAAGCATCTGCAGTAATCGTACAATGAATAAATCTATCATTAATGGGAGATAATATAGTTTTTTCATTTGCTACCACCTGGTTCTCTAACTGATACTTTAAGCAATAATTATTCACTTTTAAATATATTTGGTTAGGGATAGGTTGCTAATTGATTGATTAAATGGCAATATCTGAACTGCTTAGAGTCTTCTTTGTTTACTTACTCTTAAATTAACAGCTTATATTTCAAAAGCTATTCATTAATTTTATACTTTGTTGGGTATGATGTTTATATAATAATTTCCCGAACCTCCTGGATTTTACTATTTCCACCATTGAGAAGATGAATGCCAAGTTGCAGAGCTTCTGCTACCATATCACTTGGCTCGCCATTACTAGCAGACAAATACATAAGACACATTATTGCTGCCCCGCGATCTGCCAGAACTGCTTGCTCCGCCCGAAGTGCTTGCGATACTTCTTCTTTTTGCTAAAACATAAAAATTCATTTATGATCGATCACATGAAACTTTTCATACAAAATTCTTAACTTTGTTATTCTGATAATTTCATCTAGAATATCGATCATTTACGATCAGTAGTGTTAAGCAGATTATGAAAGAGAGATTAACTGACCGCTTGATCAAGCTCACCCTCATCATCACCTTCATCTTCATCTTCGATATGTACCGATTTTGACATCACTTGAGCAAAATTTACAAATAACGAATCATTGGCAATTGAGATTGTTTGACTTTGCTCACTTGTTGCTGCACGTTGGAAGCATTGAATTATTTGTCTCAATGGATCGGGTAAAGTTTGAGATCTAGAATTTAGCTTAATTTGAAAATTACAGAGCAATATTTCATTTGAATGATTACAATCTATTCAAATTCAAAGTAATTCATTTGATTAGAATCTCATATTTTCAAACAAATTCAGTTATAAAATATTTCAAATTACTTCCGAAATTTGTTCGTCATTAGAATATCGTAAAAATATATTTTCTGCCAAAGTAATGAAAGATTCGCTATAATTTCAACAAACAACAAACTTTTCATCTTTATCATCACTCAAAACTTCCTCGTCGCCAGCCTTATTATGTATTTGTTCTTGTTCTACATCTTTCAACTGTAATTTTAATTTAATTTAATTTTATTCTTCAGAAGTTTTTAAAAAAGTTGAGACTAAAACTAAAACTACTAAAACAGCTTAATGAAAATCAGAAGTGAGTTTCCGAGATATCAGAGTTTATCAGATCCAATCACGTATTTCGTTTCAGTGATATGCAAAAAAAACTTTAGATATAAAAAATAAAATAACTAAGATTATTAACCGTAAGCTCTTTAATTAGCGCATCTTGTCCAACATCTTCATCTTCCAGCCAAAGTTTATTGAATGCTGGCAAAAAGAAATTGATTGCTCGATGTCTGAAAAGATTTTCAGCATGACTTTAAGCATGAATATCAAATAATTAAATATTTTGGAGGAATTTCCAAATGTTTTAAAATGAAGCATTTAGAAGCAAATAAGTACTGTTGATAAGCAAGAAATTTAGAAGTTTGAATTATCAATTAATATATTTTTTCCAAGTTGAAAGTTCGATTTTAGCAGAGAACATTTAATGAATGTTTATTTAAATTAATGCAATTAATTTCTTCATTTAACAACTTTCAATGAAAATTTTGATATTGAAAGAAAAGGAAAAAACCTGAATTTTTCTTGAAGATAAGTAAACTTTTAAAGAATGAAGAACACAATGAAAAAAAAGAGTGAAAATGTTGGAAACTAGCATATGATGTGAATACTTGAAGTTCTTAATTCATTTGCTTATGAGAATTAAATTTAATACTGAAAAAAAATATTTTCAGAAACGAGTATGGCTTCATCATGATCCTTAGCTCTAACAGTTCATAAGGTTACCATAGGTAAGACCCGTTATAATTTTTTAATTTTTTCAAAATAATGATTGGAGGTTAGACTCTCAATTGAAGCAAACAAAAATAACAGTGAGGAAATGAATACAGATGAGAAGCATGTAGAAATAAACGAAAATGAAAAAAACAAGAGGGTGTAAACAAACTGAAAAATTAATCAAACTTTGGACAACATAATTCTGCTTCTAATTAACAAAAAAGAAATTAATAGGGGTAGGAACAATAGTTCAAAACAAATTTGAAACATCACTTCATGACAACAAAGTCAATTCTTTTCGAAATTTTAATTTGCCTGAAATTTATTTATTGTAGCTTACATTTAAAGCAATTTTAGAATTTTTATTGGAAATTAATAGAATAGCTTTAGTAATTTGATCATGAAAAGTGTTCAAGAATTTCAAAATAAAATTCTCATTTTAAGAATTTTCTACGAGAAAAAGAAATGATCGTTTTCTTTAATGAATTAATCTTTATAGTTAAAAACGAAATTCAAAAGAAACAATTTTGAAAATAAAAACGTAAACGGTAAGCAAATAAGGAACAATTATTCTTTGTTATTGAAGCATTCCTATTTTTGATTAATTAACATATCATTATTTGAAAAAGCATTGCTTACATTTCCACTCGATAGAGATGACTTGCCCTTATCAAATTGATTGCCAGACGTCTTCGTTGCAATGTTACGATACGTTTCCATTGACTTTCTTTTTTAATCTTACTGGTTACCTGTGATAAAACAACGACATATTCAGCACAGCATAAAAAAGTTGCACTTCCAACGGACTAATTTACAAATGAATTTGCCGCATCGTTACAGTAAAGGTAATTTGAAAAAGGGAAGACAGATTTTGCAGTTTTTATATCTGAATTCAAAAAAGTTTTGGCAATGTTGATTTTATATAAAATTTTAAGGTCGTTTATTTTAATTTCATCAAAATACTGTACTGATGCGATGGGCATTGAGAGGATGGAAAAAGAAAATAATTTTATTTTATTAAAATGTTGCAATTTAAATCACTCCAACAAAGGACGAATGGAAATGCTGAGTACTCATGCAGTTGAAAATTAATTTTGCAGCAATTCTAAGGTATCAATTCGCCAGCTTTTGGTTAAGCAATGAAAGTTAGAATCTGTCAGGCATTCTCTCTTTAGTTATAATTCAGATTACATATCATTCGATGAAAGCAATATACAAAGAACTTTTTCAGTTACTGCAAACTGTGTTTCGTGCAATCATGCAACAAGGAAACTGAAGAAAATAAAACTTTTAAGATTTAAATGCATGGACTAATATAACCCGAATTAAAAAGAATATATAAGTTTCAGTCCTTGTGATTTAATAAAGATTTTTACTTTTTTTATAATTAAGAAATACATACTTTTTAATATCGAATGTAGTAATATGCTGATCGGCCTTCATTAGTTAATTAAGATGATTGATAGGAAGGAATGAAAAGACTGGGAGCGAAATTTTCTCCAAGAGAATTTAAAAATAAAGATTAACAAAAATGTAAACTAGTGATTATCGATAACCGAAAAATGAAGGATTGAATGAAGAGAGAAATTAGCGAGAGTATTAGTGATGTAATACCTCGGTATTCCATAGAGTGGAATCATCCGGAAACAAGCAACGACAGCTCTCTTCCGTTGACTTGATATCACCGTCTTCCACGCATTAACCATTGAGGCCTGCGGATGTTCCGTCTAAAATATCAATACATCCCATCTGCTACCAATCAAAAATAAAACAAAAGATGCGACGATTGAAAAATTGAAAATTTCCAAACCAAAAAAAGAAAAGAAATGAAGAAAAAGCAAATAGAAGCATGTTTGATTTTCTTGTTGAAAATTTTGAAAGCTAGCAATATCCAACGGTTAAAGCAGCCTTATTGTGATTGTATTTTTTTCTGAAATTCAATCCATTCATTTACATATTCTTTAAGCTTTTCCATTCAAAACCTATGATTATACTTTTATAAAATTTCCAAGTATGAAATTAGCTATTTTACATTTGAAAATGAAACTTTCAAAATTTTAGTATATTGTATAAGTCATGAAATTATACATTAACGAAATTGTTAACAATTATGAACTAATTGATAGGCTGTTTTTTTTCAAATGCTATTAAAGTTTTTAAGAAGCTTTTCAATGTAGCGAATTGATAAGAGATTTGATCAATTGGAAGAAAGACAAAAAGCAGAGCATTCAATTTCATTTTTAAAGGCATAAAAAACTGGAAGTAATCAAACAGATTTGATTTTCAAAACATCCGTGCGACTATCGAAAGATACTGCGACAAGAAGAAAACAGAAAAGCTGGAATTAATTACTGTGAAAGATTTCACTAAAAGATAAGTTTGGAAAAGCCATTCAACTACTCTCCGTTCTCTCATTTATTATAATTATCCCACAAATATACGAACGTACTAAGTGAAATACGAGAAATAATCGTCGGTCTCCAATAATTAGCTTATCCATTGGAGATTCCACGTATGAATGAGATAACTTATTCAGATTGAGCTTCTAATATGAATTTTTCATATAACTGTTTTATAAATCGAAATCATAATTCGATTAATGATTCGAATATTTCATTCATGTACAAACACGTTTAAGGTATGAATAATTTCACTCATTTTTTTTCGCTTATGAAATAAAGAAGTTGGAAAATAAGGAAGAGTGAAAAAAGCGGTCGAATTGTAGCTAACAGAATGAAAGATTAGAATGAGAACAGCTTAAACATCTTTTTTAATTAACCAAAAAGTTAGAGGCCAATTAAATTTCAAAAGAGATAAGACCAGTTCAGAATTACCATGCATCCATGACTTTATACTAATTTATTGCTCCTACAAGAGAAGTGATAAGAGTTAATTGATAAAGACGACATAATCAAAAGAAAAGAAAAATTGAAAGAGAGAGGAGAGAGATTTTCTTATCACTTCACTAAGGTGATTATTCATTTTGTTAGTGTAAACTCACCCGTATCATTTCTTGATGGATCCTTACACGTACCTATAAATATTTGTCGAAATAAAAAATATACAATAATCATTTGAAGCTGTTTTTCTTATGAGTTGAATATTAACATAAAAAAAGTCCGATTGATGAAAGACTGAATAATTTGAAATTGGGGAATCAGAAAACTTGCAATCTAGAAGAAAAATTCAATTTCTTTCTGGAAAATATAGAAAAGAATTGAACGAAAAATCCATCAAAGGTTTTACTTGACTTAAGAAATAACGATCCGATGAAATTTGCAGTCCAGACTACTTGTAAATACTGTTTAGAAACTGCTTTTTCAAATGATAAAGAATTGTTTTAAAAACTGAGATTAAAAAGTAATCGATGTTTAAGAAGTAAAATTATTTTACAATAAGCGATACTTCAGAACCTGATGAGATCAAGCCACTAAATAGGATAGATATATATTGTTAGAAATTTTCGTGCCGTTTAAGTGTGTATATGCTAATACAATCAAACATAAGTGAAGCTAGTATTAACTAAGTAGTGTGCTAATGTAAACTACGCAACACACGTGACCTCTTCTACGTCAATCCATTAATCCTATTCAGGTTAAACAAATAGCCATCATGACTTTTAAAATTTCTTATCTAGCCTAGAAAAGAGAGAGAAAGAGACGGAGAGAGAGAGAAAGAAAGCAAATGAGCTAAGAATGAATTGAAAAACATCATATTATTATTCGTGAATAATTTATACTGTAATGCTTGCCAACTGGATTATTTTAATATCATAAGAAGCATAACTGATTATGCCATCTGAAAAGAAAAGTGAAAAGTTTAATGGAAGTTATTTTATATATAATTTTCAGATAAACTCTTAAATGTTATTTGCATCACTTCCGCTCCTTTGTTATATATTACATATCATATCAGCATTGTAATCTACCTTAATTGCAAGCAAAAGAAAGTGCCTCAGTTCAATTCTATTTCGGAAACTTCGTTAATCTGTTTTAAATTTGTTAATTAGATACATAGTTTGTTAATTCACAAATGAAATTGAAAATAGCTTACGACATGTAGAATAGCGACCACTTGACCCATATTCGTTATTTTCTCCACTATTCCATCAAGCGTCATTAAATCTTTATTTCGCATTTGGGATTTCTCAATTTTACGATAGAGATTTAGCTGCCAAGCATTCTTATCTGTTGGATCCGTCTGAACTTGTGCAAAAAATTTAACTATTAAATTCGAAAAATCGTTTAATTTGATTTAAAGCGATATACCATCCCATTATAGATAAGAAAAAAAATGTCAATTATTTATCACAGTTAACCATTTGAAGACAAACCTTGGGTGGTATATCAAGAAGAGAACGAACAAGTTCACGAATTTTTTCTTCTGGTTCTTTAGCTAAGAATTTTTCTTTAGCCTGTTGTACAATGTCCAATTCACGACCACCGAAAACGTTTAAGCCAACTGGCAATAATCGTTTCAGACAAGCTATCACAATTGAGCTTGCATGCTTATCTTTCCGTATCTAAATAAATTCGTTCAAGTAGAAAACTAAAATAAAAGAATTAATATTTTTCTCATAGTCTTTTCAAATACCTGTCCTTCACGGCGCTTTTTTTTACGCTCGGCAATTGCAGCTTTACCAGTTTTCATTTCACCAGTACCACCAGTCACCGATTTATCCTCATATTGAGCCATGAAATTCAGTTCTTCACGTTTGAAATGCTGTGAGAGGGACCAGATCTGAAGATATACACACATAATGAAAAAAATTTTCTTATCAACCTGATAAAACTTGATATGTCCATCAAAATAGGGAATGAATAGCCATTATTAAAGAAGTAATAATCTAACGCACTTTAATTCAATTTTCTAGCAAAAAATTTATTTATCTGACAAATAAAGTCATCTTGTTAATACTTCCAGTATACTTTGCTTCCCTTAAAAGATAATAGTATCACTATCATAGATGTTAAAGATTTTGAAACTGCATGAAATTTTTGACTTACTTTAAAAATAACAGCAACATTCTCATAAATACCATCCGTCTCCCAAGACGGTGATTTGAGCCATTGTGCTCGATGTAAATCTGTATATTTCATTAAAATTGGGAAGTAGGCGTATACATCACGTACAAGATGAGCATTATCCTACAAGTTACGAAAGTTCAGATTGAAACAAAAAACGATTTCATGCATTTCGGTGCATATCATGCATGTAGCATTACATCATACAGCAGAATAACAGCAACATTATATTGTAATTATTAAAAAAATTTTTATAATACCTATATTATTAATTTAAACATTAAATATTTTAAATAAAATAACACATAAGAAATTTTCCTTTTCACAATTAAAGTCATTTTATAATTTACTTCAGCAACGGTTCCTTCATTAGCATCATCAGGATGGATACGTATGTACTCTTCTTCCTTGTATGCTTTTTCCGCTAAACGGCGTAAACGTTCAGCAACTGGAAGTATATAGTCTTTTACCATGTCACAACTCACGTATGGTACAATTTGGACAGAGAAAAAATTGATTCGACAAAGCCAGGAAGCATTTTCGACACCAATATGATTATAAATCATTTGAAGAAGTGAGCGAAAGATTCGATTAATTTGTTCATTGCCAACGTTCGTAATAGAAACACTAAAATCAGGATTTTGTTAAAAAAGCCAAAAGTTTATCGAGATGACAAAATACAAGGGAAATAAATAATTTGCTTAATTTTGAATTAAAACTATAGGAATTAAATTTTAAACATCACTGAATCACTTTGGAAATAACGATTATAGGAGAATTAATACATTGCTATTGAAAGATTCTCGGATCTAATAATGAACTATTATTTAATCTTACATTATTTATTAACCCTTCTTCAGCACGTTTTTATCCAAAAGAAAAAGACGAATAATTTAACTTCTTGAACTTTAAATAAAACTTACACAGATCGATTATTGCTATCAGGACCAAGTTGCCACCAATAAGTTAAATATGAACATATAAGAGGTAAATCAACATCATAAACAGCTGGTTGATCACGATACATGATACCTGATTGCGCCACTTGTTCTACGTCCGTTAATAATTTATTCAGTTGTGGAATATGTGACAAAAGATTTTGTAACATTTCTAGAAGATTAAGCTAATCTAATTTATCAGTATATTTCAGGGATAAATATTAGATTGATTTAAAATAAATCAATTTATCTTTGGACATTGAAAAAATTCTTATTTAATCTTGAAGAAAAACAAAATTAATATTTAAGAAGATCCGTAGTGAAGAGCTTGATTTGAAAAATAATAGTGATTTGCGAGATAATGCAAAACATCTGTAAAATAGTTCATATTTAGGCAAAAAATTGTTCTGTTTAAACTTATTTTACACAGTAATACAGAATATTTTCTTGCCTTTATCAAATTTCAACTCAATTCAACAATCCGACAAACCTTGTACTTGCACTGATTGATCTTGAGATTTAGCCAATAATGAATATTTATTATTTTTATTAAATTGATCTTCCAAAAAAGCTACAGGAAAGCAAGCAGCAAATGCTGCAAGACATTGGCCGAGAGCTGGACGATGTCTGCAATAAAATTTCCGATATAGTTACTTCGGATATATCCAAGCAGTAAATCGTTGAGTTTTTTGTTCACTTTTTTTCAGTTTCAATTCATGCTTAAGAAAGATTTTGAAGTAAAACATACTTATCCATTTCATAAGCGATTGATTTCCTCTGTGAAGTTGTTGCTGCTAAAATATTCATGAGATATGCGCTATCCAAAATTTTGTAACACGCCGCCTGAATTTCATCCACTGAAAAAAGAGATTAAAAATAATGAAATAGATTTTATCAAAACTAAAAATCATCATGACGAATTACTGAAATAATCGGTTTCATTTATCATTAAGAAAAGTATAAGACAAACTAACATAGCAAATCGCTGCCAAAATGATTTATAGCCAAATGTACAAACATTGTTGTCAATATTGGAATAATCATTTGATTAGCAAATTCTAATGACACCCATGATTTCAAGTTCTGGCCACGTAGTGACGAGTACTGCCCACCGTTTCGAACCTGTTCCACAGCAAAAAATAGATCGTCCGCACAATTATTGAAAAATGTCAACAAACCGGTACGGACGATATCCGAATTTATTTTCACTAATGTTCTGGAAGTAAAATCTTATAATTAATAAAAATTGATCATAATAAATGATATAGTTGAAACACAGAATATCATTGGTAATTCAGATTTTCTGAATAGTATACCTCAAATCAAGCGCTTGCGTTAGGCCTTGTAAACATTGCACAGTTATCTTTGCTACACTTCCGAAAGCATGATTTTTGAAACGAAGTAACGATGCTAGCCGACAAAATAAGCTGTGATAACGAAAATTATTCAGTATGACATAATTTCAATTTTCTATTTAAATAGAAAATACGGAACAAAAATACTGCTAGAATGAATACCGAAATAAAAAATTTTAAACAATTGAATACTACATTCCTTTAAACTGTGGACATTTAGTACCATACATATTCAATATTCAATTCATCATTCAAAAATATTTTTGAAAGAACAAAAAATGCTACAAAACATTTTTTCAGAAATAAAAGATATTTAACACGATAATTTTATTTAATTAAATTAGGATTAATCAGTGAACTCACCTAGCAACCATTTCCTTTTCCTTATCAGAAGCCATTCCGGTTTGCACAATACTGCTATTAGCCAAGAAATAATTCTTGTGTGCATTAAAATATGCATGCATCAAAGGTAGTACTACCTTAAATTCATGAACGATAGTTAGCTCAAAAGACAACATTTCAAGAAAAGTCGGAAGAATTGAAAAATTTTTAAATATGAAAGTCACTTACTTTTTCGAAAAATTTCACATCTTGACCTTCTTTCTTAAAACTATTCTGACGGGTCAATTCTTGACTAGGCTTGATTGTCTTCATTTTTAATGATGATTGCTCGAGATATTGGATTAATTTATTTAGCAAATTATACGCAAATCGTTTTTCCACTGAACTACGTTCATTATCAATTTTAACACGTTCCACAGATGGCTCAGCTTTATTGGGACTGTAATGAAAATTTTTTTTACGTCACTACTAAGCTTTTAAATTCATCTTAAGAAAAGCCACTAATAAAATTATAAAAAGAAGGAAATAGATTTCAGCAAATGTCATTACCTCCAAACGCGATATCCATGAAACTGAAGAAATTTCAGAATTTCAGCAGCTCGAAATCGATCTTTCCGACGTTCAAAATCTGTCAGCAAATCCCATGGCACAAGTTGCGGCGGCATTGTACCTCCTTTACTTAAATCTTCGAATACCTAAACGAAAAAAGAGATTTGATTCATTAAACCACAAACCAAATTAAAAGAGCACTCATCCATGATGAAAATTTTTGTTAAATAGAGATTGAATGTTAACAAACCTTTTTAGCCCATATCTTATGCGACTCTTCCGCCATCTTTTCTGCAACACTCATCATATCTTTCTCTAGTGTCATATTCGACAAATCCATCGGACGAGGACTGAAGTTTTCAACTGAAAATTTGAACTAATCTTGCTTTTTAATATTTTTTGAAATTGTCTGTTAATTAAATCGTTGCTAATAATAATCATAGAATAAATTATGCTTTGTATTTTTTGTATCATGTATAATTGAGGGAAAATGATACTAATTGTAAGGAAATTTCGAAAATGAAGAGATAATATTTAAACTCATTTCTAAGACACATTAGTTTTTCGTCTTTTATTTATATTCTTTCTTACGAATTTGACATTAGGTCATACTTCAAACCGCAATTCATCTTCACAAAATTTTTTACTGATAAAAAATGTACTGATACTGATGTACTGATAAAAAATACCTACTTGAGGTACCCGCTGAAGTATTATTTTGGAGAGCTCTCTCGGCTGCGTCATGATCTGTTAGCTCGATCGAGTAATTCCAAACCAGTAGAGCACGCAAACATTCTGCACAACGTTCTTCGTAGAAATTCTTCTCCTGTAAACTCATTTTTCAGTATCCGAAAGGAAAAAAGAAAAAGAGCGAAAGATAATATAACAGAAAAGCTTAATATGTTCATTACTTCCACTTATTGCATAGCAATTTCAACTTTTCAACATTTAAGCCATTAATTTTCTATTCTTCATAGAAATTATCTTCTTTTCATTTCATTCATTAATCAGTGTAAACTCTTATTTTCCTTTACATAGGGAATTACGCATAAAATAAACACTTACAAAATCAGGCAAGAGTTCAAAAGGTTTTAATCTTGGATGAGTGAGAGCTTGACGTGAATACAATTCACCATGATTCCATCCTTTTTCAATCTACAAAGAGACAATTAAGTACATTATCGGAAACATTATGGCAAAAAATACATTAGCGATTATAAGCAGCTAATTCATGATGAGAATAAACAGAAGGAATTACAAGAAAATCACATTATATTGAAAAGAAGAGCTCATGGACTGCTTCCACAGTTTGATAACACTTTTGTTTCCCTAAGATTTACTTCGTTTTTGAGAAACTTCAATTTTTATGTTAAGAATTTATTGAGCGCATTTCACATTATTTATTATAATGTTTTTACCTTCCTGCTTGCCCACGAATTATGAAAATGTTCGGCAAATTTGACAATCACTGATTTCAGGTCATCATCAAAAAGAATGCCGCTGGTGTCAACTGGATTTGGGTTCCAGATTCCGCGATCTTTTACTTTCTGAATTTTGTCCGTATCGCCTTCAATTGTCGTCAGTGTATAATCCGGTGATATTGATGAACCTGTATAATTAATTTTTACCTTTATTGAAAATATTTGAAGTATTATTATTAAATGCAATTTGAGAAATAAATGCAACAATAAAAGAAAAGTATAGGATGAAAACTAATACAATGTAACAAAAACAATAAAATACAGGATAAATGAGATAAAAGAAAAAAAGAAATCCTAATTACTCTAACTCATTAATAATTAAGGTAAGAATATACCTATAGCTGTCAGACATGGAAGAGCTTTCCCGAATAATTCCGGATCATACTGTTTACTGCCAAGAGAATCGAAAATAGAATAAAAAAGCAACATGGACAATCTTTTCTCAGTCTCAGAAGCTATTCCATAGATATTACCAGATCCATAGTATTTCGTACAACGTTCATAATGCAATGTTAAAATCTACGAAATAATTAGTGCTAATTACTTGTTTCAAAGGTAATTCCACATAAATTATATAAATATAAAATATAGAAAATTGCTATCATATGAAATCTTAAATCTGCTACAAATATCAATTTTAACACTATTGATAACATTTAAATGATTATTGTCAAGATGATAAACTTCTAGCATAGCAAAAATTATTTCTATCAATTTACTAGCTTAAAAAAAATACCCTTAATGGAACCAAAAGATTCTCATCCATTTCCTTGATATCATTAATAACTTTACGCATCAATTTCACCATCATTGCTGGTGGAAGCTCGTGAGTGAGAGCAACCAAAAAGTCTGATACTGCGTCACGTTGGTTTTTTGTTAATGAACGTAAACGATTCATACTATAGACCTGAAACATAGAAGAATAAATCTCGCAATCATCAATTGGCAATTCTTCAAATCGATTTTTAAGATTACAATTGTTAATGGATAGTTGACGAAATTTCTTTGGTTGACAAATCAAAAAAACGGAAAATTTCAAAAAAAGAAATTCAATACTTTCCCCAATAATTAATTAAGCTGAACATATAGAAAAATCAGCAACCGTATGAAGCGTAGTATCAAGAAGTGCAGCATGATGTTCAGCATTAGCAAAATAATAGGAATGACTGGTAAGCAAAGGTAAAACAGCATTACATAAATAACGATTTAGAGCTAATGCCATATCACTTTCCACAGAGCATGGCTAAAATATCTATTTTTAGATTAAATAATTTTAATTAAACAATCAAATTTAAAATTAATTTTGAAAGCTGCAGATGGCATATTTTAAGATCACGCACTTTTTAATAAGAATATTGAACGATGGAGATTGTTGGTGAAGTCTTTGTTGAAAATAGAATAAGCATTGGGAGATAAATATCACGAGAATCTTTTCACATAAACATACTCAAAATTTCAACAATTTAATTAATTAAAAGCTAAAAATTCTTCCATTAATGAAAAATAATGCAATAACTTATAAAGTTAAAACGTTTTTTTATCGACAATATTTCTCGGTTCAAAACTAACTGAATCCATCATTGTAGCAGCTCGAAGATCTGGTAAAAAGCTTTTCTCGAGAAAATGGAAAAGCATTTCATGTGAATCGATGCCATAAACACGATCCAGGAATAGAAGAACTGATTGTTTATGATTTGGAAGAAGACCGGGTAACGGACTAGCATCTGCAACACTGATATTTCTCTTTTGCTCTTCAAAATTCTATTAGAATTAATAAAAAAGTATCAAATTACAAGACTTTTTAAAAATATCTTTCTGAAATTACGAACAATTTTAAAAACTTTCTATCATTTAAATCTTTGGAATCCAGAAAGAGTTCCAAAGATTTAAATCATAGGAAATTTTTAGCTAATTATTCTAAAATCTTCGATCTGTATTTGAAGCAAAATAAGTTAGCCTTATAATTCCTAAATCATTAGCCTTATAATTCCTAAATCAAAGTTAATTAGAGAATAAGAACTACTTGTATGAGCTATTTTTCCAGTAATACGTGAAAAAATATTATCTTAAATAATGTTGGTTGGTTATGCTCTATCATTTATCCTAATTATATTAAGAAAATGAAATATCCACAATTCAATTTAAAAAAGTTAAAAATTATGATCGATTCAAGTACTTTAAATAATTGACTAATTACTCCAAATTAAATGAATTCTTATGAATATCAGAAATCAGATTGAAACGAACATAAACATAAATAACATATATTTTCTTAAAATCATTGAACTTATGAAGTCAAATAATCTATAAATGACACAAAAGAAGAAAGAGAATTCGTTTTCCACTTCCTTTTCCTTTCAGAGCTTTATCAGAAATATTTTATAAATTGTATGATGTAATGTTGTATGATATATTAAAACTTATTAATATCAAGTGTGATGATAAGGTTAGACGCAACTATTACCGATGATTTTTCAATTATCATTTGAACAATTGTTCCGTACGATAACTTTCGCTTTTATTTTATCTTCTGCAGCAGCTTTTTGGAAAAAAGGCCATCTCGCAATCTTACCTGATTGTATATTTCAATATCTGAAGTATGAACTATTCAAATTCCTTCATCTTTCACGTAATTAATGTTCTAAGCTCTATTGGTTACCGGAAAAGCCATGGTTGCCGGACAGAATTTTTGTTAAATAAATTTCTTCTCTAAATAATAGAAATTGTTCTATTTTATCATCCCACCCAATTTCCATAAATTCTTCCAGCTTAAATTCTATATGTTTTAGGCGCCTGAAACCTATACTCGGACATCTGATAGGACAGATTAATTTACATGTAAATTCTTCTACTCTAAAACTGAACTTATATCCAATGAACTGTATCATAACATGCTCCTGTAAATACATCGGATTTTATCTTCTATATAGCTACTTTTATATCCAGCTAAATTATATCAAGCACGCCTCCTCTAACTCATCCTATGTGACTTGAATACCTCGGACGAGGACAGAGAGGAATGTCTTCAAAACAATCTTTGAATTCATTCATTCATTTCATTCAGCAACTTTCATACTCTGAACTTTCATGACATTGTTAAAATGAATTTAGAAGATATTGAAGAACGTTTCCTAATCTTGGCATCAATGATTCTGATACCATTTGCATAGGTTATTTGTAATTCATAGATTCACTTACTTTTGCATTTTTCACTTATCTTTCTCATTTTCTGTCACTGACTGAATGTGCAAACTTCAAATTATGGAAATGTTAATTAACAAGTAATTAATTGAAAATGGTCGGTGCTAGAGAAAACTGACAGGTAATATTTCCATTATTAGCAAAATTTATATCCAAACTGGAATTTCTTTTTCGCTTCTTATCTCATAGTACATTGATATTTAGTGAACAAATAAGAATTGTAAGAAAGTTTGTAAGGCAAATAAAATTAAAAAAATGAAGGAAAATTTACAAATAGAACGAATGGATCTAAAAGCTTGAGGGATAGAGAAGCGCAAGAAACTTTATCATTCGTTTGCAAATTTATATCTAACACTTTTCTTGTTTCTCATTAATTCATGCCGTAATGATAATCTTTCTCATTTTTTTCACTCTCTCTACATTGATCATTGAGTTCTCAGAAAAGAAATTACTTAAAATAAAAAACTCATAAAATTAAAATGCTAACCATCTGTCTCCGTTGAAACTACCAAATTTGGTATAGTGAAACGGAGAGCTAGAATTTGACCTAAATCATCTAATGAGATTAACGAGCGTAATATAGCGCGAGCGCGCATGCAATCTCCTTTTCCAGCCTGAAATATTGTTTGAAATAGTTCGATTTATTTATTGATTAGGTTTTTGAAACTATTGAAATTTCAAGACTACTTGTATGTTGATTTTATCTGGAGCACATTTAGCGAGTAAATCAACAAGTGAAGAATAGAAATCGAGCGTTGCAGCTCCAAGATCAACGTAATCTTCACCTTCGGTCTCTTTGTTTGGATAATGTCTGAAAATAAATTAAAGCTAAATATGATACCGATGATAAGAGTGAAAACAATGAAGTATTTACTTGAGATCAAAAGTTTAATTCTGTACCCTATTTCAAAACAAACATTTTAAAAAAAGAAAAATTATGAAGTAAGCTAAAAAAAATTGGAAATCAAATACGGTTGTTCTCTCAACAATTCACTATGAATGATAGCATCATTCTTGTTCTCTTCTAATGCTCGAATGTCCTCTGAAAGTGCAATTGCTTCCTGCAAAAAAAGCTCAGATTCATTTTGACATTTAAAACGCATATTAATCAGAAATCAAAACTGTTGACATTTCATGGAAGTCATAAATTGCATTCACTTCTTCCTCAAAAAGTTATACACTTATTTCTGAAATTCATTTAAAATTACTAATTATTTTAATTTTATTTAAAATTATAAACTTCCATATGTTTGTGTGAAATTCTTTTTCCATATTGATTAATTAGTTGTCGTTGTTACTGCATTGATTTCATGCATCAAATATTCATAATCTAAAATTTAGATTAAAATTCGAAGTTACCTTAAATGCTGAGAATAATCCTTGCCCTTCACCTTTCAGTGCAACACCAAGACAATCAGGTCGACGAATTAATAACCGTATCACTAAATTCGCATTCTCTTCCACACTTTCGCCATTAATCCAAACGCAAAATCGCAAGAAATCGATATATCGTTCACCTTCTACTGGATCCCAACCAATATCTGGGTAACCTCTTGCGATCAACTCTGAATTTGGCTGAAAAATGAAAAAATAAGGCAAGCACTTCAATATCATACGAAATTGGCATAATATTTTCAGATTGAGTGGCATTATGAAAAACTCATCGTTTTTATTTTTTTGGAAATTACGTGTTTGAAGAGAAATTTTTTAAAGTATGAATCAGTTCTCACCTGCAATCCACATCTACTGAGATATACCGCAATTTTATCCAGCTCTTCTTCTTTCAAAGCCAAAGCTAACTCACTGTTATCCATAAAACTTGAATATGCAATATCAAGTGGTACAGAACCTACAGAATTTTACAGAATTTTGCAAAAAATGAAAATTATATTTGATAATATCAAGAAAATTCATGATACGATAAATGCTAGCAATGATTTTATCTATTTATCTTATGTATTTATTTATTTATCTACCTCGTAAGCTAGGTCTTGCAAGAAGCATAGTTGCATTGTCTAACAAAAACGGCAAGTGCTCAAACATTGCTTTTTGATTGTGACGTGAAGTTCGACAGAAGTAACACAGAAAACGTGAGCATGCAACAACCATTTCAGATGAATCCTAAAATTTCGAAATCGATTATTATTGTAATTAAGACAGCAAATAAAATAAATAGAACAGATAGTAAATGAGCTCATGATATAAATGCGTTAATTTTCGTATCATTTAAATTAAACACTAAAGAAACAGATAGCAAGAAATATCAAGTTTTGGTACACAGTCTAGATTTGTTCGAATTCAAAGACTTAATTAATCTAGATTTTATTGATTTACAAATTTCATGAATCTATCGTTGCCAATACTTCTCGGATCCACTTGTACTCTCTTTCCTTTTCAATCCATACCTCTTTTTCTGAATCTTCTTTTGATTAATATTAATATTATTATCACTTCGATTTATAAATTTCATAAGTTCTTTCTTTTCCAACTCTTACCTTACATTCTCCCGCATTTGCAATTTCTTCTATACTTTCCTGTTCGGCGTGTTCCGTATGATTAGCAGCCCCCTGCTGTGCTGTGAGAACGTTCATCATTATGGACATTACATTTTCATGAACCGTTAGAAGACGCATCAGATCAGGATGTTGGAAGAAAATTCGATTGTTCATTAGTTTCCTGGAAAAATATCAGAGACACCAGTAGGTCGGAAGAATAATTGCATCTTAATGGAACAGTAATTTCGTATAAATAATTGAATTAGTAATAATTAAACTTCACTTAAGCGTTTCATTATTTAGGCTATTTTTAATTAATATTTCCATGAAGCGTTAAACATATATATCAGTCAGTAAATTGAGGTTCATAAAAATTTCAAGAAATTAAGATCTTACCATAATCCTCTCTTAAGTATCGCTTCTTCAGCACTTTCAAATTGCACACTGACTAGTTCTCGAACTTGAACCAAGTTCTCAATGAAATCTTGCACATCCTCGATGTTACGTTCGTGTAACACGTATGTTTGCGATAATGCCTTCATCATCTGTAGTATGACTTTTTTTGGAAATTTAAGTTGATGGAAATTTTTTGAGAAGCTTGAATTGATCGCTTTCAGTAAATTTAAATTAATGTTTATTGTAAAATTTTATATTCTGGAGAGAGCTAAAAGAAGAAAATTTTAAGCCGATTTCATGCTTGTCAATCGTCACAAAAAATTTTCAGATTTGAAAAAAAATTAGATCAAATGTGTTACCACTAATAGATTTGGCTGGATTACATCCAGAGGACATCTAGTTCAAATTCTTTAATAATTTCAAGAATTAGTAGTTTTCATTTTGTCTACTTTTTTAATTTCAACTAATTTTAATTAATTGAATTTGAAGCACTAAATAACAGCATGTGAGGTATGGATAAGTTAAAGTTTTGAAAGAATTACTACTCACTTCAGCAACACCGATATATTGACGTAGAAGAAGGCTGAACATCTTTCGGATCAAATCGTTACTTTCAATCATAGATGAAGTTGCCCAGGACTCCAACATTGTGCAAATCATTTGTCTAAATTTATCCCGTAAATGATTAGAGCGGTGATACATTCATTATATTTATGGGCAAATGTCGAGCGAAGTGAAAACTTCAACTTTCTAACCTGAAATTCTCTGTTCCATTATGACTCATATCATTATCTTCACCAGTTAATGGTGGCGGGACCCGAATAACAAGTTGCGCCAGTTGATCCACCCATGAATTTGATTCTTCCAGAATTATCAGTTCTGAGTGTTCGCTAATATTATCATTCTTTTTACATCCTACTTTACCAAGTATTAGTGAACAAAATTCCCTAAAATGAATGCTTTAAAGTAAATTTGTTTTGACCTTTGACAATTATTAAAAACTTGTTTATAATTCTAATTTTTTTGTGTAGTATGGTAAGAGTAAACTTTGAAACAGTTTAAAATATCAATCAAAGCAATTTCTTGTTAAGATATCGATGATTTCTGAATCTACAGGTAATTTCAAATCTTCATATCCTTTCTGCAAGTGTACAAACTTTAATTGTTGTTGCAATGCTTCATCCATTGGACACTGATCATATTCCGTTTCATCATCCAACATTATGCCTATGCTTTCATCCGGAACCGTTTTGCATTTCACCAACCGGAACATCTATTCAAGTCAGAAAAGTATTGAATAAATGAATTTTACGAGTACTATATGTGTAATTTAACAAAATCATTTTAACAGGATTTTCAAAAAAAAGCGTATATCATACATACTTGTTCTCGTGGTGGACATCGAAATTCTTTAGTGCGTCTGGCTGCTTCAGCTGGACTCATATCTGTTTGCTTGATCGACATATATCTTCAAAAAGTCGATAAATTAGGAAAATTATTTAGTATCGATAAATCGAAAGTTTACAAGGCAAAAATTTTCATAATAAAATAGTGAACCTGGAAAATTGATCTTGTTGTAAATCACTCACAAATCCAGCAGCGAATGAAACCAACGATTCAACTCGATGTCTTAGTTGGATATCACAAATGTTTTCAAGAATGATTGTAAGCTGAATTTTCACTCCTTCTGCCAATTCAATTTCTGTTAAACCTTTCTGTTTCAAGCCTGAATCACTTAGATTGGCTAAGAAAAATAAAATTTCAAGAAAACTTTATCAATTAATTTCTTGGTCTTGATTATCTTCTTGAGTTTTTTTATTAATAACTCATTACTTTTTTAACCAAAATGCTTGCAATCTGATTAGAAAAACATGAATTTCAAAATTTCTTCAAGGATTTTCAATTCATATTTGATTAAATAAGTAATTGTGTTTTCCCCATCCTTAATTTTTTGACTTGTTTACGCATTCGAAACCTAACCTGGAACATAATTTTCATCAAAAGCAGTAGGATGAATTAACTTCAACACGTTTTTTAGATCATCGTCATCAAACATTCCAATTACCAAAAGTGAATTGAACAATTTGAAAAGTGGTCTGAAATGGGCAGTCTTTATTCTCAATTTAAATTTCATCTATAACATTGCATTACCACTCTATCTCCCTTATCTTTTCTCAATAAATGAGAAGCGAAGAAGCTTTTCTCTTTTTGGATCGGAAAAAAGCAAAAAAAGGCTTGAGGCTTACTCAAAATGATTTAAACAATTTCCACCAATTAAATCACGACAATTGATAACAGCATGCTCAGTTGCACTACTCAATGCCGACATAACGTGAGTCTTCAAGACATCAAAATTAAACGCAGGCGGCTGAAGTCTTGATTCCGCATCCATCTCGAAACTAAAAATTAAAAAGAATTAAGGCAAATTTAAATTCATCAAATCAAATAATGAAATTTGGAAATGTCCAATCACCATTGGAATCACTCATCACATGAAGTATTAATGAAATTTGCAAGAAACATGATTGATTGAAATAGATTAATGAATTTAAATTATGGAAATATCAAAGTTGTGAAAAATAATTCATTTTCCATATTTGATATATTCACCAGGAAAGAACATGGCCAGGATGCATTAATTTCAATCTCAACTAAAATTTTCCCTCGAAAATTATTTCAACCAAACTATGTGTTGATTGATTCAGTTCGTTTTTGAGCTTAATCACCAGAATGCAATATTTTGCTTGTTGATTCAAACAAGGCACCATTTTGTTTACTCATTCGTGAAAAGTGATTGAAAATGCCGCAGTTACCACTCTTCAATCTACCGGACTTCGTTACTATTTCTATATCCAAAACTATTTATTAACTATTAATTAGGTATGACTTACTCGCTTCTCACTTCACTGCACACTATTACTGGTCGAATAGAGATTGTTGGCCCGAGAATTTGTGGGAAACGATTCTCATTCTCTGAGTGAAAGACATTTTTGATTTCATGATTTTGTTTCAACGGAATAACATATTCACGAGCAGTAGACTGCCGTGCATCAACATATGTTTGTAAATGAACGGCTATTAGAAAATCGTGGAATCCTTGACGAAGCGGTCCCGAAAGATCTTCAAAAATACAATTAGTGAAACTTTACCCACTTGCGCTATTGCTGCAGCAATAAGAGGGAAATCGACGAGAATTAATGTTAGAGTAGAAATTTAAAAATTTTGATTGATTCATTTTCTTGAAAAATTTATTTGCAGTGCTGTGATTAAAAGGAACAGACTGAAAAGACGCTGTTTCCGGTGGATTATGAATGCAAATTATCGAACTGGCTGACAAGAAATCCGATTGATCTTTTCTCTTTATATATTTGAAATGTTTGGAAATTTACAGTGACTCTTCACGGCATACATAATCTGATCTTCGTCAACATGTGAGCATAAAATATGTGCCACTTTCTGGTTTCCATGTGCTGCTAGCTTACAATACAGATTGAGAGTTTGTCGATGGAACGTCAAGAAATCATTATGCTCAATCATTTCCAAAACATCATAACTAGTGTCTTTTTCTGGTACATAAATAGACATTATCCGTACCGGGTCATCACAGAGAACAGACCAGCCTAAAATGCATGGAATATTATAGCTATGAGAAAATACAAAATTTGAGAAGTTCTACATTTTTGAAATAATTCGATTAAATTTGATTGACTTGATAAATTGCACATAATTGCTTGAGAATTTTTTGATTCTCTTCAAAATCATTTACTTTCAACTATTTTATTCTATTGCGTAGTTTAATTAGTTTAATTAGTACAAAACAAGTTAACAATTATCTCTCCAGTCCTTCAAATTTTATTGTCGATGATTGCAAGGTAAAAATTTCTCTTAGTTACAACTGCCAATCATAAACTATTACATTCATAATTAATAACTCAAGTTCTTCTATTTAAAACTATTTTATCAATTACATTTGAAAACAAAAAACAAAATTGATTGTTATTTTAAAATTTTCATAATTATCACCTCTAAAATCAGAGAGCTTAAGAGCCGTTGTACGTAAACATTCATTAGGTACTCGAGCCCAATGAACAGCATTCAGTTTCTCAACTGTTAATCGCGGTGGACAAAACGGTAACAAACTTTTGCAAGATGATTTAAACATTGCCGAAGATAACGGAAAAGTGTACTGGAATTGATTTGTTTAAATAATATTATTACAAAAGAAATTATGCCCACTGTTTCTACGAACTAACGACCGTCTTTAAAAAAATTTTCTTAACTTCAGACTTGTTTCAATTGATAGTTTCTACATAATTTTTAACAAGATTGTATTTGTCAATTTTTTTCAAAATTAAAATTTGTTTGCGAGTTGCATTTCCTACAATTTATTAAACTTTGAAAAAATACTTGAAAATATTTCTGGACTTGAATCATATTTGAAAAAATATTCTTGAATTTGCAAAAAAACTTGCATTTATTCTCCCAAGTTCGAATTGCAGAATTTCGGCACTCGTAGGTGCAAAAAATGCGGCAGGATATAGAATAGCGCCAGGTTCTAGCTAAACAGAAGAAATAAATTGATTACAAAAGTTTTGTTGAAATTATGCTTCTTGTATTTCAATTATTTCGTTTCCAGTTTTAATATATTTTTGAATCACCACTGTTTAAAAAGGAATTTATTATAACATCGAATTGAAAACCTATTATAAACAATACAAAAGCTGCAACAATAATGATTAGAAAGACAAGAGAAACCTTAAATCGGAAACCGGTATCTTGTTTTGAAGCTAAGAATGATAGCTCTCCAATAGATGTATCGATGATACATCCGATTAACAGGCCTGACACTTTCGTATTTCCCGGATCCGGTACTGATTGCAGCAATTCAGCGGCATTCACTACATAGCAATTTCGATATTCTATGCTGCAACAGTTGTTTTATTGATTTGAAATACGTTGAATTCTAAGTTACAGAATTAAATAAGTATTTATGATCAATTGATCAGAATCACTTTAGGGTCTAAATGTATTGAATGACAAATCATCATCCAAAAAAAATTATCATTGAATAAATTTTTGCACTCAATAGAAGTTTATACTACTACTAGAAGAAATTCTAACACAAAATAAAACTTAAATTAGTCTTATTGAGATTTCAAAAAAAGAAGAAATTACTTACCTTTCTCCTTCATTAACACTTTTATCGATTTCCTGAAATTTGCAACGTCGGATAGCTTCGCCAGTAACAAAACGCTCTGCGTAGAAGTGATATTTTGGTGTTACCCAACCAACCCAAACGTTTGCAGGATCTTGTCCCGGGAAAATTCGAATTGCATAGTAGAATTCATCAATCTGAATGAGATGATGATAAGAAACTCAAAGATATCTTTTACTTCTGGTGAAGATATCTTAACAGATTCTATACAAATATACGCTAATACTTCTATAACCGATCAAATATTAACCTTATCACCGAGCTCAATCATTGGGCGCATATCATCAATTGGTATATTTCCTTCTGCAGCAACGGTTTGTTCCAAAGCTGCAATTGATGGCCTACGACGTTCCAACAACCTTTCATTCTTGCTTTTTTTCGATTTACCTGATAACATAAATCGCCGCGATCGTCCAGGACCTGATCGAGGCATATCTTAAGTGAAATTCAAAAATAAATGCTAGCACTCTCAGTCTAGACATTAAAATGCCGTTTTAGATTCGAGTTTTTTTCATATTTTTTAGAATTTCATCAATATAAAGAAATACTTTATCTTATCTTTTAATGAAATTGTACTATCAATATTAATTCTTGGTCTAAAGGAAAAATAATAAAAACCTAGGAATATGAAAAACAATATCATTCATTATCAAAGTTATCATCTTTGTACTTAATGAACTCTTAATTTCAATATAAAAATTTTAAACTATAAATGAGCAGTTGACATTTGATACCGGATGTTAATATTCCTTCTGCGGAAACGGCATCTGCGCTTGCGGTATGTCCATCTGTCGACACGCCTGCTGTGCGTCTACTTTCGCTGTAAGTTCCCTCTCTGCAAAACTTTCATTTCGTCGAATAAATATCAATCAGAACTGAGATGACTTATGATTTGCTTTTGACACGATTTTGATCAGAACAATTCGCTTACAATGTTACTACAATACTAAAAAAGTTTCCATGTGTGGCACTGACAAGATATACTTTCGCACACTTATCATTTTGCGTAGTACTAGCAAAATTGCTTTTATTCTTTTTTCTCGCGCAACGTAATTAAAGAGTAGTATGGAATTAATATATTGTAAGATGGAATTTGCAACAAGCATATATGTAATATTTGAACACATAGTGGTACGGACTTACACGTATAATGATTGCCTGAAATGAGGTGATATCTACTTTTAATAAATAAGATAGGATAGCTAGTAAGAAAAGATAAAGTATCGATTGATTCTAATTTTACCTGAAGAAAACAATTGAGACTAGCATTATGTTACCTTTTTCGTTGATGAAATCTAGCCATTAAACCACTTCGTTTATGTTTTCCTTCTCGATGATCATCACCACTTGACAATTCAAGCATACTTCCAGCCATTCTATAAACAATTAATTGGCAGCGTCTAAAGATCGAGAAAAACATCAATTATGAGAGAGATCGTTTAAAGAATTTATTTTATTTTTCTTCCTACACATTTCATAAGAGGAAAACAATGAAGTCCTTTCTCCATCTATTAACTTATTTCAAAACGATAAGTACAAAAATTTTGTGAATCTATCTCAACTGTTTCATTATAACTAATCAAGTACAATTGATATCATAAAATTCTTGAAATGCATTATATTTTTTCTGCACAAAAAAGTATGAAATTTATGTATTTGAAATTACTCAATTTGAACATTACTGTATCAACCGTATTTGAATATTACTCAATCTCAAGAATGAATAAAAATGAACTAATGATAATCATGATTTTTTACCGTTAAACATTTTCTGAAAGTTATTAGAAAGAACATTGAAACAAGATTAGATTATATTTTTTTTACTACTCTCTAAAGATCATTAAAGATAATCATGACTTCGAAAAAAGTATCAGTAAAATGCGTTCAAAGTAGATGAGAAAAAGAAGTTGATCTAATATGAATTAAATTTAACATACATTCTATTCTAGTAGGATCAAACACTTATTGTGAATTGAAAACAGCAGCATGAATGGGTAATACGACGGAAAAATATTTCCGGAAACTTTAAATGGTAAAGGCGCTAACTTTTACTGCGCAATTAGGACTAAAATGTTTACTGTTAGCAATATCACAATCGAAAAATTGCACGAAAAGATTAAATACTCGATTGAATTCGATACTAACTCCTATGTTACTGTATTCTTTTCTCGCTTTCATTCTATACAACAATTGAACTTTTGAAAAGTGAAAATGATACTGTTTATTCAAAATTTAAACGAAACCTTATGGCAGACGTTTCAACATGATGGTCGCCATCAAATGATATTGGTTTTGAGCGTGCTGAAGTTTCCTCTTCTTCCGTACTGTGTTTGAAAGCTGACAATAACGATCGACCAAGTGTTTTCTGAAAGAGACAGAGCGCTGAAAATTCAGACAAATTTTTTAAAAAAAAATTTATTTTCAAAATCAATACATTTCCACTTCAAAATTAATCATCATAGTATCTGATGTAATTACGTAATTAATTATTTGCTGATGATTTTTGATTTTATTCAAAGTAGAAATAGTTTCCAAAACATGCTGGCTTTAAACTGAATTTGTTCAAATTAAAATAGCTGGAAATTAACTAGAATTTAACAAAATATCTAAGTGTTAAAAAGCCTTCTTTAGTTAATTTAATAGAAACATTTTAGAATTTTATTGATAGTTTGAATGTATACTGTACTGTGTTACACTTTATACTTTTACAAATTACATTTTAAACTAACTTCCTTTATTTGCAAGCCACCTTATAGTACGGGATCATTCATCTGCATGCCAATTTATGGACATTAAAAAGAAAATTCATCCGTTAGCATACCACTTTAACTTGAAGTAGTTTGTAGGTTATTTCAGGAAAAGTTCCTCTATTGCTAATATTATCTCACTATAATCCATAATATTTGCAAATTGATTGATGAAATATCTGAGAAGAATTGAACCGAAATTATCAACTCTGATAGTAACACATTTTAACATACTTTGTCGTATTTTATATTTAACAACATATTTTATTTAATTGAATTTTGAAATATAGCTGTCGCTGAAAAAGCGAGGAAAGGAAGTGTGATAAAACTCTTGTTCTGGATTCAATATTGTAATTCTTGTTTACAAGTTTTGTCACTGAAATCGTAGCGGAAGAATGGTAAAAGCCTTCGTTCTGGAGTAACATTATAAACTAATAGTATGCTTCCTGTTTACCAGTTTTGTCAATGATCTGGTCTACAAGCCTTGTCATCATAAATCTTCTAATTTTAATTAATGTTATAAGGTCAAATTATACGACTTTGATTATAATCTTAAAGCTACAAGTATCCTCTCTCCTCCAGGATAAAAAAAAAGTCCAACCTCGGAACCATTCCTAAGAATTTGTTTCAAGGAGTGTGGTTGGTTGACACAGGATAAAATGAATTCCCCTTCTCCCTTGGTCTCATTGATATCGTTATCGTTTTGAAACTCTTTAGAATATTGTAAAATTGTTAAAGTTAATGTAGTGCTGTATTATTGTGTGTATCAAGTTTGTTCTAATAAAGATTTAATTACCCAAGTTTGAAGTAAACCCAAGCGTATCAGCGTATCTTCTCTCAGACACGGAAGCTATAAGTTTGGTTACTTGGTTACTTAATAGAAAAGAAAGAAATATTGTCACGGTCAAAGAAGAACGTTGACGGTAGCTGTCGATTGCCTTATTTATCTTATGTAGTCATAAACTTAATAACCAGAAATCATTAAATCTAGGTAATATTAACATTTGAGTGTGTAACTATTAAATTTCCTTTGAGTGAGATAATTTCGATATTTTTGAATCAATTTCATTAAAACATTTTGTTAATTCAGAATTAATTCATAATTCAAATAATATAATAATCGTCGGATAGAATTATCAATAAATCATACTGTCAAATAATAAGATCATGATAACTAGAAGATATATCATTATATTCAATTGTAATTAAAACATTTACCTTGTTTACTTTAATATCGTAACCAAATTCTCTTGGAATAGTGGGAGGGATAATTGTGGTTACAGCATGTGCTTCTGCTAAATGCTTTTCAATTTCATGTATAGAACGCATTATTGATTCCTTATCTCTAAAATTGAATTAAATATTTTATTTAAATCAGATTTTACTCATCCATATGTATATCTCTTTTGATTTATTTAAATTTATTACGTTCTTTTCTTTCTTTCGAAGTCATATTTTACTTGATACGCTATTCATCGCTCATAAGTTTAAGTCAAATACTTAATTATGAAAATTTACTTATTTAGCTGAAGTTTGTCATCACATTTAACTGGTAGAGATAATCGAATATATTCCATTTTAGCCTTTTCCTGCGCTGTCATATCTCCTGTATCAATCTGAATAATCCATTGTCATTGTTTTCATAACATTTCAAATGACAAATGTGATTGTCATGATTATTACTATTATTCATTCGTAATGAATTAAAATAAATTGGAATTTAAGAAATATTTAATTTAAAAAAAAATAATTCCTTAGGTCAATATGTTAATAATTCATTATAAAATTATCAGTCACTTTCGTTCAGCGTTACCAAATGAGCAATTCTTTAGAGAATGGAAGGAAGAGCGAAGGTTTAAGTATTTCTTTAGAAAATATCGAAAAATTGCTCAAGTCAAAGTCACTAGACCTGAATTCGGCTACTCTATAAACCATTACTTCCTTAAATTATAATATCAGTGAAATCAAGTTAATTTTACTTTTTTTCTTTTCTCTCTTCATTATCAAATATCCATTCATGTTAACAATGATGAAGGAATATAAAAAGAATAAAAGATTTCAGGAAGTCAATGGAACCAACCTCTTTCTGAGTAATCTTTAAACAAGGAGGATTACTTGCGGTTGCCGGTATCCGCGAAACTTCTATTGTTGAATTCAATCCAATATCTTCAAACTGAGGTAATCTTTTGGCGTACCACATCGGCATTTGGCGATACATGTTACTAAATTTTGAAGTGTAAAATATCTAGAATTTTAAGAAATATTCTTTAAAAGTTCTATAAAGAGATTAGAGAGAATATTTTTGCTTTCTCATGACAAAGTGCAACTTTCTGAATGCATTGGGAAGTGATCTGATGAAAAAACCAGTATTTCATAGTCGACAAAATATCTGCAACTTACACACAAAATGGTTCATATCCCTCCTGCAGACCGCACGTGGTAAAATATTTCAAGCTATTTGAATCTTGGCCAAAATTCAATTTCGCTTTTTGTCCTGCACTGAATGTCATTGCTGGTACGAAACCGTCCGTGACGAGAACATTATCGAAAGCCATTTCGGATCCGGAAGGATCCTATAATATAGTCTTTCAATAATATAGTGAGAAAAATGAGTCTAAAAATTGAAATAGACTAATATTGCATATTAGACACTATTGTAGGCATTTTTTGGAAGAAAATTAATTTCTGCATTTTCTGCATTTTACCAGTAATAGTTCGCCATTCAATGAAAATGATATGGTACGATCGCTGAGATCAAGAAATGCTCCAACTATATCGCCAATTTTCCATTCTCTTCCATAGGTAAGAGCTCCTTGATGCCATTTACGTGCCAAATATCTGAAACTAATTTTAGTGTTAAAATCGGGAATCAAATTAATTAGAATTAAAGTTCTAACTTGGAGCTAATGCATTTAAGTTTGAACAGAAATTCCTTGAAATTAAAAAAAATTGGAAAAGGAACTGACTGAATAAATTACCCATCAAATGCATATGATCGATCATCAGTTCCAATATCAACCGTTGATTGAGCACTTACATCCATCCATCCAACTTTCATAAATCCCGACGTGAGCACCTCAAATTCAAAGTACCATTTGCCACTGGAAACTGCATAGAGCGCTTCGGCGCGATAGGTTCGTGAAAATGCTGTTGCTGCTTTCAGTTCTTTTTCCGCACCTAATCGATTTAAATTGAAATTTGAATAATCACCAATTAGTTAAAAAAATTATAGTGGGAAATTTTAGAAGTTAAAGACATTGTTGTTTTAACCTAAATGTATGTATATCATACTTTGCACTACTTAGTAGACATTTAAATGAGCTTCTTCGAACCAAATTAGTAGTACATACCTTCATCATACTCTAAAACAGGTGATTCCAAAACAATCCCGAAGAGTTGCAAGGTTTTGATGAATTCCGTAGCTGATTCTCTGTTGGCTTCTTTAATTCGTTGGTCAACCACTTCATATTGTACCAAATGTGGGCTTCGCTTCTGACTTGTGTTTGCAAACTTCAACGATAAGAATTTTTTTTGGAGAAATATGCATGAAAAATCAAGAATTAAGATCAGATCCTTGTCACTAGAAGAATGAATCTATTGGGGGAATCGATCGATTAGAAAATTATTGCGTGATTAAACGGAAAAAAATTGAAATAACTCTCTACAAATAACATGTAGTATCCCCAATTCAGGGATCAATATGCGAGGAAAAATAAAAACGCATGTACCTCATTGAGACCAAAAGTCCAACCGCGCCGAATCTTCTCTCTCGCCCAAACGTTATGGGTATTTTTAGCTAGAGCATCAATTAACGGGAACATATTATCATCAAGAACAATTTCGTGCGAATCCAAAGGTTGTGGCTTAAATCCATTGCTCTGTTGATAACTAAAATGATCAAATGCTTGATAAGATTATATTATCATATAAATAAGTTTGAACTTTAGAATATTATTATCCATCCAGTATAATATCCTAATTTATTTAAAAATTAGCTTTACTTAGAAAACCTTCCCTACATTCATTTTCATGTAACATAACAAAAAGAGAAATTCATACTTCTGAGGGAGACGGACAGGTCTCAAGCGAATTGAAGATTCTTCTAGAACCATATGATACCGTAATGCTTCAATTGTTCTAAAAATGAACTAATTTCAGTTGAATTATTAATTAGATGTTAAAATATTTGTGATATGCAACAATCGACCTAAATATTAACATCTCAAATATTTTTGTTTTCATTTCATTTGTCTCAAGTTTTCTTATTATCTAATTTTAGAAGCGCCTGAATGATCGATTAAATCATTTTCAGAAAAACTGATGATAATAAAATGAATGATATTACTTCATTGTATCAATGGCAAGATTGATATTATAAGTTTTTTCATTTTGTGGTAATTGTTGAAATGATGTGAGGCATGGATGACGACGAGTTTTCTCATCTCTTACCTGTAATGAAGATGCCTTTTGGAAGGAAATGGCATTGAAAGATTCCCAAATTAATACTCAAATTCACATCACTCAAAATAAATTCGAATACTATTCAATTTGCCTATTTTTACAGTCTTGTAAATTTTCAAATTTTCCTCGAAAGCTTAAAATGTAATTACAAAACTCATAATCTTCCTATCAATTTTATTTAACTAATGAAGTACACATAAATACAAAGTAGACTTACACTGTATAAAGTGCTAAGTAAAACTTATACCTCTCCATAACTCCAGCCAAGTTCAATCTTTCTCATCGCCCATAATTCATGTAAATTCTCTGCTAGTTTTTCATGTATTTCCATTGCAAAATGAGGTAGTACCACGCTAGTGATATCAATTAATTTCGGTACAAATGGTTCTGTGTTTTGACGTAGGATGCTCGGACCAGTATATACATTCTTTGCAATATCACCGAATGAAACACATTCTCCAATTTCCAACTGATTAGCTGCTGCCTCAATCAGAGCGCTAAATCCAGGCGGAGGTCCGAAGCGCAAACGTCCTTCTGTACCACCGAACATGAAGCGACAACTGAAAGATGAATAAAATTAATTAGCTGAAGTAGAACATAATGATATAATTTTCCTAAACAGACAGTAATTTTAAATGAATATATCAGTAATTAAGCGTGAACTAAATTTCTTTTGCTCTATTTAACACGCAAAGTTCTCCATAAAGACACATACCTAACTTTAGCAGAAAGTGACATAACAGGAAAGAAAAATCCGTCGATATTGAAATTTCTGAATAGTCCTGTGGTTTGTTGTCCATTAACAGTAAAGCTTATTTCCGGAATATTCAAATCTAACAAACAACCAACAATATCGCCTTTCTGTAGTGCTCGGGTCCAAACAACATGTTTTTTAGTAGCTAAAAAAAATTCACGCCCAACATAAGTTCAGTAATTATTATATAAGTTTGAAAATTTCGGTTATTGGAATTTTGAATTTGAAAAATTAATACTGTAAGAAATATACCGCAGTAAATACATTGGCCATCAAATCCATATGAATAATAATCATCGCCGACACCAATACAGCCCCATCTAAATAAACATTTTGCAAACATTATATAACTTTATCAAGTAATTAAAATTAATAAAAAGTAAATTAAGTAATTAAAGTCGTTGGTGAGCATTAATGTATATTAATGATTAAGAGCGTATGATTAAGAGAAAAGCTAAATTATATTTTCTGAAACCGACTGAAAAAAGTTTTAAAGTTACACGAATAATAACTTTACTTATTTAATAATAATGATAATTTACCCGTCGCCAGAGCCAGGAAATGGCTTATAGCCCATGCTATTTGCCCATCCGATCCGAAGATATGGTTCCGTTTTGGTCATTTGTTCGACATGTTCAACTTCTGCTTCATAATACCATCGTCGAAATTGTGAGCTTCCCTCAACAACACCAACTACAATATTCGGTGTCATACTGCAAGTAGATTAATTAATCTTTTTTTAAAAATTATTCATCAGTCGATTAAGAAAAATGTACTTTTAGTATCTAATTATATATCAAAAAAAGTGTAAAATAGAAGTTCAATTGTTTTTTTAATTTTAGTGTAATTTATTCTTCTATTCAATAAAAATTATTTTTAAATGGACGTTTACAAATTGATTCAATCAAATTTATGTGTTTTTTCCTCACATCAGCTGAAAATACAAAATTAAGCTCTACTGCTACTGTTGTATTCTCATTCAAGATTTATAATAATTTGTCAAAGTTTAAATATTTACTATTTCTTCAAAAAGATTTAAGGCTTTGAATCAATTTCGTCGAAATGTAATTCTGGTTTAAGATGTGGAACTTTATTTCATTCGAATATGGTTCAGTTTTTGTGTTTTTTGCTTAAATGCAATGTTATAACTCTCAGGTATGAACAGAAAAATATTTTTCAATGCCTTATGATACTAAACAAAATTTACTAAATTTTGAAACACCTGATCTCCTTAAAGTGCATCATTTTGATTTTAGCAACAAATTTTATACTTTATAATATTAACATTTTTTGGAAAATGGTGGAAATTTTGCATTTAGATTAAAACATCTACCCTACCTGCTCACATGATCTCTCATTTTCGTTTGCAGCAACAAATCCTTTCCAGGTAATAAATGTTGAGTAATTGTATTCTGACTACTTCGCACAGCCATCCCATTACCTTCGCAAAGTGATGAAAGAACATCGAGTACCTCAAATTGTTTGCTTCTTAAATTAGTTTTTTACTCACAGATATAAAGTAATAGAACTGAAAAACAAATATATTCAATTGATTTCTAATTTAATTAGTTCACAAAAGAAGGTGTCTCTCAAAAAGCTTTTATTACGATATCCTAACATTTTTTTATTTAGATAAAGAAGCATTACCTTAGGATCTCTTCCGACCTTTTCCAAAAGTGATATTACTGATTTGATATGACTTTCATTGATCATATTCAGTGCTTCCGGTGATTCAGTTAGCACACAGTACAGTACATCCAGTATGCCTGAAAATTCTCACTTGGAAGGAAAAAAAATTTAAACTTCTCTTGTCATTTTTCAAACTGTCTCGAACCTTCTGCTGACTGTGGATTTGATAATCGTCCAAACAGCCATTGCAATCGTTGAGCTGAAGCGAACTGTGCGCAATTGTAGTGATTCCCTTTGATCATTGCAGCAACAAGAAGATACAAGTAAGTGGAGATTTCTTCCCACATTAACTGAAATTGAATTAAATAGTTTACCTGATCTCGACCTCAAACATTAACACTGTAAATCAATATGTCTATTATTCGATAGTTAGCTGATGAATTGCTCGATCACTGAAAAATTCATTCAGTCATTCTTTCATTAATTTCATATTTACAAGAATATTTCTCGAAATGAGAAGACTATTTTTAATAAGCACAAAAACAAGTTTTTGCTTTTTTGGAACACCAATTTAATGTCTCTATGTCTTTATCATCATATTTAAAAAAACAACGGCTGTCTCTGTGACCTGTGTGTCATCGTTAAGAAGTCCAGCAAAATCAGGCATTGACTCCATTTGTGAAAATTTATCGATAGTATCCAAAATCATATTCAATACACCTTCTTCTTGAAATAAATCTTGACGACTTCTCAGTGCACGTAAACGATTTTGACTTGCTTCAAAATCTGGAATGAATTTTACATTGAAAGTGTACAGTGGACGCAGTGATCCGTGAAATGATTGCAATTGTAATTTATGTAAAAAAGCGAGAATTAAAGATTAACCATCCTCATCAGGTTGGGCGAAATAATTAATCAAATCCTCCATGAGTTTTAGCACTTCGCTTAGATCAACACGATTCCAATCTTGAGCTTGTTTCCCTTCTCGTTGTAGTGCATCAATGCCCCTCAAGAGAATTATAATTTAAATGATCACTTAAAATTCAAATTATTTTGTAGCCAAAATTTTTATATTGATATTAGCGATGGCTAATAATGTGTATATCAAGTCAAAATACTTCAAGAATCGATTGAGTACGGATGAACATTTTCGGATGACACGAGCCGATTTAGATTCTTCTTCAAGTGCCATGAAAAATGTGAAACAATCGTCCATGTGACCATCTTTTAGCGCTACCGCTTTCTTTTCTTCCACTTTACCAAGACCTTTTTTCGTTATTTCTGATGTCTAAATTTAATGAAAATAAACAAATGATTAGAAATAGGGAATCTATTTCATATATTCTAATGAATTCATTTAAAAAATATCAAATAGAACGTTTGGAAGAAGCATACGTTTTATCCATATCATCCATACTTAATTTATTTTCAATCATTTCATACTCTCTCATTCTTATTTTGAACATGAGTTAAATAATTTTCAGCAAATTCTTCTAGAAATAGTTTTAATCACAGAACATTTTAATTAGGAGCACCTGATATGAAAGCCATAACTCTGTTTTGATATGCTGAATAAAAGCATTTGTTTCACCGTAACGAATTGTTGCAACACCCATTCCTTCTTCTTTTTCTTCTGTTAATTGCTTCTTTAGGTCCTGAAAATTTCTTCAATCACGAATTCTTGAATCCTAGCAAAAGTAGTAACAGTAAGCTTAATTAAATGATCAAAATTTCTTGTGATAAACATTTATTAATGATAATATCAGTGTTTCACTTTAGTTTGATACATAACGAAAGCAGTTGCATCGAGTTCAGCTTTATCCCTGTCGTACAGTTGAATAACATTTTCCATAACCCCCAAATATCTGAAATTATATGATATCTACTTTGTATTCATACTATAACATATTCATTATTTAAAATTAAAAATGGAATATAATTAAGGTTATTGAAAATATAAGTTAAACTTCGAGATATTTCATCTAATTCAGCATAATTTTCTTCAAACCTGAAAATCATACCTTCCGGAAGTGATATGTCTTATCCGAAATGGTTGTTCCCAACCAACTAATGCTCCATGCCATTTCATTCGAATTAATTCGATGCGCCAAAGTGATCTGGCTTGTGATACTGCAGCGCCACCTTCATAGATCGCCATACTGAAACAAAAGATTACAGGGGATTTTAATTAATTTTACTGCATATTCACAAAAAGTATAACATTAATGAGTAAAACGTGACAAAGAAGTAATTGCAGCGTTTAATTTAAATACTCACTTATGCTGAGGATGTTCACTCCAGTTTTCAGGTATCGTTAAAACTTCATCATTACCATGAAAAAATCGCAATACATCATTACCGAAAAGTGCGCCTGAAATAATCATTTTTGACTAAAACAAGATTTTGATCGCTTCTTGAATATAAAAGAAAAAAAATATATCGGAATAGATTTACTCATTGCAAAATACAACTTTATTAATAAATTCAAAAAAAAAATATAAGAAGTTTTTTAATAGAAATTTATAAAAAATAGAAGGGAGTTTGCATAGGAAGAAAATTTTTTCAAAATAGAAACAAACCCATATTTCGTGATCGTACACTTCCGGAACTGACCGAAGTGATATTCCAAAGTGTTTGATGAAACGACGCAATTACCATAAATCCTTTGTTATGAATCATATGCTATAAAATTAATAATGTAATCATTTTGAATTAAGAGTAAAATTAAAGATTCTATTAAATCACTCAAAAATTCCATCTACAAATATGATTTCAACAAGTTATATTCAACTTCCATGATAGAGTGGTTTTTTCCATATCATTTTATTTAACCCTATGCCTTGAATTTTAGAGAATTTTATTGGACGAAAACAAAAAAGCTTAATTTTTCATCTACAACATTGCATCTTAGTTCAACATCAAAACTTTCCCACGTAATTTGACGTAATCAGATATTTTAAGCAAATTCAACAACAAACCAAATATCGTTCGGTTGCAACAGAAACTAAGATGACATCATCACCCACACGAACTTTTTCTCCTTCTGATCTCTGTTTAGACGCTGGATGAATTGTCCACCAGCAAGCTTCACCTAAATAGCGAGAAATTGATATTTTATTTGAAAGGCACATTGAATTTCTTTTATTATTCAAAATTTTGTCGAACGTTTTTGAAGTTAACTTGATCAATAATTTTATCTTAAGTGTCGTTTACTTCTTACCTTCGTTATTTTCCTGCACGCCAACGTCAAATGCTAATTTATCGTTGGATGAGCATGATGACAAGCAAGCCAAATACTGTAATCGTTATTGAAAGAAATTTTAAAATATCATTTATAATACAAGTCATTCAATATTATCAATCTCTCTTTTATCAAAAAATGAAACCTATTGAAAGTAATGAATGAATGATTTCCTGATAACCAACTGATACGACTTTGTTGAGACTTACTCATATAATCAATTTCATCTATCATAATCGTCAATTGTATAATACTACTGGATAATCGAAAAACTTTATATTCACTCAGTTAAACTAACCATTTCACTCTGAACATGTTTGAGTTGTATTGCATGACCATACAAAAGGGTTTTGTGACCTCCGCCACTACCTGTTCCTCTCTGAAATGAAACTTTTATTTATCTGTTTATAAATAAATAAGGGATAGAATAAGATTTTCTCAGACGTTTCAATTTATCTAAAATTTTTATTCGGAGCAAAAATACAGCATTTTTTAGTATTAGATAAATTAATCTGAATCCTTATATCATCTGATCTTAACAAGACATTGATAAGTATGAATAAGCTATGATTCATCGTAAAACTAGAGATTAAGAGTTAAAAATAAAGATTTAGTATGACTGAGAAATTACCAGTTCATTATCATTACTCATCATTTCCTGAAGTGCTCGTACTGATAACGCATTATAGATATATAACATGCACATAGCTATATCCGGTGGAAGATCCTGAAATGAATAATATCACGAACTGAGCTAAATAGTGTTGATTTGAAAACATAATAAATACCTAAAAAGAAAAATTCACCTACTAAAATACTAAAATAACAGTTAGAAGTTAATGTAAACTGAATCACCCGATCTGAAACATTTTCCAAGGAACACATGCGATTACCGAATCCTTCGGTACAAAGACAAACACGTTCGGAACCGAGGACACCTTCACGGTTCGCTGATGCCATACAGGTCATTGCGACAATATCACCCTGTAAATTTCCCTTTTAAATAGATTTCCCACACAATTAAGCTGTGCAAATATTAATTAATCAGAATATAAACTGTTAAAATTTCTTTCAATTCATTAGAGAAACTAAAAAAACAGTACCGTTCGTAGAAAGGAGATATCATCCTGTTCTCCGTCAACTGTCCCTTCTTTATCCGTCATTCTTATCTCTCTTTCTTAGATTCGAAAATCTGAAAAAACCAAGTCTGAGGAAAAAGAAAGAAATATAATTTTAAATTCCAAAAAAAATTTCGAGACAATTACAATATTCAAAATCTGCTCAGAACAGATAAAATTTTTTGACAGTTTTTTAAAAATAGTAAAAAATTTAATTTTTTGAAACAAATTGTAAAGGAAACCTGTTGCTAACATTCAGTAAGCCTAAGCAAAGTGAACTTTTCGTGATCAAAACATCGAAATCTTTCGTTGTAATAATAAAAAAAGGCGCCTGTTAAGCAGCGCTGAAAAGCTTTACTGTAGAAAATGATTTAAGAAAAGTTACGAGTCAAACTTGTGATGAAATCATTCATCTTTTCACTTTATTTAACTCTACGCTTTGAATTTTAGAGATGGTAATGAAAATAAAAAACCTTAATTGATAATTAAAAGTAGTAAATTTTTTTAAGAGAAATGTTAAGCATATTGATTCAAAAATTGAAAGATTTCAGATATGATTAGAAACCCAAGTTGTTTTCAAATTCTACGCTTACAAAATTATCCATCTGTATGTTAATGAATACTGAGTTGATAACTGTGTGATCAATTAAGTTTTAGCTTTAATTTCATAACATTTATTATTGCAAGTAATCTTTGAACAACTTTGGCATTAATCATAGATAACCTGATGACAACGAATAATGCTCATCTTATAATTTTGTTTTAGTAAATAGTTTCATCTGAGTTATATCCTATTACAACAAAATGAGCCTTAATTCCAAAAAATTAAATGATATATTTTATGAATAAGTAATAACATTAATTTTTATAGGATTAATTATAGAAAATGTAAAGAGAAGAGAGCCGTCAATAAATGATCAATAATAAAAAGAATGGCTAATTCAATTTAAGTTCAAATTAATAATGCTTATAATAATATCTATAAGAAAGGATTAATGGATCCAGAAAATATTATACTAAAAATTTTTGCATTTTCTTATAATCACATTTGCTTCTCTCCTCCAAGGATTTTTCAGACAAAAGTTATTTCTGTTCAGATCTCAATTAAAATATAAAAGAAAAAGTAGAAGCAAATATGATGATAAGATTTATCTTGGAAGAAAAAGTTGGGATTGACGTAAGACTAAAGTGCTTTCTTGTTGGATTCATTTCAATCCAGTCAGCTGTTAAACAATAAATTGGAGTGATAAGGAAATGAGATGAGATAAGGAAAGTTTTCGTGTTACTTGGTAATTCAAAGTAGCAAATTACTTTCAATCAAAAAACAAAAATTTCGAAAATGGGAGGCATAATTCAGCAAAGGAACTAATTCATCGGATACTATACGGATGATAAATGCTATTGGATTGTTTAAACTATGAAAAAGAAAAAATTCTTTAGAAAATAAATGCAGTGTAGTATCGGCTAAAATAATTTAAGAAAAATTCAGTAGCGCTTTAGGAAATCTAACTGATGAAAATGATAAATTATTCCATAGTGATAGCGATCATCAATTTTTCCAATTTTGATTTGACTGTATTATTTGCATAACAATTTTATAAAATTCACCAACTTTACATTTTAATTACAAATCAAATTAGCAACAGATAATCTGAACCGAAGGAAATTTAACATAGAAAATATGGAGATTGATAATCAACAAAGATGAAGCCCAAAAAATAATTAAAGATTAATAACTGTTATAATTGACAGAGGACGAGAAATCGCTTCTGGTAATTTTAGAACGGTATAAAATTATGATTGAAATATTCCAAAAATGATTGATGTTCAATTTAAATTTAAAGGATAGCAGAAAAGAACGATAGACTGAAAGAAGAAAAATTATTGCAACCGACTGATCAGAATGTGTAAAAGTCTAAGAGTAGAAGATATATAATCTAACAGCTAACTACTCAATTTCGATTTCTCTGTCAGCATTGCTGTGAGACTCTCAAAAAAGAACATCAGGCGGTGTTAGAATAAGCTGAAGGCTTGCTAAAGCTCAATCTTCCGAATTTCCAACAAATAGTTTTATGTTGTTTGTATATGCACACACCCAACATATGACAGACACACTAACTGCTATGCACACACACACACACACATCCACAATTAATGAATCAAAATAAAGTGTAAACTTTGTTTGAAAGTATTAATTTTTCTACTTCTCAATTTTCTTTCTAAAGGTTAGTTATTTTATATGGAATGATATACTATCGAAGTCAGAATACATCAGGATCTGTAATAAATCTATCTCTGCAAATTATAAGTATCGGGAATCGACAGCAGAAAATTTAAGCATTAAAAGTTATCATCTGAATGATTGAAAAGTTCTCAAATCATATTTCTTAACATTTTCCGATTAATCTTTGAAAATTTCACTCGTCTTTATCTTATAAAGATGTATTGCTAATCAGCAAATATGAGTTCCTCGTTTCATTTTCAATCTTAATTTATAAAATTGCACGTAAATTGTTAATTACTCTTAATTACTCTATCATCTGTCTTCCAATAGTATGCCGTTCACCAATCATTTTTATTTGAAGAAGTTTCAGATATACGAACAACTCTATTAATCAAATCAAACTTGTACAAATATTTAAAAACTGATTGATTTAAATCACACAACCGATAGATATGGATGCTTGTCTAAGATCCAGTTATTTCAAACCACTTATTATCAACTTTGTAGATCTCTGCTGATCTATTATCTATGAACGATTGGAAGCATAAAATACAAGCCGTCTCACTTTTCTATTTTTTTTACTCAAAGAAAATAGCAATATTTACGCCTGGAATTATAGATCTTTTTTCAGTATATCTATCAACAATGTTTTCAATTTCTGCAAAGTCAAATTTTCTAAAACTTATTTAAAAGATGGCAATAGCGAGCATAAAAGTGTTCGATGAAAATATAGAGAGTCATAGAGAAATAATTCGTAAAATTAGAAAAAAGAATAAATTTCTTCTAAGAGTTATTTATACACCCGTTTGGCAACATGACTTATAAACCCAAATCATACTACACAAACAATCAATGTCTTCTGAAAGATCAAGCAGTCTCACTGGTCTAAAGTTTTGGATAATTTCAAAAATTATAAAGAAAATCTTGAAAGCTCGACGAAAACAGTATAAAACCAAATACATGATAAAATAAGGACAATAATCATAGGTCAACCATCGATTAATAAATATCAGAAAATCATGGCAAATATCTTCGAACTAGAACTAAATAAACTTTGCACGAGAAAGAAAAAGATACCAATTTGACCGAAAATTCAATATACCAGCAAAATTTGGAATCTGATAACTTTGAAAGCTGATAGGATGAAGAGATCAATTTAAATCTTGAAACACAATTTGAGGGAATTCATAAAGTAAAATTTGAACGACAAAATGACTTTTGTTTTCAACAGTAGTGAACAGCTAAAAATTTTTCTTTTTTCAATCCTATTCAATTATACTTTCTCCTACTTAAAATCACATTATTTTCTCCTATCAAACTATGAAGATTATTTTTTTGTCCGCTTTCTTTTCCGATCCCATCCATCCGCCGGCATCCGAAAAGTAATGTGCAAACGATCCAGTATTTCTATAAGTGCCTTCTTCGGAATCTGTGATACAGTCGAATCAGCATGCGATAAACGGTCAGCAAATTCTCCCTGCAAGCAATTTTATGATTTACGTCATATCACATCAAAATATAAATCCATTTGCTTACCAATATTCTATCAACAAAAATGAAATTTATGAAATTTTTTTAATGAAATTTTTCAAACTTAAAAATAACTATTCTATCAATCAAAAAGAATTCTAGTTTGTATAATTCAAAATATATAATCAAGTGAACTTACGAAAGAAATCACGTTTAAGCCAAGAAGATGGTTGTACAAACTAGAATTTTCTTCCTTGCGCAGCCACTTAAGCAAAATGCTTTGCATACCTTCCAAATTCTGAAGAAAATTAATTTGTATAATTTTGAAATTCCATGAATAAACCAAACTATCCTTTTCATCTAAAACTTTTATTTGAAAACAGTAATAATTATTTCTCTTAATTTTCTACATCTTGTTAATATTCACATTTCAAATATGAAAATGGCCAGAGAGGAACTGATGATTACTTTTGGGAGAACTGCAGAATGTTCTTCACTCATATAAGATTCCTCCATGATATCATATTCATTTAGACTTCGATTTAACGTCTTGTCCATATTGCATTCGTCATCACTATAATGCTCTCCGCTCTTCACCATCATTCGTCTATTGCTACCATGTTTCCTTGATAAAGGTGTACTCTCTAACACTAAAAACAATAAAGTTTATCAAATGAATGCTCGATAAAAGCATTGAACTCTTTGATGAAGAAGTATTGATATTTTTTCAAATCTTGATTGAGAACTAGAAAAATCCAAATTCGAAAACACTGGAGATCTCTAATTTATAAATCTTTAATTCTCTAATTCTAATTTCTCTAATAATCTCTAATTTATGACAGAATATTTTACTAATTATGCGAAAAACCAGATCATCAATTACATGACTAAATAGATATGACGAAACCTGGATGTGTTTCCTCATAAATCCTTTTAAGGAGTGCAATCCCTCGTTTTTTACCCATCGGCCTTACACCAAATTTCGCCAATTCCGCCTACAAAATCATAAAGATGAAAAGAAATATTACTGAATGAATCTTAAAAGTTTGATAAATTCAGCTTGCAGAATTTTTAGAAATCTCAAATAATAGGTAGAATTAGTCGTTTTTAAACAACATGACAAACAATGATTAAGCAAAACTTTACAATGAAAAAACAGTTATTGAAATCAAGCTTCACACTTTCTCCATTATTACGTGATATTGATTCAAAATGAATACCTTTAATTCTTTATCACTCATCAAATCGTAAACTGGCATTGGTGTAATATCTTTTGTTTTCAGAATCTTTACGTCCGAATCCAATTCTTCAAATCGCCGTACAAGACGACTTGCTTGAATCTCGGGTAGAGAGTTTTGACGTTTAAATATTGTTTCTCGTGGTGGCAAGAAAACATCATTGGGAGAAACAGCAGTCCGATCGAGTAATGATAATGCTGACAAAGGTGATGCTGGAATTTTTGGAGCAAATAAAAATTCCGGACTACTTTTCGTTTTTATCAATGAATTCCTGGATAAACGAGTTTCTTTGGATTTAAGAGTAAATTTTGGTGAGATAGGTTTTTCTGGTGATAAATTACACAATAATTTATCACTTATTATTTGTTCCGAACAACAAGCAACTGGAGATAAAAGTTCTTCATTCCGTGACGGCAACGGTTTGATTGGTGAAAGTTTCCTCAGCAAACTTTCAATAGAATCATTCAAATGCCTCTTGCTATCTACATTCGGAGCAACACAAGAAGCTACTGGAGAAGAAAAACGAGGAGCATCACCATCGACTTTATTTGTCGATAAAAACAAAACATTCTTAGCAGATTCGTTAATTCCTTTCTTTGAAGATCCAAATTTTTTATCCACCAATAACTCTGGTAACGCATGGTGGAATAAATTAGAATTTCCATTAATGAATTCATTATCTTTGCTATTCAGGAATTCTGATGGTTTAGACAAATTTTCCGAAGTTTCTTTTAACAAACCGCTCATATTTTTTGCCGTTTCAACAATCTCAGTGTTCCCCCTGACTTCCTCAATAAAAATGATTGATGGATCATCCGAATCTGCATCTTTTGTTTCTTCTACATCATTACAATTTCTAAGTATTGCATCTGAGCAATGCTGCTCTTCATTGATCTCTTCAATTTTTTCCTTATTTGAAACTTTTTCCATGTTACAGTTCTTATTAACGTCTATTTCTCCACATTCTTCCATAGTTTCTTTGCAGAAGTTCGCTTCCGATTCCGCAGATTCACAAAGTGCTGCTAAACCCTTTGGCCCATATTTTACAGCCATAGAGTGCACTTCTTCGCGTTCTTGTTCAGTCCAAATTATTGAAGCCGAAGTTAAAAAAGTCATGTAAGATCTGAAAGGTAAAGTGCTAAAATTGTAAAAATATGCTATTTTCAACAAATTTTTAAAACATCAATTGTTACGGAAGCAACAAAACAAACTGTGATATTTAAAAATGTATAGCATTATAATGCGTGAGAGTGACAATCTATCCAAATTACATATAGAGGAATTAGACTTAGTTACACATAAATTGATAATAATTCATAGAAATATTGTTACCTGATTGCTGCTCCTGAATATTCTCTTAACAACAAAGAACCATCTGTATTCAAGTGCTGGAAAGTATTAATACACTTATGCAAAACAGAACTTTCATGAGTTAATATTTACCACGGTTACTATCTGACTAGGAAAATCAAACCTAAAGGTAGTAAATATGGAATTTTGACAGTGTTCGCTATTTTTAACATTTATAAGAGAGCAAAACATCTTTCAACATGCGAACGTTAAACATTGCTTTTTGATAAAGAAAGCTATCTTGAAAAATAAAGCAAAACCTTTTCGAAAATGAAAGAAACCTGTAAAAGTGTTGGTGCTCGAGCAGCTATAATAAATCTACAAACTAAAAAAGTTTCGTTTTCGCGTGAAAAAACAATAACATCACTGTTGCTTTCAGCAAAATGAGCTAAATCATCTGCCAACTGCTTCAAGCTATTCAACTGCAAAGGAAAAATAAATTTAGTCCTTAATATATTATCTAAAACAATTCCATTAAATATTTACTCAAGAAATATACAACGGAAACTTCAGAAAAGAACATTAACACAACAATAGAAATCAACTAAATAAGCAAGTCATCTGGTTATTTGTTACAAAATGCATGTCATATAACTGTTAACCTTACGCACGCATACTCCTGCACTTTTCAAGATATCTTCGGTATTTTGAATGTTTTTTTTCAATATTGTGTGCATATCTTGCTTTTCATCTCGAGTTTTGAAAATGTTAAGAAAATTTTCCTAAAAATTTAATTCTTTACATTAGACATTGAGATTAAACCACTAAATAAATCTTATATACAATCAATTGATTATTAAAATAAAGGAGGTAGCAGAAAACGATTAAAAGCTTGAAAATCGAAATAGATGTTAGAACAAAGAAAAACCAGAATATGCGTCTAAAAAGTTTACAAAAGAAATCAGACAAGATTCACATTTCTTAAAATATATGAAATTGAAAGAACCTGTATTCTTTCAATCACCTCACACTTGCATGCACGTGGTTCGAGCTCTACAAAGGAAAACGATCGAGGTCGTTGCTCTTTGCAACCGATTTTAGGTAGTTTGTGTGGTATATCCTGTGTTTCAGTGTACAGTTCACTGCAATGCAAACAAAGGATTCCTATTCAACAATGAAAGAGATATTTCGAATAGAAATTCCTGACAGAAATTTTTTTAAAAAGAAAAACAGATTTCTGTTTGTAATACTGGAAATGTTTCATAATTTCAAAAGTAAAATAAGAGAAAATTAGAAAATGAGCCTCAAATTTTTATTTTACTTTTTAAAATTTGAAGAAAGAAAGTGATAACAATAAATTTTTTTAGATATATTGCGCTGAAATCAAAAAACTTAATAGTGGTAACGCTAAACAGAAATATTCTCAAAACAAAAAACATCTGTTAGAAAAGTAACTAGAACACATGCCTTCCATTAGAACACATGCTTACAGAAAGTGCTGTCGTCAGTTTCATTTGCTCATCGAATAGTGAACATGGTTCTTCACTGAACCGATTAGGACGCTTCTTTTTTTCTAGTTTTGGTTCTTTTAATCTGGAAACAATGAATAAATAAAGTAAGATATGAATTTCAAGAAAACTTTGTTCTCACACCTCAAAGTTACAATTTGATTTGCTATTCTGTTTTTTATTCTCAACTATTACGATGATATGCTGATTTTCAAAAATTCGAATCAAAAAAGTTCATACTTTGTATGTGCGATACGATTTCGTTTTTTCGCTTCTGCTACTTTCATCTGCGTATCCAATAATAATAAAAGACTGTTAGGATTAACATGATGCTTTTTACCACAGCGCTTGGCATGTGCTGCACGAAACTGAAAAACTTATTTGTTTCGAAAATAGTATAATTCCTATTTAATTCATTTAAGACACTTAAGTATTTAATTCATTTAAGTAAACAAACTGCTTTATATGATGCTGTAGTCTGTATAAGTTTTCTTATTTTAATTTCACTGCCATAAAACAGTTAATCATCATAGTGTGAGGTGAACTTGAGGTTAAAAATATCATTCTTCATCCAATGATAGTTGAAATTAATAACAATGAAAGCGGAAATGAAAGCAAAGAATTAAGCTGAAATGGAAAGACGGTAATTAATAAAATCATGGAACACTATAGTTAGCACAAATTTACCATCATTATATAATGTTTCGCTTCTGGAAAACTTACTGGTCCTGGCTGTAAAGGTTCACCGCATATAGGACAATCCACTACTTTCTTCCATTCTTCCTTTTTTGTTTCGTATTTACTGCTTGCTTCTTGCTGGTCCAAACAATGATTAATATGCAGTGATTTGCGCAATTCATCCAAATGTTTCAAGTCCTTTAAATATCTTAAAGTCAAACATTTATTAAAACATTACAATTCGGTTTCATTAACAGTTTCTCTATAATCATTGTAAATAAAATAATCATTGAAATAATCATTGTAAATAAAGCAGTGAATGTTGTTCAATTAACCGACTAATATACATCCCCTAAGTACTAAGTAGAACTAATAAACACAATAAGCACGAAAGGCAAATACCAGCTAATTAAGATGAGAAAACGTTTTAGTTATTCCTGTAAATGAGGTATGAGATTTACCTTACTGCATACGAAACATCTGTCCTTATCACCACCCGGTAGCAGATAATCACTTGTAATCATTGGCTTTCGAACAATTTCGTTTTCTGATCTGCCTTTTATCTCTCTAAAAATCACTTTCCTCTATATACGTCTGCACCCGCGTAACGCCGTTTGTTCAGGAAGAAAGTTTGGTTTATCTTATTAGTAGCATATGTCTATTCTACTTCTCAATTCCATATTAATCAAAAATTACCTGGATGATTTAAGCGAATTCTCTACAAAATCTGAATCGTCCATTGAATAGCCTCGCCTAATAATCAACAATCAACATAATCTTGACCTGAAGTAAGTCATCGGGTACTGATATCGAAGATAATACCCGTCAGGTGTGAAACAGTACGTTATAATGGACAAATGCCTCAAATTTGTAAGGTCAGACTCAAAAGATTAACAAACGAGAGAGAATCAAACACCGTCTTTCATACAGTTCGAAAAGTCTACGCGATCTTCTTAAGACCCGAAGACAAATCCGCCAATCTAGAAGAAATGTATGAAACAGACTCAAACAATTAACCGATCGATAAGAGTTATTCCAAAATAGGCGAAGTTGCTGATAGAGAAAATAATCAAAAAAGGATAACAACGATGTAAGTGATCAATAGAATGAATGGTTTTAAGTTAAAATGCTTAAATATTTAAATTAAAGTTTATTTAGATTAAATAAAATAAAAATATCATATAACTTTATTATTCCGCTGATATGACATGTTTGGTTGAATTTTTTATTACAGTTCAGAATAGAAATAAAATAGAAATTGTCATCAATTGATATCTTAGATCGGTGAATGCATGATTAGAGTAGTAGATTGATTCTTGAGAAATAAGTATTTTGTTGATTATCTGTGATATCACTGACGGAAATAACTTCAAGACAGATTTCGATTGAGGAAATTAGTGATGTTTACAGTAACAGGTATGATGAAAACTGCTTGAATGATTTCTATCATTGCTGTGAGAATGACAAGTCGAACAGTGGCGGATATCGTTTCTTCTGCCTGAAAATTTTATCACTTAGGGAATACGATAAGCTTTGTAATCAAGAAATCAGAAGCGAAAACTTCAGATTCCTTTACCTTCGATGAAAATTCAAAAATGTGCTGTTATATTTCCTGTATTTTCGCGACGATAATATCAACTGAATGCTTTTTTATAATTGGAAATAATAAAAAGGAAGAACCAAAAGAAGAGGGATGAAATTATCAGCAGTACTTCAGTACCTAATGACTAAATATTTCATTATGAATCATACTGGGGCATTTAATAATTTATCATAAAATTGACATCCAAACAAAAAAGATAATTAATATATTAAACAAGAAAGATACCATTAGTAGACTTGCAAAAATTATATGGTCCACAACCGCAACATTTCAAAATATGTTTAGGCCTATTTTGATAGTTCGTACGAACAGCAGATCTACATCCTTGTGTTTTGCAATGATAATTCGGTGATTGTGGCATAGGATTTGAACCGCGGAGTTTTTTTCCTATAATTTACTATTTTAATGAAAATATAGTATTTGCAAACTTGAATTTAACCTAGTTAAAAACGATTTTTTTATATGAATTTTTAATATGACTTTTTATTTACTCCATTGAACAAATTTCATTTTATTGAATGCGAAAATTTTTTTAATATGAAAAATTAAATTGGTTTTGAAATTTAAATCAAATGGTACCATTAGCGGTCGATAAGCTTGCATGGCGGTATTTTTGGTTCGATTGCCCATAAATTCCTTTGCAAATGCACTTTTGACGCGAATATGTCTTAATATAAAACTTAATGTTAATGTTGAATAGATCAATGAAATTAACTGAGATGAGGAATGGGTGGACTTAGATCAATTATAATACAGATCCAATCTTTATTAATTGTTGTTAATCAATTTCTCAATTTACTTCAGTGTTTTCACATAAATGCGAATTTTGTTGCTATGGATTCATTGAAGTTTCAAGTATAATAATGAGATATGAAAACGATTGAAAGTAAGAATTGCAATAATAATAATAATAATAAACAATATAGAACTAAGAAAAACTTTATTTATAAGTGTAGTAATAATGTTATTGAAATACTTTTACTAAAATTTTAGAAGAATAATAAAAACAGCTAATAGACATACAGATTCAAAGTAGTAATTAAGAACTTTAAAATTCATCGAAGAATTTTTTACATATGATAAGCATAATCTAATTTTTTAATATTACTCGTTTGAAATCAGGTAACCTAAAATAATCCCATTCAAACTTCATGTGATAATTTTTATTGACTTTTGAAGCATTAAGAAATGACTGAATTAAATATTGTTAAAAAATTATGTCAAAGTTTCAGTGAAAGGTCAGCAAATTGCTAGACAATGAATATGCTTTGACCCACAAAGTTATTTGAAATGGGAGCAAAGCTATTAGTTAATGGAATAAATTAATAAATCAAAATACGGATATAACATTTGACTAACGTTTGACTTAACTAAAGTGGTTTTCGGTCGTGTTTGCTGATGCATCGGTTTTGAACAGCGAGCAATCAAATTATCAAACTAAATTATCAATAATCATCCGGAAAATCTGATGAAGTATGAAGGGAAGAAGGAGGGTAAAGCTAAATGCAATTCCTCCTAACCATTGAGGACTATAAATTTCATTTTAATCATATTTAGTTAGTTCTCGATAATTCCCTTCAGCTAAAAACAAAAGCAAATTAAAACGAATAAAATGAAACAAACACTAAGAGATGTTTGAGGAATTTCATCCTTTTCTCTTTTCCCTCTTTCATTTCTACGAATTGAATCAATCTTCCCTGCTTCACAATCATTTCTTTTACAGCCGTGAGCACAACATGTGCCATTTCTCTGAAATTCACAATTCTATAAATCTTTTTTTTTTTTGAAGATTTTCAGAACATTGCTAGTATCCTCGAAGTATTATCACAATATTGAATTATTGTGATTTGATCCAAAACTGAGTAAACGTTTGGTGATCAGCAGAAATATACACTGAAATCAAGTCTACTTATGATCTGTTTAAGCTTATTTCATTTGATCTGATAAAATATTCCTCTCATAAAGAGTTTGTCAATTTCAAAAAATAATTTGAGAAAATATTCCATACCATATTGCCATAAACATTGCAATATCGCTCACAAGTATGTTGCTTTTCATTTAGGTTAAAAGGTAAAGAGCAGTGGGAAATTTGATGAGAACATGTTGGATGATAATATTCTGCTTTTTTGGTACAACAATGACTACAATATTTTCTGGTTAATTGACTGATGTTATTTGTCAATGAAGGAATTTGACCATTTTTTGCGAAATTTTGTAAGTTTTGAGAATCATGCGAGTTTTCCAATACGTATGACTTCTGTAATTTCACTTGTGAAATATCAGCAGACGGCTGCTTATGTACATGAGTACTGTTTCTGGAATTATCCTTCCCATTTATCACAACTTGTGAATCATTATGGTTAGTAATTAATTCGTTTGCGATATTTTCCTCTTCAATTTCATTACATCCTACGATTGGTTCTGGGAAATTTTGTTGTGTTGCTTTCGATGTTTTTAATTGTTGATAAGTTTGAAGAATTGCTTGAGCCTTTGATTGGCTTGGCTCTTCATCAGCATATTCATTACCTGTTTGTATGTCTATCTGTAAGAAATTAATTGCATGCCTCAAATTCCATATTAATATTTAATTTTTCTACAAAATTTTCTGAGGAAAAATATTCCGATATATACAATTTGTCATGGTGACAGTTTATAATTTGTAAAACATTGAGTTGAAAATCTTAAAATATATTTATTGGTAGACTATCATATCTTAGGCTTGAAAAATTTCCTAATTAATATAATATTAGAAGTTAACAGAGTTACATTAATCAATGACTGATAATGAGAAACCTGTGAACCCATCCCTCGTTGTTAATCAGTTATGAGCAGTAAAATGACTTCCAACAATCATCACCAAATGAAGAGTGAATAACATTATTGAATCATTTCCCAAATATTTATTTCTATAAAAGAATTGAAAATTTTCACATTTAAATTGCATATGCAAAAATTCATATTCAAATTTCTTAGAGAAAAAGAAGGAAATTCTCTGAAAAGTCCCCAAACACATAGCTAATATAATTCGTAAAAATCATTTTAATGGAGAATATCGGAAGAAGCGAGTGATACGTGATAAAATTCCAGAAATAAAGACCTGTGTTCTTTTTCAGGATGTTGATGATTACAATTAAAAGATAATATGTTAGGCACTTCGTTGGTTACAAAATTAGGACGAAGAAAGAAAAAAACGAAGATAGTTCTTTCATCACAACATCAATTGGAATTTCACCGCACAGATACTTATTATAGCCTTTTTGACTTCATCATTAAATTTCTACTCTCTTATAAAACTGCAAAATTTTTTCTTTGAAGAGTTTTGCTTACGTTGTTTTCGCTGTGAAAAATTTATGCTGCACAAAAAAATTATAACAGCAAATTTTTATACAAAAGAAAAGTAATTTGTAGAGAGAATTGAATTTTTCTTGGAACTAAAAAAATGCGTAAATGCATCAAACAAACAGGTGTAAATTAGGTGTGACGTAACATATTTAATCACACTTTTTTAAAACACTATCATAAGATACGTGCAAAAACTATCAAATTACAATGGAGGACATCAAAAGCTTATAAAAACAGCTCTATTTGCATTTACTTGAAAGCACAAAGGGAGAAAAAAGGCCTAAAAAAATTGACTAGTAATTTTGTAGTTTTATGAACTTGTGATAATATATGAAGTGACCTATGATATTTGGGATTATTTCTGAAAAAAAAAAGATTATGGAGAAAATTTTCCAGCAATAGCAATGATACGGCTGTATAATATGCAGACAAATTTTTACCGAAAAATTAAACAACAATTCCTATATATTTCGAGAATCATTCAGATTCTAGAAATATCTAAGCAGACCAAAATAACAAGTAATTCAAGGCATCATCAATTTCATGTTTTTCACCGTCAACTTGTGTAGTACCACTATCAAATCCTTCACCACCACTGACTACGAACATCTGAAATAAATTGTAATAAAAGTGAAGCGACCAACAACATTTCCATTAATTTACATGTTCATCAATGCACAATGCTGAAAAACGAACAAGCTGAAAAATGCACATCTAAATAATATGTGACTTGAACGGAAGAAAATTCCATCTTTAAAATAAAATTCATACAAATATATTAAGATATTCTACGTGAAGCGATAAAACCATTCGTCACAATGTGATATACAATATCACCTGTTCAATCTGTTGTAATGTGGGAGCACTGAGTGACATTCGTCGACGTCGTAAATCGAATGACGGTGTCGCTGTAGCCGAAACTGCAGTCAAAAATCTGCAAGGTCCGATATGTCCTGCTTGACATACTGAAATGATGTAAAATGTTGTTTTACACTGTTTGTTATGAAAAAACTTTACCAGTTTATATCAATTAAGATTACTTAAAAACCAGCTTTAAGAATAAATTTAGAGCATTTGCATGTTCAATAAGCATCGAAAAAACTAAACCATTTAATGATGCTACGAATTTATGGTGGTGATTCAGTGCCTCTAAATGATTTAAAATTAGCATCTTAAATGATAGAACTGGGTTAAAAAAGACTTTATTTTTTTTGCCAAATCTATATGCAGATATTTACTGCTGATGCTTTTCCCTGTTCTTTCTTTTCCTATTCAAGTTTCGCTCCTTCTTCTAGTTTATGATCTCTTGATCGCTTTTCTATCAATTTATCACTATTTCTAAATTATATCGACAACTAATTATTTATCGTTTTTAATTATTTTCTAAAGATACCGTTCAGAGAAGGTGTCCAATTCAAAATTTTGCTGTTTGGAATGATCGTATTGATAACAATACCAGCAGAAGTACCAATCCAAAGACGATTGTTGCAACATAAAAGTGATGTTATCCTCAAACATCCCATCTTATGTTTACGAATGATATCTTCACTATCTGTAAACAAAATTAATTAAGCAAGTTGAAGAGGATAATTTATTGCAGAATGATAAAACATGTCAGCATTCATTCCCATAAAAAAAGTATATGAACAACTTCTTATTTAAAAATTAAGAATTTGAAAAACAAACTTCGCTGTGTTTAAAAACATTGAAGCTAATCTTCTTAGGAAGATACAACGTTACAAACTTACTCGACAATGCTTTATTGACGACGTGTGAAATACTAAACTCCTGTTGACAATCCAGAGTGAATGCATTGATTACTTTAACAATCGATGATTTATTCATGGCAACAAAAATTGTAGAACCAAGTACAGCCAAGCAAGCTACCGTTTCCACTCCACTTGTACTTACTGCCGCTTGTTTCTTTAATGAATGATATAATTCTATGATTTCTCCGAAAATTAAATTACCAATACAAGCCCATCTTCTACTTTCAAAGATGAAAGCATACGTTTGACTTTAAAGTTTTGCACACGGCCTTTTCATTATTCTTGATTCTCAACTACTTATTTTTGTATGATTAATTCACTCTTCCTAAGCAAATCGAATTTTAAAAATGTCTAAAGGGCAAATGGAAAACAAGCAACTTAAGGATTATCTAATCAATGAAAAAGAGTGAGAACAAAAAAGTCTCACCAAATCAAAAATTTGCTGATAAAACTTGCCCACCTTTCTTCTTTTTGAATTTTCCTGACACCTTTGTGTTTTCAAAAAGACATACTTTTATCATTTACAAGCCTTACTTCAATTTGCAAAGTGGTCGCATTCAACAGGTAAACTAAGTTGCCAGATGCAAAACAAAGTCGTGAAGCAGCAACGTTCATTGGTCTCAAACGTGTGCGAAAATTTATTTGAACTGATTTTGGATTTTCCAAATCCCATTTACCTTCTAAACTAATAACGATCAAGCAGATTTTCTTATTTGTATAACATAAGAGAACAATAGTCGATTATTAGAACTACACTTTCCTGTACTGTTAGTGAGTCTTTCATCGATCGCTGGCCAAAACATCATTTCGCCGAAAAAGCTACTGCTATTAGTTTTCAAACCACTTTTCTTTAATCTCTGCTTCATTTTAATGGCCAACAAATTATAGAGTTTTTAAGTCTCTCTGATTATTTATTCCGATTTCACACAAGCTAGTGTGATGAATTTACTGTAACGAATTTTACGCAAGTTAATTACCATTACTAATGCTAATACTGATTTTACAATATATAACATCTATCGTAGGAGCGTTGGAATTTAAATGAATAACTGAAATACTGAAACCTTTATTTCTCTGGAAATGTAGTAATTGAATGTTTGAGTTTGATGAAATCGAAACAAAAACTTTTTCTTCCAAATAAACAATGTCATCCACAGGCAACGGAAGTCTGGCCATCCTTTCACAACCTTTCAGTCGAACGTTATCCAAAAAATTGAAAACAAATATTCTGAAATAAGTGAACAGATGAAGAAAGATAAGCAATGAATTTTTTAATATGCACATTTTTTGATGGCAGTTCCTTCGCTAAATCTCTTTTTCTAATCTCAGCGGACGCGAAATGCGTCTTTAAAAGGCTCATTAAAATTTTTGCCATATCTTGAAACAGTGAGAAATCTTCAAGTCAATGTCAGCAAAGAAATTAACATCCCTACAGCTTCTGACATTTAAAATTAATTGCTGAATTAGTTAAGCTTCATTACTACTGTAACTAGTCAAGCCATTAGTAATATATTGTTGATGTCGTTCAAGTTATTAATGATATTTCATATTAAGGATACCCGCGAAGATTTTATGAATGATTGAAATGAAAACGTCTCTTGAAATGTAACTGTCCTCCTAAAGGTCATTTTTATCTAGGAATCTCTAAGAGGAAGGTCTCAAAGAAAATTTTGTTGATAACTGATAATTTTTGCATTTCAAAATTTTCTCTTAAAAAATGAACTAACTCGCCGTCTTCATTACCAATCCAGACAGTAGATTGGACATTTTTTCGAGCTGTTTCCAAATCTGAATCACCTGATTCCGACGAGGTGCTAAATGTAAGATAAATTTTATTAGTCCCTCCAACCAGAATTTTTTAAATATTCCTATGAAATTTACTAAAATTTGAATATCTTACATCGAGTTCGTAAAACAAACCTGTCAAGTTCCAAGCCGGGTAAATTTCTCTCCGATGAATTCACCAATTTCGCTAACTTTCTTTTCTTTCTGAAACTGAGTGAACTCCTCAGCAATCGATGAATGTATGAAATATATGAGAAAGAAGGAAAGAATGATAAGCATACAAAATGTTTAATTTCATCGATTATAACTAACCTATCGGTTAGATGCTTTAAGAAAAAAAACCTTGGAGCGGGTACGGAACAAATCGCAACGATTGCTGCATTACCGATGCTCGTAGTACTTTCTATAGTTGGTTCACCGTTTACATTTATAACAGCAACTTGACCGGAAAATTTATCTGACGCACAAACCCAAACATTCGGTGCTCCTTCTGCACTCTTATCGAGAGTTGCAGCTGCTACGGAAAACTGAAAATATAAAAAAGTATTTCAGTCTCAATCGAAAGCTTCTAACTGTAATATACAAACTTGAAAAACAGTTCAATATATCAACATAAAGGAACAAGATTACATCAGTCACAGTTACGATTCCAAGATAAACTTAAGTTTCAGAACTAACCGTAAGGCCCGGACGAGTTCGATGCGTTACAATTGATTTCAAGTGATTTGGCCTTTCTTCATTTTGCGTCTCATTCTCTACAATGACTCGAAGTATTAATTGTTTTTAAATACATCAGTTAAGAAGCTACAATCTTCCACTTTTGGAAAATGATTAAAATAAATATATGAATGAATAAATGAGTACTTAGCGAAGTTTTTGCTTTTGTGAATGCATTCTCCCAAACGGCACGCCGATCAGCACTAGGAAACTGTATTACGAGTATACCAACACCATTTCTGTAATTGAGTATAATTTATCTTCCTTTCACTATACATGATTTGATAGTTGCTATGTATAGATATCTCCCAAATTTAATATAATTAAACATTTTAATAAGCTAGCAACATCGAAATTTTTGTTCTTAATGGTTATCAATGATTTCAACGTTTAATTTAAATCAAAGTACCTTCTTCTCGAACTTTTTTATCTTATTTCAATTTTCTTCCTATTGTCATTGTTATATTGTGATAGCGGAAAAAGAATGCATTATTAATATAAAAGCACTTTTTCATGATAATTGAAATATAAGCCTATGATCATTTTCCGACAATTGGATATTTCAATTTTTTTTTTACCTAAAATTATAAATCAGGCAATAATTCGATAGAAATTTGAACAAATCACAATTCACTCTAAAATTTTGGCAAATTTTCTAAAACAATTCATAAAATTTACTACAAAATTTTACTTTAGTACTTTAAAATTTCAGCAAAAAATCTGAAAGAATCTTAAAGAAGGATTTTATAGGATTGCTGCTTACATTGTTGTAACTTGCAGCTGCACTATGGTCAGTAGTGGATCTGATGTTAGCTGTTCCTGAAGAGTTCGCTTTCGATGCATTGTTTCAGTTTCAAGATTGTTTAACATATTTGCTAATTCCTGCAAAATAATCTCTTATTTATATCATCAATAAAGATTAATTTATAATAAAATACTGATAAAAGTTTTAATTGATTTTGTATCCTCATGTATATTGATAACTCTCTCCATTATATTTACATAACCGAGTTTGCACTTTATTCTTTTTTGATCGACAAGAAATTAACTAGAAATCATTTCAGTTAGACTAGAAAGATTATATCATAGCATACAATATTTGGTTTCTTTAGCAATTTTGATAATTCACTCATTTTGTTCACAATATCTATATCTTCTTGCGCATTTTGAAGTTCAATTTTAACCGTATGCAGCAGTGATAAAGTATCTGAAATACCAGTAATTATGAATAAACAAAGATAAAAATTACAAATGCATATATTTAGACTTAAACTTCGATTTAATAATAATATACAAGGTAAAAATCTTTACTTATAGTCACCATCTTTTTTGCTGTTTACAATCCATTGTTTATTATAGTGCCCGAATCTTTGTATTTTCATTTCTTACATCCCATTTCCACTTGTATTTTACAAGCATGTTGTAAAATTACACATGCTCACTTTTTAGCTTCTGATTTAGATAGTATCATATTAAAATTTAATATTTTTTTGCATAAATATAAGAAAAATTTTTACCCTTAGCAATTACAACATCATCCAATGAAATCTTGAAAAGTAGTTTGAAACGATTATTATTTAAGAAATCCGGTGAATGAAATCTGAAAACTTTTGTCACTATTTTTCCTGATTGCACCTTAAAAATATTCTAATAATGTTTTCATTATTTTACAGTACATGGATATGCTAATAAATTCAGCCAGGTTGAAAATTTAGAAGATTTGAATCATACCGCTACTTACTGTACAAAAATCTTTAAACTGCTAAACCATAAGAAAAGAAATTTTTCTAAAATTTCTACCTGCATTTTATTAGTATTTTTGGCATTACGTCAAATTTCATAAACAAGACTTTTTGCGCCAACTGTAATTTGAAGCAAACACTTACGAGGGTGATGATTTTCTCCTTACATTTGTTACTATAATCTGATCAGACATCAAAAATAGGCAACGCTGCTTGTTTTCCTTTGTACCAAGAACCGTTACAACATCATAACGATTAAATGATCGTCCAGTTGTCACTAACTGAAAATTCGTTTATCAAATTATCAAATCTTTAAGATGGGTTATAATAAAATTTATGTAGGCAATTGAACTGCTTTACTGATACTGACATCATCAAGACCGTCAACAATTGCTTCAATTTCACGTAGCCTTTGCTCCATTTCTTCACTTTCTTCTTTCTGCCGATTAATTTTGGTTGCTAATTCATGAATGTATTTTTGAGCTAACAATAAGCTGTCGTAATCAGCATGTTCCACCGACGTGTGCTTGATTATTTGCTGCAATCAATCGTTTACGGAAAAATTCTAGTTAATATTAAAGATTATCTTGTTCTATTAAATATCAGAGAGATTGATAACATACAAATCCTCTGAATGCTTCAATTCAGTCGATTAAATCTATAAAATACTCAAAGTGTGAGAATTTCAACCTTCACAATCAATTCGTAACGTGGAACCCGTTGTATTGGTGAAATAAGCAAAGAATCTAAATCCAACTTATTCCGATGATCTCGTCTACAACGCTGAAAAGACATATCGTCACATTGCTTTTTTATTTACGCACTTTGAGATCCATCTTTGATCTAACCCTCAATATAGGTTCAATTTAAATGAAAAAATACTGAAATACCAAATTAAATTTGTTAAATTGAATGTTGTATGCCGGCTTTCACTCCTTGCATAACTTGTGAATTAGATTCTAAGGAGAAAGAAAAGCGCAAGAAACGAAAAAGAACTAAAGTATTCTGGGTAAAACACGCAAGTTGAAGATTTATCTCTCTGTTTTTCACGTATAAGAACATTTTAACTTACCATGTAGTATTTTTCGAACGCCGGACGTTCACGTGCTTGTTTTATACTTTGTTTGGAAAATTTGAAATTATCGACGAATGCAATGTACGTATCAACCATTGATTGTTTTCGAAACTAAAAATCGATTGCACTGACAAATTTTGCCTTTTCAAAGAATTTCAAGAAGTAAAACTATAACTAAAATGACAGAACTGATTATTAGAAGCAAATGATATTATATAACAATTTTTGTTACCAAAAGGATTCTTGATTGACGAATTTTAATTTTTATCTTTAAATAATAACTAATAATTCCTGTTGACATATCAATTTAATTTTTTGTATCGTTCATTATTTATCTGTAGATATTCTAAGATTTTAGTAAGCAAAATATGCTTGCCAACTGAATGTTCGAAAAATAGATAAAAAAGATAGGTTTTTATTTCTTTATTGAATTTTACATACATGAGAGAGAAGCACATCACCGATTCTTGTACTTGTTTGGAATGTATCCAATCTATCACACAATGCTGCTAGAAAGTGCTGAAATTTGAGAAGAAAGTTAAAATCGTAAAAAAATACTTGAATTATTGACTTAATATCCCAGTAACAGATTTACTGAAAACCGAAGAATGAAAAAATAATTCTTCTTGGAATTAATATTGGAAGAAATAAAAAATTTAATGTATTAAATTCTAGTGACAGTTGAGATCTATATAATGGTTGAAATTTTAAATGCTTTCAAAAACCTTGCAAAAAGTTCTTTCAAATTTTATGTCATGAAGAAATGATGTATATGAGACTGATTGATAAGGCTCATCAACTCTACTTTTGATAATGGAAGGTGTAAGAAAAAATTTTAATGAAGAAAAATGAAATAATAAGACTTGATGATGAGAATAATTTAATAAGAGAAAGAAATATAACCTGATGATGAATTAGGATTTCTGGAACTTTGTAGAAAATTTTGTCAGCCAAGATTGGGTCTATCAACGTGCACTCCAACGGCTGTCGTAAAGGTCGCATGTATTTCTAAAAATGAGCAAAAACTAAAAACGAAGGATCAGCGGAAATAAACAATAAAATGGTAAAAGCATACCACGTCTTACTCAATCAAAGTTATAATTACTTAGAATAGAGAAAAGAGGCACTCAAAGAATTTTTATCCCTTCAAAGATTTCTATTGGTCTAAATTTGAGGGATTTTAGATCAATGAAATAATAATTAAGTGTATATCAGACTTGAGTGAGATATTCCAAATTTTCAACGAATGTTTTTTCAGTATCACAAAGTTCTCTGATAGCCATATTGCGGACATCATTATGCCTTCGAATCGATGCTCGAGAACGTTTACTCCAAAGTAGCAGATCTGCTTGCACTATGGGGTTGGTTAAACCACTAGAAGGTGTTGTATAAATCAGGGGATTCCTGCAACATAGTTTCTCGAAGTTTCTATGTCTTTTAAAATATCAACTTGAACTCACTGTTTTTAGAAACAGTGAAAATATCGACTTTAGCTATTTATAATTGGTAGAAAATTTATAATACCTTATCCACTCCGCACTATTTCTATATTTAAATTAAGCCAAATAGAAAATGGACTTCTACTTTTTTTAAAAACTATTTCAAAACTTTCATCGAAATTCAACTCTTTTTTCAAGACTTAAAACTAAATGCTTACCATGAATTGGAAGTATGAGACTCAGGTGAATTCTGTCTCGAGGTACGCAATGATCTCAATAATCTTGAAAAGCGACTAACACCAATTAATGAGTCTATGGGCGCTTTTTGCTCCATAAGTTCAGTATTTTTCGATGCATATTGAAGATTTGGAGTGTCACTACGGAATGACCATCGACCACCTTTATAAGCATTGCTAAGAATACATATCATCAATGTTGCGGTAGTTATTGCTGATAATTTCACTTTAATTGATTATGGAGAATAGAAAAATCCTCCTCCTGTGTAAATCAAGCATCAACCTTTTTCCGCTTTTACCACTTAGCAGGAAATCTTTGATTCCATAATCAGATTTATAAGAAACTACATTTGCGAAGTCCCTCCCGAAGTGTTATTCATCATGGAATATTATATTTTATTAGGAAAATATATTCAAAAATAAGAGAACACAAAGACATACTTCACTGTTTTCGGTCGAATAATATCACTAGAATTACATACCTAAAATGAATGAAAGCAGTTTATTCTTGATCATTCTACTTATGCTTCCATTTTTGAGAAGATCACTGCATTTGCTACTTACTCTTAAATGGAATCGATCTAATGAGAAAAACTTTTTAAAATATTGAAATAAATCAAGGTGGAAGTTAAGCTTAACTGATCATATATTTCCGGAAGAGAAGTTTTTCGTCGTAATAAACTTTTCTTATCCATTGTTTTATTTTTGTTATAAGTGTTATAAGTATCCAGTGTTGAAAAAAATTCGGTTTGCTTAGCAGATGGAAGAAATTGAATAACGCCACGTGGATGTCCACCTGATCGTGATGCAATGCCAGACTGACGAAGACTTTCCGAGCTTGAATCTCCCTCCACTGGACAATCGGTTCGTCTATCAACCATTTCTACTGAAAATAGGTAGAAGTTATCAATAAGAGAATGAGACAAAGAAAGAAAAGTTAATTACTTTGGATAATGTGATATGCAATTAGAGCAAAAATATTGAAAAGTATAAAATATGGAAAAAGAAAAGTAGAATTGGAGGGGCATGAATTGGGTACTTTTGTGAAACTAATCAATGATAAAATTCATTTAGGTTAAATAAAGTATAATCACAACAAGATTTAGAAGGTTCTTGTGAAAGGCGAAAAAATGCTTGATTTCAATAACTTGCAGTAATATTTTATAGCTTACGAACTTCAAATTTAATAGCGATGAATTTCACCGCAAAGAAATAATTTCTAACACATACTACTGCATTAAAATATTTTCAAATTAACAAATGTTTTAATACTTATATTTTTTAACTAATTAAGATAATTGAGTAATATAGGAAGATACCGTTTATACTGGTTGGTTCCGGCGGAACCTTTAGGACACGTTGCAATGACTGAATGCTTTGAGCCGCATCACGCAATTCTTCAATATCTGTATTGATGATGTCATCTTCGGATTCTGATTCAACCATTTTTGGCACCAAATTTTGTCGATGTGATTGCCATACCTTAAATAATCTTCTTTCAAAATCTGAGTTATAGGAGATTAATCAAAATTTATTTGGTTTTAGATTTAGATATAACTTACATCTATTCATTTCAAACTAAGTTCCTTGTTCCACTTAAAGAATAACTTTTTCTAACTTTTCATAAATCAAATCACTCACCTCGTGCGCACTTGAACTCTGATTGCAAGGAGAAATGGGAAATAAATCCAACAGTTGCCGTATAGCTTCTACATGTGCCTGAAAATGTATAGTGCGATTAGCAACCAATTGATAGAAAAACAAAATAAAATATGAAAGACTACATAATAGGAAACATTTAAAAATTTCTAAAAGTTACAGGCAAACAAAACATATTTAAATATGCTTAAATATATACTTGTTGTGTTTGTTCAAAGCTTGGCATACTGTTTGTTTTCCGTAAATTCTCTTTGCGTTCATATCTTGGCGATACGTCTGAAGAACTAAAAAATTATCTAAAATTCAAACGAAATAATTGATTTTATCCTTTATCAGCTAAAAAAAACAAATGCTGACTGACTAAATTTTCAACAATTAAATCACTAATATAAGCTAACAAAAGAAATATCACTTAAAATATTACAATGCTTCTTTCTTTAAACTTTTTTATCTTGCAAAAAATTCAGAAATTAAAATTTGCGTGTTATAATTTTTTCCGAAAGCTTCACAAACATACGTGATCCATCAGGTCGTCTTAGCGAAGGAGCCTGTTTATGCGCTATCAAGCTCATTTCGGAACGTCGCCTGAACAAATTTATTCATCCTAATAATAAAATTTTATGATTCCTGTTGAAACTAAATTGCACATCTTAAAAAAAGACAATTCTTCTAATCCTTCTGACTCACTTCTGATGACATAGTGATCTGCAAAAAAGTCTCATTCTGTTCAGAACGATAACGATATTTTTATGATCTTTAATTTTAACATATGAAATATACAAAGCCGTAAAATTTTCCGCAAAAAATCATTTCTAAACGAATTACCAAAAAATACTCAAAATTACTAATTTCTACCTAATTTGTAAGTAAAACTTCGTCAGACTAATTAAAATTCGGTCTCATAAATTGATTGCATTGGAATAGCTGTACCCTTTTTGTTTTAAACTTTGATGACTTATGTCCTTCTTGCTAAGCAGATGACACTATTTTGTGTAAAACTTGCACGACTTTTGCGCTTATCTCTTAAACTTATGAGGGGTTATACCGCGTACTCATAAACTATCCAATCTCTGCCAATTTCAGTATTGCAATAAAATGAACAAACGATAGTTTCATTTAAAAAAATAAATGAAATTGAAAAAACAAGTGGGAGGGAATATAAAATAAAGAAACCGAAAAATGTTGCAAACCATTTTGTCAGTAATTCCAAACACTATTTATTATTTGTCGCAACTGAAATATGTCTTTTATGAAAAACATATTTCATGATTTTCTGGAAAGTAACGCTTATCTATGTTGGCAATAAAAATTAAACCTGCTTTTAGAGTGATGTCTAAAACGAGTTCCTGCTGCGGGTGATACAGTTGCGCTTCTCTTTCTGCGTAACGGTTTATGATAATTTAAATCATCAGACAGAGAATCTGATTCATCCGCTTCATTTTCTGTAATTCCCGACTTCTGCATTTTATTACTTGAATCCAGTAAAAGACTAGTGGCTCTCACTGGAATATGAACTTCTCTATCTCTTTCGCATAACTTCTGTAACTGAAATAATGAAGAATTTCTGTTTTCGAAGGTTAACATTATACATGATTAGCTAATATATGTGCCGAAATTATTTTCAGAAAAGTTTCACCTAAAGCAAAAAAGAAAATGATTTCTAAATCTAGTTTCAATTCAAATTCAGTTCGAGCTTACTATAAATTTTGTGCAGTAAGGATAAAGAAGAAAGCGTTAAGGACAGAACAGATAAATTGATTTAGTATTTTATAACATGCAATAACTCAAGCGATAAACAATTGTTTCGAGATGGATAATGATTCCATCGTTCTCGAGAAATGTGTAATCAAATTTTCATTTGTCAAAATGGATTTTAACTTATTTTGAACAAACATTTTTTAAGCCCATTTATCATGATACTCAAATTGAATTTATTCGTTCTACCAATGATCAGTATACGAATTTAACAAACTGATAAAATTGATTAGTAAATGCAATAGTAATAGATTAGTAATAGAGTGATGCTAACAGAACATCATCAATTTGCTTGAAAGGAAGCTTTCCGGAAGGAACATTATTTAATGTGTTAGAAATCAATTTTCTCGAAAAAAAATTTTATGGCATTATGGATCAGACGAAAAATGTTGAAACATTTGGATTTAAATTGCAAAGGAGTTAGTTGGAGAAGACATTTATCTAACTAATCATCCGATCAGCGGTTTAACCATCCACTCAACTACCCCATAATATAATTTAAAGTTCGAGATGAAGCATCTTATCTCGTCACCTGATGTTTAGCCTTTAGACATATTAATGTAAATGATTTGCATAGTTCTAATTGTATTTCTGACCTGTTAAAATTTAATGTAAATAGATGCTCACGTGATAATTTAAAAATTAATCTCCAATACATTTATGTTAATTTTACTTATATTTCTATAACTTGATCTTGAAATGAGAAAAAAACCACCATTTTCTGCTTTTTCTTTAAAGATCGAAGATATGACAGCTGTTTTCAGGAAGAGCTAGAAATTTCGTTACTCGAAATTTAAGAAATGAAAAATTCCAGAGAAGTAATACTGCTTTTCGTTGAATATGTTCATCCCTTAACTTTTTTATTTAGAATTTACTTATTTGGCTAGTCTATTATTCTACTTTAATTTACTTTCAACAAAATAAAATCCAATGATTACATTTAAATGCTCATTTTAAGTTTCATTGCATATTTTTTATAAGTGTGAACGGAAAAGTGTCTCATTCATGCAAATTACGATCAAAGTTAAAGATATTTAGCTGATCGAGCAAGTTATGTCTAAAGTTAGTATTTAAAGTAAAGGTAAAACTTGAAGATATTTAAAGCTGATAAAAAATCCATTTCATATATCCTTGAAAATATAAATTTCGAATGTGATAAAGAAAGGAAACGATCCGAATGAATAAGACCAGTTTGTTGATGGTTGAATAACATAAGTGAGCTAAATTTATTTAAACCTCAATCCTACCCGCTCTCATATAAAGCAGATGGATATGAGTGACAAGCGAGATCGGGCGGAGATCCCTTGCAACGAGAGAGTGTCGATCGGGAAAACGAATATTTCCTATCTTATTTCAACAATGCGTAATGAATGAGATGCTGAAGATGAACTTTCCGGTCTGACATATGGCAAAGATCAATCAGAGAAGATGAACTAATGGTCTATCGATGTTCCTGATGTTCTTCAGGAAACAACTAATCCAACATCTAGGGTGGACTGAACTTGTTGTGCAGTTGTACCACTGATATATATGTATACATATATATAACATATTAGAAGAACTGATAATATATAAAAATGAAAAGGAATAGAGAAAAACATCACTCAAAGTTTGGCTAATTCCAGTGAATAGATAGTGATTTCTCTACCGTCCATCTTCCATATGTTTTATGAACTGATAATATTATTATCATCATTTATAACGGTCATGAATGGTTGAGGGAAATCAAAGGTTTATTCGGAATGAAATAAATGGAATAAGTGATGACATTCATATTCCACTTCTTTTCCGGAAAAAGTTAATTATTTGTATTTGATAGATTTGCATACATAATTGTTAATTCAATGTGACGAATTAAGAAGAATGATTTATCTTAACTTCTTGATTAATTGATTAATGAAAAAATCCGTTGCCTTTTTCAGTGTTTGTGGTATATATCCAGAATACTTTTTCATCCTTCATAAAAGTATTCGTTTAGTCATTTTAAAAAAAAGGTTGAAAAGCTAAAGATTGAACGTATTAAACAAATGCTCACCTGATAAGCATCATCCGTATCATTACAACATTTCATGAATAAAACCATGAATCAAATCTGACTTTATTCCTGAATACTGCATTATAACTTCTTAAACATATCCGTCTCTTCTATACTGATTTGAATGATCCATTTCTCTTAAAAATGAAAGTGGAATAAAAGAAATCTTAACAAAAAAAGGAATAAATGTGATTTCACAAATGTATCCATCGGAAAAATAAGGTGCTTTTACGTATGGTTTGTTTACCGTCTCATATACGCCGATCGCCCCTAACTTCTTCACTTTATTCTTCTTTACCATTCCGCGTATTCAATTCCTTCATTATCCTATTATTCATGATGATTTCTCACTGGAATTGTTCTGACGTGAAAATAATAACTCCACTTAAACACTCACGCAAAATTACTTCATCTGTCTTTATGCTCATTTTCTTCCCTTTTAGCTATGAAGTGCGCATGATGAGATAGTATTCATAGGTCGATATGATCACATTCGGAATGCATTTATATATTCGATATGATTTTTCTTTTTTAGAAATAACACCTAGAAATTAGAAACATCGTTGTTACCTCAAATAATAAGCGAGAAAGTAGTTCAAAGAAATTTCAACTATTTCAACAAGAAAATAAAGGACTCAACACTCTTGCATTAACTGCAATGAGTAAATTACGAATCAGTAAATGCTGTATAGAACCATTTTGAGATTGAGATATATTTGATTTCAATTAACATCCAAATCTAAACTTGAATTTTAGACATTTAACATAATTTCTCCGTGGGATAATTGACCTGGCTCTGCAGTTGGGATCTTTGAAGGATTAGAAATGCATTGTATATCTCAAGCTCGATTTTAATTTTTTAGACCGCTTAGATGAAATCATGAGGATGATTCACAGTCATCACTCATGCTGAGATAATGATAATATCAGCGTTTCGTAATTAAAAATTTCAAAATAAGTCAACTCGAAAATCAGAGATTTTTTCTACATTTTTTGAGCAAAATCAAAAAGCGTTAAATCACAACACTAATTTATGTATTCAGAAGTACGGTATCTCATCATATCTTTTTTATTCAATAAGAAGAAAAAATATAAATCCGAATACCTAACAAAATAGTGTACACAAGAAAACAATAATTAATACATAATAATGAATTGGCTACAACAGTTTATAAGAAAATTTTCACAACCAGGTAATGGATTTTTGGAAATTAGCTGTGATTTTTTGGTCTGCATGAAGGATACACTGAGTTAATTCTTTCCAATATTCTTTGAAGAACTCCAATAACCCGAAAAGATGAGAAAATTTATATTTATATTGAGTAGAAAAGTGAAACTCCTAAAAAGTGAAATTTTGTTAATCACATGTTTAAATACAGTACAAAAAAATAAGGATAAATGAAAACATTTAGACTTTTCAATCGAAAGAGGTGTTATCATCATTATGTAAAGGTTCACTTTCATCGATGCGATTCAAAGTTCCATTGCTTTTCTCACTATCTATATTTGATAACGAATATCGGTAACGAAGCGTTGCTACCTCCAACGTGTCTGATCCCTTTCTACTCTACAATGAAATTCTGTTTTTCATAATTGCAATGCTTGATTTATTGTTAATATGATGTTCAACACCTAGAAAATAATGATCTAAAAATAATTTTAAACAATCGTTTTAAATGTGAAAAGACCAAATTCAGTGTATTCATTCACAAACCACTATATTTTGAAAGTCTTAATATATTTTCATTAAAAATTGATGTTAAATAAACCTGAAGTTGCTTCGAAGAGCAAGGAACATCGTAATTAATATCATAAGCATCCAAAATGTATTGTTTTTGATCATGAAGTTCCTGAATTATTTCGGATCGTAAAATTTTCGAAACATCGTCCTCGCGTAATATATATTCTGGAAGAGAATGGAATGACTCCATTCGCCGATGCGTATGAATGTCCAACTCACGCATTGAATCCGTTAAAATAATTTCTGGATGCTATAAAAATAACAGTAATAAATATGACTAAGATTTTGATATCTAAAAACATAAGGTTTTCAAATTTCTGACTTCTGATGTTCTGCAACTTTCAAAGGCAAAAAAATACGACGAAAATGACCTTTGTTAGTAATAAAACAAACTCCAGAACTTCTTAATACGGAGCAATAAACTGGACATTAGTCAAATTTAACCATCATCCTGTATAGAGAATTGGAATAACTAACAAAAAAAAAATACCAAATGATTAATTTTATTGGTTCATATTTGCACATAATGAGAAAATTATGAAACAGTAAAGCAATTAATGGAGAATTGAATATCCGCAGTACGTAATGCTTTGGAAAAATAAGTATATAACAGTTTTTATAAAATTTACCGGTTTCATGAATGCTTGTTGAGAGGAATTATCGGCAAATTTAGCTACAAGTTTATTCAGATATTTTTGTTTTACTTTATATTTCCGCATTAAATTCAAACGTTGATGTAGGGAGAACATTTTAAGACGATTTACTTGGCGTTCATAACCCTCCCAAAGTTGTTCAACTCTTTTCGAACCGTAATCTCGCAATTTGCACATCTGTAAATACAGCTTTTATTATAGGACAATTTATAAATCAATTTCCTAGTGTATTTTCCGATCTTATATTACACATCTGCCAGATGATCTTAAGGAAAGTTTCAATGAAACGGCGAAAGAGTAACTTAAATTGGATAGGGAACTTTAATAAATTTTGCTATAGAATAAGTTGATGATACAGAACTTTATGTATTGAGGATGCACTACAAAACTGTTTACTCAGCAAATATATAACATATCTGGAATTTTTCTCTATGAACGGCTGAACCAAATCAACGATTTAACACGAAGCTTACATATATATATACACGTATCCATATAGAATTCGTTAAACCTTGATGTCTTTATAGGGAATTATAAATTAATAGACTGTAATGTTTTTCTTGTAAAAAATGGAACAGAATAGTAATTCAAGCTCAGCGAATTTTGTTAAGATGTTCAAGCCTCATTTGATAACTAATCAAAAAGTACATATAAATTGAAACGAACTGTGAATTAAACTTCTTTTCCTTATAAATTGATATGATCAGTAATTTATTCTTACCTGCTGATTGTAATTATCGCGTATACTTTCCAAATGTTGATTCATGCTTTCCATTTGCGCTGCTCGATAATCACGAAATCTCTCTGACTGTGACATGTAGGATGTGCATAGTTGATCAACCTCAAGTAAACCAATTATTTTAATTTCATATGACGATTGAATGTCTTTTTACCAAACTTTTTTACAAAACACTAAATCGTATAACCGAGATAAAAATCTCAGATATTAGATGAGATTATCTCCAAATTCTTGACTTTTTAATGTAAAATTAAGCTTTAAATTCAAAAAAATATTTTAAATAAAGTTCTAATCTAACAAATTTATCAAGTTTCTTTTTTTTTCAAACAGATAGTCACTTGTTGGTGATAATTATCCCGTATTTGCTCCAATTTCTTATGGTATGTTTCAGAAAGTGTAGCCATTTGTCGCTGTCGATATCTTTCTACAACAGCGACCATTTCACGAACATGTGAATTTCGTTCTGCAATTCATAATATATCATGTGAAAGACAAAATATTATTTTAAGGATAAATTTAGCGGCAATTTTTCATCAAAATTAAGCAGAAAAAAAAATATTTCTGCTCACCAATTCTTTTAATCCACCATAAACCAATTTGTCGACAGACGACCCAAAATAAATTGAAGATGAATGTTATACCACAAGTAATCATTGCAGCTAAAATGCTGCCCCAAAATACCGACTTTACCATCTCCAAATGGAACCAACTCGAGTAATCCAAACGGAAATGTACCACTTGTGAAGCATTTCCCTATAAATTTAATGCCTCATGAAACAATATTCAAGTAATCAATTTTGCTCATAATATTAACGAATCTAGAAATGAATATTTTGATTTCCACTAACAGATATTCTAAAATACAAATATGTAAAGAACCACTTTTTTCTCTTTGTATTGATTCGAAGACGAGGCATTTTAGAGAAAAAAGTATTTTTAAAAGCATCTACTCAAGCTAAGAAAGAAAAAATGGAGATTTTGATTGAAAAGCTTTTTTTAATAAATAAAAGACATACTTTTGAATTTGATACTGTACATCTGTATCGCTCAACCAATTCTTTTTTAGCACTTTTGATAAGAAGAAGTCCACCAGCGATAACTTCATAGCTACCACTGCGAGTCCAGTTCATCGTAATTATTCGATTTTCAAAATCATAACTTCCAATCAATATCTCGGGTCTAACTAACCACCATTCGGTGAGCAATGGTAGCTCACCATATACATCACATGGCAAAATTGCTGCTTCTGCATAAGGAACTCTTAAAATATATTTAGCACCTCGCTCAACTCGTTTTGAGATCCCTGAAACACATATGTTTTTATAGAAAATGAAAAGGCAAATTTTGAGACTATCAAAAATTCTTGTAATATTTTCCACAGAATGTTTTGATCTCATCGAATTTACAATACATAATGATAACATATGAAATTGATACAGCTCCATTATTGCTCCATCGAATTATTCTTTTTCAACGGCAAGTAGTATCAGTTATTATCATTTGTCAACCAATTTTATTCCTTCATGAATCACTACGAAATTATGTAAAAAACTGACGAGTGTCATACGCAGTTTTATTTTTAACTTGAAATTACAAATTTCGATTTGAATCTTCATTATTACTAAGAAGAACAAACCTATAGAACAGTTATTAAGCAAATCATCTTCACAATCCACCTGTGGTTGTAGACTGAATGGTAGCATTTTTCTCCATTTAATCAGACAATTATCGCAGCTCCAATTATTTGGCATCATCTCAATAAAATGAAGATTTTTTGCTCTAAAAAGATAATAAAAATTGCAAAAAATATTGCTGTGAAATTCTTCGTATTTTTATCAGAATACATTGCGAAAATATGAACCAAAGTATCAAATTTCACTGCGACAGATATATTTCATACGATGAAAATTAAATGATTGTTAAAACAGCTTAAGCCAAACTATTCTGGTGATAATAATAATTTTGTCAAAAACTAAAAATCAGCAATTTAATACCCTATTAATTCAATAGATTTCTAAATTCTAGGAAACAAAAAAATATGAAACCTTATAAAGAAATCTGGCGGCAAATATCTTATCTGGGTGTTAGTCAAACGAAAATCCCTTACTGTAACAGGTAACGTACCAACAATACTGTGCAACCGGAAGTTGTTCCGTAAATCTAACTGAAATAGAATATTATGGAACACTAACTGCATACCTAAACGATACGAAAATTTCATATTAGTAAAATCTGAAAAGGTTACGACATTCATGGGAATAACGGACCATAAATACAATTTGAAAAAATTAATGAAATTATTAGTTTTAATTGAATAAAAAAAAGTTCATTTTTGGGCATCGAAAAAAAGAATTATCTAAGAGCATCTTTTCAGAAGGAATTCAGAAACAAGCAACGGTTCAATATGATATTCTTGTAAGCAGATAACGTGTAATATTATTAGGAGATCGCAATATGCATATTGAAAAATGCAAGATTGTATACGAAGTTGATAAAAAGAACTAGAAAATAAAAGCATTTAATTTCAATAAATTTAATAAATAAAATAAAATAACGGTTGTATTTTTATGCATCAATAAAATACCGCAAGATAGAATAAACAAACCCTCTGCAGTAATGGTAAATTAAGCGAGTAGAAATCGATAAAAGTCAATCTATTGTTCTTTAATGATAGACGCCGCAAATTCGATGAAATGGATAATGGTAAAACTTTTAATCCACAATTATCCATATTCAAATCAGATAATTGAGGAATTAAGGAAAATGAAGGAAATCGCTCCAATGAAGGATTATTCGACAAATTTAAATCTTCTAACAAAAGTGGCCATTCATCATAAATTCGTGCTAACTTATTTGAAGACAGATCTAGCGATACTGCATTTGGTACCACAGATAACTCTGAAATCTGAAAAACTAAATAAAACACAGATGTCTTCTAGATTCCAAGTGTAACATGTCGGAAATCGATTTCTGATTCAAACTGCAAATTCGTGATTAAGCTAGTGAAAGCTATGACAGTGTAGGAAGAAGCGTGCAAAAATTTCACAAACGCTTCAAGTGATCATAGATCCATACAATTTAAGAAACGAAAACCAAATTGCAAAAAATAAAGTGAGATTATTTTTCCTGACAGAAGTAACCGGAATTAGGATATTCACTATTCAAAAATCAGAAATAAACTTATAACAGAAGCAAAGAAATGATTAATTACATACAGTTGGTAACACTTACTTGGTTAGATGATAAATTGAGGTGTTGAATTTTGTTAATCGTACACTGACCAGTACCGGATAATTTGGAGAACCAATTATGGGATAAATCCACTATTTGTAATAACGGTAGCTGATTCAAAACTGTACATATTTCATTCCAATTCCACAAATAATTGCGGCTCAAATTCAAAATACGCAAGCCTTGCAAGGAATCCGAATCAAACGGATAAATCTGTTCTACATTACAATCATGCATTGCAATACTATGTAGAGAGGTAAAATTTTCGAATATATGAAGATTGAGATGCTTCTGCAAAACAAAGCTAAATCGATTTAGCCAATCCACTATTTCAAATTAACTATGATCATTTCAGTGAAATAATTTCAATATCGATGCTAACAGTGCCAATCAGAATTCTAAGATTTTAATAAAAGTTCTAGAATTAGATCATCATATGTACCTAAAACCAATAAGTTTTAGCAATTTAAATGCAACGGAAAAATCAGTAAGTAACCTGAGAGCACTTAGTGAACGAAATACTATGAACATCTGGCACCAGCTTTAGAATATGCTGATCAAGTCCATTAGGTTCCACATTAACGCATTTTATTGTCTTGTTTTCGCAAATACAACCGAACTTTCGGCATGGATTATCAATTATTAATGTTGTCTGAATGATGAAAAAATTACTGGAAAATATTCGGCAAAGGATCATTTTTCTCAATAAATATTACAGATAAACAAATTTAATCTTCATATCCTTGATTGACATTTCATACTACTAGAAAATTAAGAAAATTAAAAAATGACAAACCAAATACGTCACGTTTTCGTTGTCCACATAAAATTCCACTTTATTTCGGTTATAGGCTTCCTTAGTACAGAAAACAAAAACTATGTACAGTATTCCGACACGCATTCTATTCTATTTACACGATCAATACCGATGAATCCTGCACCATGCAGGAACGCGGTAGCTTTAGCTCTCTGAAATTTTCGACTAGCTCACGGTTTGGCTGTTAATATGAATCAGGATTATTAATTCAAAAGTATGGATTATGAAAAATGGCCAAGATAAGATACAACTAACTCCTGATGAAGGGAACTTCAACTGCCACACTACACTGATATGCTTCCAACTTATTGATCATCAATTACTAATAAGGGAGAGATACTCTCACGAACATTTCGACTTTAATCTCCCTTAAAGAATTCAATTTCACATTTCATGAATTGTTGCATGTTAAATTAGATCGCACCCAAATTTTCACCGCAAATCATCTCCGTCCACCGTTTCCTATTCTTGGTAGTTACTCCGACCTCTCATTACGAGCTTCTAACCTCGGGAAGCTATTTACTTTGTATATATTATGCGTGCATATTTATGTGATTGTGAATCGCAAAATATCGGTTATGATTCAATGCCTGGCTAGTGATCACTCTTTCTTCTCTTTTCTATTTACAAAGCATCGAGTAGAATGATAGATAACTCTGAATAGAATGACTGTAATGAAGGGATTTTGTCCGTTCGCGAATATTTAATATTAATAATATCAGGGATACGAACTGGTGAAAGTTCTCTTACATTGTTACTGATGATGAAAATGCGATGAATGATTTGTCTGTTTCAGGTCATGTTATGTGCGTTGAGGCCGACAAGATATTCTGAACAAATTTCATGTTGGCCGAGACAGTTTGTCACGAGCTTGGCTATCTTCAAGAAGAAAAGTAAATGTCTTACACTGGTCGCCACGGATAATTTTCATCTTTATAATACCTTTATTGTTGTTATATGTGGCGTAGTGCTGTTAGATTTTTCAGTTCTTCATAAAAGTTTCATTTTTAAAAACTAAGGTTTACTTTTTTGGTAAATAACTTTTAATAACATCAGCCTAAAATTTTCAGTCGATACCAAAATTGACGGAGATATGACGATTGTTGAAGTTGTAGATGTTCCCGATGTAGATGATCGTAAAGTATTAAAACATAGCCCGGAAACTTGTACGTTATGTACTTGTAACATTCCGACCAAGGTAATTTCTTTACTCCAACTAAGCAGCTATTCAAAGAAACTACTGTACATTAGTGCTAAATTCTAAGTAGGGTGTTTGTAGATTCGTTATTCTGATGTATTAATTTTGGAGCAATTTATGCGAGAAGATGGAACTGTGCTTCCGCAACAACTTACTGGTTTGTGCAAAAAACAACAAAAAAGAATTGAACGTTGTGTCATGCAGGTAGACTATAATGTAGATTTTTAAATTCAATATATTTGTGAAAATGCTATATTCAGTGCTTTTGCCGTAATGACTATGAGAGAGAGTGACCATAATTTTGTTGAGAAAATTTTTCTTTTTTACAGAATGTATTTACAGGCTCATTGGGCTGGTCTTTTTCCAGACAAAACTATTGCAGATTTCGATCGTTCAGGTTATAAACGATTCGCGAGGTCTTATTTATATTTTTTATTTCATTATTATAAAATTGTATGTAAGAGTATGTATAATTAGACTTTTATTAAAATTTGTTAATTGTATTTGTGAACTTTTATAAGCTGTTATATATTAAGAAATATATTTACCAAAACGTTAAATGTAGCATCCAGCAAGGGAGCTATTGTTGAAAAATGAACTTATATATAACATAAATCATTATTTCATTATATAGATACTGGAATGATGACAGGGACATCTACCGATTGAAAGAAGAAGTGGTCCCCGGCTCATGGTATTATATCAAACGATATAACACACGCAGAGTTAATTTCAGAAAGAATTGAAATGTTCGGTAAAAAAAGTGTAGATTTTTTAAAAAATTTAAATAAAGGTATATTGCAAATGAACGTCCAGAAATTTTTAGCGATTCTTTGAACTAAACTTTAAGCGAGCACAAATCACTTGCATAAGTTAAATGAAGGAAAGTTGAAGCAATGCATAATTAGTACAATTTCTTCTTAAATTATATCTCTTGAATTGCTTCTTATTTTAAGTATTTTTCAACTTTTTATACACTCCTGTTTTGGATGACTAGAATACTACACTAAATAAGCAAGTTGGTAGAATTGATAACGAATTAGGTTTTATGAACTAATCTTAGTTATCTGATTGTCCATTTGTGTAAAAATAACAAAGCCATGTGTCATACAACAGCACTGCTGAAATCTTATGAGTAGGATATGACTGCTTCTGTTTTAAACCAGAAAGTGTTCATCCTTTTTCTCTTTCGACTACAGTTTTCTGTGTTGTTTATCATTTTATTGTTAAGAATAAATGTAAGCAATATATTTATTACCATACAATTTAGTTGATGAACACAACAGCACCATTAAATATAAAAGATTTTGGCCTTTCTCACCGTTATCAATACATTTTGCTTCCGGAATCCAGAAATATGCTATTCTGTGTTCTCAAATCTCGGTTTTAAATTTCCCTCTTTCAAGCAGTTTAAGGAGTGCATTGTTCCTTTAAATTTTGTAGCATTAATGTAAATCGAATCACAAATTGCAGAGAATAACGGCTCTGACCTAATTTCATTCTATCGTTGGTTGAATATTGGCATCGATGTATGGTTGTAAAGCCCTTGAGCCATCAAGTGTAGGGCCAATACAGGTCGATGTCCGGATGCTTTCTTCAGTTTTGCTCGTTTGTTCTGAAAATTAGCAAGAATCTTTCTTAATTGGAAGAAAAGAATAGATATTATTCTAAATGAAAAATTAGCTTAGTATCAAAGGACATTTGGATTCTTCAAAAAATAAGTTAGAATTAAGGAGATCTAGAGATATTAATTCTTGAAGTTCTGGAAGATTTCCGTAAGAATTTTTATCAGACTTTGGAGAATTCTGAAAGAATCCCTTTATTCTTTAAAATAAGTAATAGAACATACTACACATTCATTTTGATCGATAGATAAAAGAAGTGATTTGTGAAGGTTGTAAATTAATAAATTAATAAATCAGATTAATTCTTTTAGCAGGAGAAATACATTTGTATATAATCGTAAAATTGCGTTGTAACTTTTGGAGAAAATGATAGGCGTCAAGAATGCAAAAACGTCCTCCATTTTTTTCAAATATTTGGATTAATGAAATACTTTGGAAATGTTTAATAAAAGAGCCAACTGAGGATGGCTGAAAGATTTTGTGACTTAAATATTCAATTTGATTAGTAAAATTTTGATTAGTCATTGATTATCTTTAACCATTGGAGAATTCAAACAATTCGAAAACCTCATCAAAATTAGATGAAAAGATTGAAATACGAAAATTTCAAAATCAACAAACATTAAATCCTCCTCACTTTTCCCAGTAAATAATGAATTTCAGTTAAGGGGTAAGTTTAAATAGCGAAGGTAATTTGGATTTCTTAATATAAATGCAAATTACAAGATTTTTCTTCTCTGGAAGAATTTGAATTTTATGAAATTTTCGAACTTTTAAAAATCATACGATTTCTCAATAAAATACTTTAATTGTACTAAAAATAATCTATAGCTTATCCGCTGAAGAAGCAAAGATTTTCTCCAATGAAATTCAAATGTCTTAGTTCAATCAAATTTCTATTAGTTTCGGAGATTCCAGTGGTAATTATCATGATAACATGCAATAGTGAGTAATAAACATAATGAACGGGTTATATCATGTCAACAAGGACGGCAAAACTATTTTATCGCTCAATCAAGAGAGTTCAGTATCATCGTTTCCTTTCTGCCAAAAAGATTGCAACGATAGATAGGTTCAATCATTTTGCACCTTGTTATTACTTACCAATTAACATTTCTTTCTCATACCTATCATTAGACAAGCAATCATTCATAACACGCATGATATGATTTCAGGAGGAGCTGGGGAATTATGAAGTCAAGATGTCAAGTTGTCTTTGAAAACAAATCTTTACAGTATAATCAAATCAGGTAACACTGGAAAATAAAAATCATCTTATTATATCTATGTGAAATATGAATCGAACTAACAAAAAAATGATGCGACTTTTTGAAGAATCATAAGAAAAATGAAAGTGATTCATGCGATAGAAATGAAATTTGGAGAAATTAAAATTACAAGGCAATTTGATAGCGTTTTAATTTTAACTTAATTGATTATGTTAATAGCAAGCTATATCCATAAGCTTTTCTGCGAAATTAAAAACAAAATAACTTGCTATATAAACGAACCTTTTGAAAACAAGAGTGTAATAGTTAACAGACAGTTGACAAGAAAGGATTATTTCAAGTTTTCATGTAAAGATCATAGGATGTGAATGATTCTTCCATAACCAAATAGACGGAATGTCGTGGAAAAAGTTAATTTTTCATTTGCAATAAACAAACGAATTGATAAAACATTAGGCGGAAATTTCATCTATTAATTAAAAAATTAAATTGCAATTATAAGAGAAAAGAAAAGAAGAAAAAGATAAAGATATAAATCAAGAAAAAGAGAAATTAACGAGCAACTTTTTCGGTTTCTCTTTGAGAAAAAGAAAATTGACAACGAACAACTACATAATCCAAAAAGACAAGTTTTGGAGGAAAATGATTTCAGCGCAAAGGTACACGTCGATTCCTATAGCGGCGAATTAGATAGAGAAGAGGTAGTTGCGAGATTCGATTCACTGATAATAAATAAATTCATCTAAAACGGTATTTGATGACTACAGATCTTTTGCCTCTTTCCTCACTTCCATATGCAAATGTCATCCTTTCCTAAATTAAGTTCATCTACCTTTCATAGAGGCAGAATTGCGGGCTTCAGATGGATAAGAACCAATAATTTTACAACCGATCAATGGTCGAATTTATTGTTAAAAGGGATTGTTCTAAATTTTGAAATTTGAAAAATGTAAAAGCAGGAAGACTATGACACGATGTAAAACTGGATTGCAATAATAGAATGACTATCGATAATATCACTATCATCATTACAATTATTCGCATTATATGTGCAAACAGATGATAATGATGATCCATTGCATTTTAATGAATTTTTTGAAATTTGTATTAATGATGATCAAGTGAGACTGATTGTTCTATACCGTTCATGTCCATCTGTCGGCTATGTACTTCTTGTTCATCCTTTTGAAGCGATATTTTACAGTAGTTTCACATTATTAGGCATGTTTAGAGAGAAACATAGACGGACGAACGATGGAAAAATCAAATTTGATTGTTCTGATTTTTTGGCTATTTCGGGTAAATGTTCGAGAAACATCCAATAGTGCTATCGATTGCTTTCGAGACACTAACAGTAAACATAAAGCTATGTTGTTCAAATATTACAGTCTATTTCTGCAAAAAAGAATCAGTGCGAGCTGCTCGGAAATCTAAAAGAATAGCGTTAAAATCGATGAGAGTTAATTCAAGTCTTGAGGAGGTTTGTAGGTTTAGATTTTTACTCAATGGCGTCAAGTCACCGGAAGGAAAAAAGTGTGTTTCCGGAAGAAACACTCTCATTTCTACATTTACGCTACTGCTTAAGGCATCTCTCTTCTCCCGTTCTACCTCATCTTCTCTTCCATATTTTATTTAATCCTTTTTCTTCCTCACGTATATGCCGTTTTTTTTTTGTTTTCTATTTCCCATTAATTTCAAAAAATTTAAAATGTACATCTGGCCGAGTGCAAAGTTTGGAAGATAAATGAGAAACAATAGCCGGCATCCATCACACGTTTTTTCTTTCCGGTTTGGTATGCCCCTAACGAAGTACATTGTCGAAAAAAAATTAGAATATTAGTAGAGAGGAAAATTCAAATTTCAGCTTGTACTGCAAACACTAATTAAGTATGTAGTGAAATGACTGGGTTATGAAAGTTTTCATTATTTAAAAAAAATTGGAATGGAAATAAAAATTATTCGTTGCAAAAAGTAATGAATTAAATTCTTTCTTTGTTAATGACTAAAAATTTATAGTTTTTGTAAAAATAATTGGTATTGAGCAGAAATCCGTTCATCAAGTTTGAAAAGCATTTTTCCGCAAAAGTAAAGCTAACCTGAAACCATATTTTAATCTGTGATTCGTTCAGACCAAGCTCATGTGCCAGTTCCTGACGCCGCTTCTCGGTGAGATACCGGTTATCCATGAACTGTTGTTTCAATCGTTCCAGTTGTTCAGCAGTGAATGCTGTCCGTGGTCGCTTTTCATCGTCATTAAGATTTGTTTCTTTCCGTTTTGTTCGACGTGACCTTGGGCCTAAAATGAACTGTACCTGTAAAAATAATTCTTATAAAATAAAGCTGAAAAGTGCAGATTTCCATATTGTAACCTTCTTCTCAATGATTTAGAAAATTACAGTAATCTTCTCTATATATTTAAATAAGTGATGCATGAGCTAATGATTTGCGAAAATTAGTGAATGAAAACTTATCAACATCTAGCATTACGATAATTTGTTCAGCAATCATTCATCGCATATAAGTAGAAATTATAACGGGTGATGATTGTATTTGCTTATTATAAAATAGTTTTGATGGATGAATGAGTGAAATGTTGCAAATCGCATATGCAAATCAGCGTGCTTGTCAAGAAGAGATATGAGAATGGTAGGAAAATTGCGCAATGTACATCGAACTTCTACCGATTGCTATCTAACTCTTAAAGTTTTTGATATTTTCATAAAGCAAACTTTGAACACATATGTATACACATGTTAACTGAAACATCCAAATAAATTCTCATTCGGGAAAATTTTCCAGACATACCTGAGCTTGGTCGATCGGAATACCGGGTACAATATATCCAGGCTGGGAATACTGTATTCATATTATCCGGTGTTGTTGATGCACATGGTTTTAGAGCTGTCTCATGTTGCTGAAAGAAAAAAATTTATAAATTTATGCATTCTTGCAAATCTCTGATTCACATAACTTTTGGGATTGAATGATTTTTGTATGGTTACACAAACACTGTCCACTCTTCATCCTATACATTTAGTCTTCTGAACTCGGGATGGTCAAGGTCTATAAAGAAGTGGTCGAGATCAGCAAGACAGTATGTTATTAGATATTGAAATATTTGTCTAAAAGCTATCGTCGCAGCAATGATTAAATGTAGCTGAGGATGTCAAAGATGCATGAAACAGTAGTGGAGATAGTTTGAAAGAGGAGAATTTAATTAGGATATGACAGAGACTGTAAAGATAATACTAAGTGGGATATAACAATATTTCTGTAAGTTAGATGAAACTACTTTACATTGCAAAACTCATTCAGTCTTTTTTCCAGTTTGAATTAAGATTTGAAAAATATGAAAAAATATTGCGCTGAACTTGAAAATTAAACAATTTTACAGAACAAAAAATATCTCATGTCATTTCTTGATAATAAAAACATTCTTACCTTACCGAAATCTGGTCGCAAAATATTCTGTATGGAGAATTTTAGTTTGGAACTTGTTTGATATATTTCGTCGCTGCGATGTGATAGTTCCGGTGAAGAGAGATTCTCGGAAACGGAATCTGATATGCTATCCATCTAAATAACGAAACGACTTGATAACGTATAAATGAATAGTATTCAATGGTCCTGTCAAATACACATTTAATTAATGTTATTTTGACTAGTTGATTTTAATTTTTTTTAACCTTTAACCATTTGTAGGCGATAACTAATTTTTTCAATAGTACTTACATAACTGATCATTATGACGTACATTTTAATTCCTTTTACTTTTCTATTCAAACATAAAATATAGGAAAAATAGACCTCAACATTGAAAGAGAGAAAGTTTTATTGGTTGCTACTAGCGGTAAAGTGATGGTTTTCGTTGTTGACAAAAATTTTCCTCTTTCCGCCTTTTTTCTGTCAGCCTTCAGTGATGAACTATTGCGGCTGCCATCGTTATTTCGGATCAAAACTTGATGTTTATCTGAATTTGTATACTAATTTCGGCATTTTTTTCATGGTTCGCTTCTAAGAATTCCGAATTAATGACGCAAACAATTTATAAGTTAATTTGCAATAAGAGGCAGAAGATATGGAAGTCAATACAATATTTATTAGTTACTAACCGAAATAGTTTAAAATCTAATAGTATAAAAACTTTTGCTTTTGTAGTTTAAAATCTAATAGTATAAACTTTTGCCTTTTATTGTGCATTAGAATCTCAAGTTAAATATTACTGTAATGATAATTAGAGCAAAATTTTAATCCGAAAGTTCTTTATTACTTCCTATGCTATGAACCAGATAGGTCAGAGCATAACTTCAATGCTATTTTAGCTATTTATTCTTAGATATAGCAATTTTGCAAAGAGCGACTTATTACTTTTATGCGAGGAAGTTCTGCAATCGGAATAATGTGTTTCATCCACAGTGTGAATACTTGTAAATAATATGAATAATTATATAAATAGGGTTATCAGCTCTCATATTTTACTTATAATATCTGAGTGAAAGTAACGGTTCATTGACCCGTTTGTTTGATAGGTCATTCGAAGTGGCTATTAGGTTTTCCTTTTTTCTCCGTTAAAAAGCCTTAGAATGTTTCACAACTCTTTCTTCTTATTCTGATACCGGATTATGAGCTTGAGCATTGTTTTTCAGGAACATTGCATTTCCAAGTATCTATTTGAGGACCGTACCTATGACAAATTTAACCATAGCAATAGCAGTAAAAAAATCAATAGCATAATGAGATAAAATGAAGAAAACATTAATTATTTCAATGATAATAAAATTAATAGCAATCGTAACAAAATGATAGTAATGTTAGTGGATAACTATAACGATAATAATTAATGATATGAATAATGATAATTGTATAAGTGACAGAATAAAACTGATAGCACAATGAGAGAATAAAGGTGAGGGGAATCGAAGTTGTTGTTAATTCAGTAATTTAGAAGTGCAATAGGCGCAGCATCTCATTGTCACTTCGATCCTCTCGTCCTCCTTCACTCATTATCAATCTCATGGAAATTTCTCGTCACGCCTATTCCGCTTCTACCGTATCCATACAACTTGCTATTTTCATCCTAAACTCAACATTTATTGGTTTATTTCCTGAAAGGCTCCGCCCCCTGCTAAAGCATCAATTGTAATTTACCATTGGTGAATGCGATGAGGGGAATAATAATAAGCTTCAATATTGTCTCTGCAATGAATAGCTAATGCATCATTTTAGCATAGCCTTTGGAAGATCAATTAAGTTAATTAAGTTGCATTTTGATGGATTTAAAGAGCCTTCCACTCTATTTCACCCTCATTTTACCTGTAATTCATTTCATTCTTCGAGCAATGATGCCACTGCGAAGAAAAACGAAAAGAGCATGTTTCCCAACTTGACAATAAATTCACTTCTTCTCGTTTTAACAATCATAAAATGAACTGCTATGAAGAGAAAAGTAATTGAATAATTCCTTTTCCCTCTGCATCATTCAATCATTCGCAATGGGTTCTTACACGAATTAATTTAGCGCAATTTTAGAAGGCAATTAATTTAGTCACTTTGCTGTTCTCTCTCTGCATTATCTATATACACTCCTTAGCATGCATGCATATATACTATCATATCAGTTCGAATGCATAAGATCAAAGCAGAGATGCTTCATTTCGGCTTTATCCTTTTCGGTAAACAAACAAATGAAGCTTTATTCACTTTCCATTTATCTATAATTGAGATAATTATTTGCTTTATCGCCTGAAATTGTCCGAATTGAGCATAAATTAATGCGATCAGAGAGATTATTTGTTACAATTAAAGAAAAATGATAAGTTCAAATAGCTTACGCAAAACATTTCAAAACATTGAAAACAATTAAGTTTTATGGAATTCTTCACACTTCTTTTGAGTAGAAGGAGCAAATTGATATTAATAAACAAATAATGAAATATAAATGTGGTTTATACTAATATCACTATCTTTTCATATCATTGTAATCTTTACATTTCCTCTCACAATTTCATTTTCCATTCATCTGACCAAAAAATGTAAGATGGAAGGACTGATGAAAAGGGTAAGATGTCAAGAAAAATAGTTGCATGAAACAGTTAAAAAGAAACAGACAAACTAATCTTCAGCATCAAATCTCATAAATTAATTAATCTTTGAATTAAAAAATTTGAACTCTTTCTTTCTTCATCACGACTTTTCATAGCCTTACAGAAATTGAAGTATTACTAACATGAAAAGAGAACATTATTGTTCGTGGACAAATTCAAGTTTCGTCACTTTTATTTCAGCTAATTGATTTTTATTATTGTTTGGTTTTTTTCAGTATACATTTAAAGAAAGAAATGAGAGACGAAGGAAAAAGCAGCGAAGAAATGATGTCAAAAGTTGCTTGCTTTCTTATTTGTTCATCACTATCGGCATCGTTGCTTTATTATTACCCTAATTCTGTCATTATCATAGTATACCAGTAATATCACCTCTGATAACATATCATTATTCTATCATTATAATCGTTGCTGCACTATTATCATATCGAAAGGTATGATCATCGTCGTCACTATTTTGATTGTTATCACTACCACCGACATGATTGTCAACATGTTGCTGTTGTTGGATTTTATCAAATAATTTCATCGGTTTTGTTGCCGAAACGTGTAACTTCTTCATTCGACAACATTCTTAACTGCATAACTAACAGACATATTCAATTGAGTTTAAACGACCATAATTTTGCAATTCATAAAAAACATCAAAAGTTTATTTATGGGCTACAAATTGCAATATAATAAAGAATTCCAGAAAGATAAGGATTCAGAAAGTTATGTTGTAAGAAAGAATTCATTCTCATCAGAAGCTTTAGAATCGCAGGAATACGATTTAAGAAAAAATATTCCTTCTGTAAGAACTCTGTGAACTTGAGAATGAAATTGAACTAAATTTAAATCTATTTTTATCTTCATAATTAAATTTTAATTGGTTTTCAGCTATTTGAATGTTTTGCATGTTGAAAAGTATTGTTTCAATAAATGATCTCTTTCATTTTAGCCTTAAAAAAGTAGAAAAACTAAACACTTTAGCAAATAAAAACTAAAATTTTCAATCAACGCCAAGGCAATTGCTTAGAATTGAGATTTTATTTGGTTTTGCATGAAAGTTAATTATTTTGAATTTACAAAAATTCGATGCAATAAGCAGCTTCAATCAATTTGGAACAGTTCCGAAATAAATTATCATTTAGCTGGACCAAATTAGAAGTTCCAACTTTCAAATCAATGCATTAATGCAATTCCTATTCATCAATCGCCAAGATATGATTTTTGTGACGTACTGTCAGTTAGCATTTACGATTACATTGCGATTGGCTAAATGGGAAACTGAAGTTGTAAAACTAATTTGGAGATCAGGTTTATCATTTCTGGGAAAAAGATAATTTTATATTTCACATTCCTATTCCTGAGAAATTGTGAAATGAATAATATTTTATCAATTCTATACGAAATAATAAGACAGATTTCAGTGTTGCATTAAACATATCTAATAATTACCGATTTCTTTGATGTAAATAGATCGTATCATTTCAAAGAATAAAAGTCATTAGTAATCCATATTTGATAGTAGCAGGAAAATACTGACGGCGGCTGCAAAGCTGGGAAATTGTAAAACGGAAAGCATGAGAGAATCAAACAAGTCAAAACTTGATAGATTACCCGGAGCGGTATCTTTACTAAAATTGGCACGGAAACTTACCGGATATAATGAAGGGGAAGAGTAAGTGGATAAAAATGAGAGAAACGGAAAGAAAAAAGCACCAACAGTACTATACCTTCAATTGATGCGAATATTATGAGGACAGTCTGAAAAAACTATCAGTTTCTCTGTTGACGGCTAATTCTTAACGCATCCGGTGAACGTATTCAGAATTTCTACTTATTTTTCATTTTACATAATTTAGAAAATATTAGGTAGTTGGAATAAACTAATGTTTTCTCTTTGACCTGAAATATTATTCTTACCAGAATATTTGTGGAAAATTCAACTCAAAAACATACTGAAGTAGTAATACAGCACTGATAGCGTAACTTAATAGTGACTGTTTTACTATACATAATTGACTTGGCGATTTATTTCCTACACTTCGATTCTTTTACTAATGGAGACGTCAAATACTTGTGAAATAAATGAAAACTTTTAATCGATGCAAAAAATAAAATATAAACAATGTAATCGAATACAATAATATTATAAAGCAATCCAACATAGTCAAACGGCATTTCTAAACTCGCTTGCGTTATTTCGTTTTTCGTCGCTTTCGTTCACTTTTTACCATATCATCATTCCTTTTCGTTACAAGGGTTTTCGTTACTTTCTTGCATCTGACTTTCTGTTTCATCAGCACTTGATTTCCTGTGTCATTTGATTTTTTTTCAGCTTTCATTGGATTTGCTTCATTCTTTACCAGCGTAATTTGCTGAATGGAATAGAAATGAAAGAAAAACTCATTAAAAATAACCATCTAAATCTCTTTGCGTTTCTCGTTCTGCTCTTTTTTGAACGAAGCAATATCCACTTCAGTTGGAAATTCGTTTGGAACTGACTGCTTAGAGCTGGAGAAGAATATTACTGCTAAGATTTCTAATAGCAAAACAGGTCTATTTACCACAGTGGACTTAAAATTCCAAAAGGATATCACTGTTAAAATTCATGACAGCAACGATAATTTAGTTCATTGCCATTTACTTCAAGTAATTGATGCTTCGATTCGAATATATTAAGTCTGACACATATTCTTAGAAAAATTTCCTGAGATGAAACCTAAGTATATTGGTGTACATAAAATCGAGGAATATAAAAATCCAAGCAAAATTACTTGCGTTTCCGGGAGTTCAACAATAGGTGGCAATTGGTAACCGAGTTCAACAAATTTCTTTCCTCGGATCTTCATATTCTTCAGCAATCTTTTCTAAAACATATGAAAAAGCAATTGGGGATTTTACACTTCATTCCTTCCATTTTGCGATGGAATTTTAACTCCTATTTCAAGCTTTTATTTATGAGGATATTGCAAATTTTGAAAATCGAACGTACTTTCATTGCTTCTTCGCACCATCCATTTTGTATTCCATTTAGTTCCCTCGCATGACGCTTCCTAGTAGCATGTTTTAGCGGTGGCGGAATTATTCGCGGTCCTTTACATAAGCAGAATGGCAAGTTTTTGTTTTTTATTATTTTACCTGAATGAATACCTTCAAATCTACGATAATCATATCACCAGGAATAAACAATCTTTCTTTTATTGCTTTTGAATCATTTTTTCCTTTTCTTCCTTACAAAATAAATGAAAATGTTACAACACAAGTTCGTTTCTAATTTTAAAACTATTAATACAGATAAACAAACAGAAACGTTTGACTTTACTCTGCAACGTTACGGTTATGTTATGTTTATTACAACGTCTGTTATGGTTTCCGTTTTTTACATGTTAGAAAAAAACTTGCATTCCAGTCGTTTTTCAAACATTAAATAACCATCCATAGCTTCAGCTGCTAACTGTGCTACCTCAGTATCTGTGAAAAGTACAAACGCCCATCCTTTATGATTTCCGGTCTGAAAATGAGACACTACTAAAAATTGTCGACGATAGCAAATGTTTAAATAAACCTAGCTAAATAAGTTCATTTTAAATTACGTAATTATTCTATACATTTATGAAGAGATACAGCGAGAGCATTAAACTGCTAAGGATTAAAATTCTTCTAGCATGAAAAAGTAAGATCTGATGAAGCCGAAAGATTTGATTGACAGAACCAACAATTTAATTAAAAATACGCTTTTCAAATTAGAAAAATGATTCTATTACTCCCTGCAGTGAAGAATCAGAAGACGCAAAGGCTTCAAGTTTTAAAGTCAAGTCAGTAGAACATGACCGAAGATATTCATTTACTTAAACTGTAATAATTGCTTTACTTCGGAAAAGATGGACAAAAATACCATGCGATAATGGTAATTTTAAATATTTCAAATATTCTTGCAGTATTGCTCTTATTTCATCCGCCAAATGTCTCGGTGTATGTTTTTCATTCTGCCTCAAAATGCAAACAAAATTGGACAAATGAGCCAAGGATTTCTGTGGAGCGATATCAACAACCAAATCGAAATTCTAAGTTATGAAAAATGAACGTGCCTTTTTGTTCCTCGGAATTCGCACCCGTTGGACAGCACCAAATTGTGAAAAGTATTTCAATAATTCCTTTTCGAAGAATCCAAAAGGAATATGCTTAATCACTATTGCCTTTGAATTGCCTTCCGGATCAATTCCTGGTTTACAAGAAGAGACTTTTGGTCTTGAATTTTTAGTTTCTTCTTTCTCAGCCATATTTTTTTAAATTCTGAAAAAAGAAAAGTACAAAATCCAGTGATACACTACCACATGCCCACTTTTGCCATTAATATCTAAGATGCTTTAAACCAAATAACAAGAGCTGTCATCCTAATACGGAACTTACATATACGCTAAATATAATACATACACTCCAATGGACTGTTTCAAAAAAATTTCTCCGTAATTTGGCAAAATAATCCTGTTCCCTAGATACAGTCCAAAATTCATTTATAATATGTATGAATTTTTTCTTAAATTAAAAATAAACGGTAATGTACGTTTGAACAAATACAAAAAATTCCCAGAACAAATTTTATTTAACAATAGTCAAAAGACATGTAGGAAATCTAAAAAATAGTTACTACCGAAAGGTACTGATATCAGCATCAGGTGATCAGAAAAATAAATAAATGAATTAAACATAGCGACAAAATTGCATTTCCATGATATGCATGAAATTACGTGAGTAATAAAAAGAATGTGCCCTTCCAACAAACCCTATATGTAAAGCCACTCGGTTCGTTTACTATCCTTTCCAACTTTTCGCCCATTTTTCATCCCACAAGACAATATGATGCACTAAAATAATTCTTTTATAATGATCTAAATATATCGGTAATTTAATCAAACACTCTATCTATATGGCACTTTATCCTGCTAGATAATTTGTCTTTTCAATAATTCGCCGAAAAAATTGAATCTACCAAAAAAATTTTAGACGAAAAATTTAAAACTTATTCATATTTCCTTCTTATTTGGAATGTTAACTTAAATTTTAAAATTGAACGCGAGGAGAGTTACACAAGAACATTTCACGAACCTTGTGGAAAAAACAACAAATGGGAGAACAATGGGAGATATATAAGAGCAACAAAAAATATACAAAGAGAAGCTTTGCAAGGCAAAATGGAAGTGAAAATGCTAGAAATCTTATAAACTAAATGCATATGAAACTTCTAGATTCTGATAAACTAAATGCATAGGAAATTTAGCAAATCATAGCAAGGGAGAGACAGAAATATTTCTCTTTTTCAATGAAATGTTATCTTATGATTTTCCAAAAACAGAAACTATTTCTTCCTTTTTTAGGAATATTTATAAAGCAAAAAAAAAAGAACCAGTGAAAAATTGCCTATTAAGAGGATACAAAAAAAACTTTGGAATTGCATAAAAGATCACAGTAGTTATAGCACAAAATCAAATAGTACACATTTTTTGTGGCAAGAATACAAGTGAATTTTGGAAAGAATTGGATCAAAGGAATTAAATTTTCGACGTTTTGTAAAATAGATTCCCAAATTTCGACTTCTTGTTGTCATTAATTGTTGAAACGTCGGTGGAGTTCTTTTCTTTATTCACTACAAATCCGTTTGATTTGATATTCGATGAAGATGATCTGAATATTACATTTGACACACTTCGTTTCAATAACTTTAAATCTTGCTTGAGCCTAAAATAAATATAACATTATTTAATCAAAGAGAATAACAAACTTAATCAAATTGAATAATAAAATAAGGGAATCGAATCCAAAACTGATTTGCCGTAAAGCATTTTCATATTTTAATTATTTTTGCACAATTTGATCCAAAAAAAAGAAAATCAAGGAGTCTTTAAGGAAAAGGAAATATACCAGCATGCAGAAGTAAAAAATCGAATCAAAATATGATATTAGACATAACAAACATACAACAGGCATCAAATAGAAAATGGAAAAGTGGTCAAAAAGTGGTATAAAGTTCTCCTTACTTAAGTCGATCTTGTTCAGATAAATGATGATTATATGTTTCCTTAAACCTGCTTTCATACCGATTATGATTACGGTTCATTCAGTAATTGCTAAGAGCAGCTCCAAAGTGAAATAGTAACTACTTTATACAGTCAGAATTATATGAAAAATAATGGAAGCACGAAAACTAAAGAAGAAAGCATACGGTAAAAAGCGATTGACAGTTGTTGTTGGAGACGAAGCAGTGGGGGGAATTACTTTAACTGTTGAAGGTAGGGTTGTAAACTCAGTATCAGTAATAGTTGTCATATGAGAACCAATAGTCTGATTTCGGGATTTCTGCATTTCGGGAACAGAACCACGATGACGAAGTTTGTTGAACGATCCAGAAGAAGAGGAACGCTGAAGTAGCTGATTGCCATCGGCTACAAATTTTAAATGTCTTGAAAAGTTGATGTTATCGTGAATGTGTTTTTGAAAATTTGAAGAATCCAAATGTCGAGCTCCCAAAGGCGTGAAACTTTCGTGTATACATGAACAAGCAGGTGGTGATACTCGACCACCAACATCCGAAGAAGATTCGATTATAACAGGTGGACTATTTCCGGATATAGAAGATGAAGCCATGCTTGCCGTCACTGCACCGCCAACTAGATCTAAACATGCTTTGTAACATACATTAAACACGGCAGAATGTTAGCAAGATTCAGAATAAAAATGGAGTAGATAAAATAAAACAAAATATTTTCCGAAATTTATGAACTTAAAACAGGTATAATTGCTTTCTTAACCAATAAATAATAGATCAAGTACTTATTCAAGTTTTAACTTAGAATGCGATAGAGAAAAATAAAATAAAAGTCACAAAATATATGTAAGCACAATAAAAGGTAACTTTTCTCCAAATCAGCAAAACATGCTTTTGAGCTGTGAAAAAAATAAAACTGACTATAAATTTTTAACTGGAGAACCAAAAAGAGTTACTTCAGGAACAGCAATTAATTAGCAAACTTCTCAAAGAAAATATTACGACAATATGGCAGTAACGGATAGTAAAATAAAAAAAATTCTAGAAACTAGTTTGAATAGTATGAACATCCGGAATATGACTAACCCGATTTACGATAAAATGAACTGGAGGATCCGGTTCTCGGTAACACACTACTCGTCGCCGTAGAAGGAAACATTATTTCTGCAAATTCAGGAAATTTCTAAAATACTAAAATAAGCACAGATTTCAAAAAAAGAAATTTGAAAGCAAAACGGAATTCATCAATCTGAAGTTATCCAGACGAAGAGCTCTTTTATGATATTCAATGTCTAACCATAAATTAAATCGATTAAAATACTACCAGCGGTAACTGATGTAGGAACCAATGGAAAACCACAAAGTGATTCGATTTCAATCCACCGTTGATGGCACTCACTCATTGCCAGTGAAATTTTCTCCATTCGGGCTCTTAACGAATACTGAATAAATATTTCAAGTTCTCTGAGCCGAAAATTCATTCTAAGTTCAACAACTAATTCTTAATTCCTGTTTTTTGCCTTTTACTGCTTGTATCATTTTTGTAAATATAAAAATTTAGAATTATTTCAAAGTTAGGGAAAAGAAAAATTTCGTCAAAGCGTAACATATATCATTCTGTTTTCAAATGATTAACAATAAATGACTAGTGATTTATAAATAAAATAATCTTATCTTTTCCATACTCATAATTCATTTAGAAGTTTATACTTTAGAGCAAAAATGCGTGAATCAATATGATCCGTTCCCGATGAAGCACCCGTAGCAAGTTTGATGGAAGAAACAAGGCTTGATTGTTTTTTCCGAAGTTTATCGATATGTTCAATGGCTTCTCTCATTTCAGCAATACATTCCATTCGTTGTTGTCCAACATAACTCACTTCTAGTTCACAGGTCCTTGAAAAAAATAAATAAAACTGGAATCGTTCCTTTCTAATTTTAAACGAAGTCCAAACGTAAGAAATCGCTACGCACATTTTTAACTTCGAAAACTAAAGGTAAAAACAATCCTAGAATGTTCAAGTGCCTTAGAGAAAACTTTTCACTGATATTGGAATCAGTGCCCATAAATTCAATTTGGCAAATTAATGTTTCATCGTTCTGTTAAAATTCCTAATTTAAATTCATTAAATATTATAGGAACAGTAAATTAATTAGACAAACAAGCTTCACAAATGTCCAATTAAAAAGATAAATTTCTATATCGATCAACCTTCATTTTATCAGCATTATATTGACTAAAAAAAGCCTCTGCATTTTCTGTTTTACGTTCTTGGACAAATCGTCAAAGTCAAATACAAATGAAGTGTTATTCTTAAATTAATTTAAAAAAAACTGCAGAAAAAACAGTTCAAATCTTCAAAATAGTTTTGAATTGATTTCAGCTGTGATAACATATTCTGACTCTAAGTAACTATTTTGATTTACAATGAGCATTATAACAACGAACCTCCTTAACAATGGCTGTAAAGCAAGAGGAGCCGAACCAGAACTTTCTAGCAAGCGTTCAGCTTCCATAAGTTGTGATTTCAACTGAAAGCATAAGTTATTACCCTAATAGCGACAGGTAACACAGAAAATGAAAATTTAGTTTTTCGAAAGTAAATGGAAACAAATCTAAAAAATAACCGTCTCAACTTGTTCGCTTTCTGGTGCACCTCGATTCGATTGTCTTTTTTTTTGTTCTTCCTCAAATCTAAAATACAATTCAGGATTGCTTCTCGTATGATTAATAAATGATTTCTAACAAAAACGAGTTAGAATTTCGATTGGTTTATATTGAGTAAGAAAAGGTTCTCTACATTCATAAATTGTCAAGGACAACTGCAGATGAAGTGCTACTTTTTAGATTAATTTCGAAAAAATTGCAAAAAAAATGACTTCTGTTGGACATCTTCAAAATGACTTTGCATTGATTTAAGCTGTGATAATTTCGCCGTCAACTGTTCCATTTGCATATGTGACCGTGTTCGCTGTATTTTGAGAACAAAAAGTACCGTAACCAGTATAATTACTAAGACTGATAAAGCAATATCTTTCAATCGAGACGCATTACCACCTGAAAAATTCACGACTCCTTATTTTTACTTTACCCAATTAATTTTCGAAGAAGAGAAATTTTTCAGAACTGCTGAAGATGTACGAAATAATTAATTTTCTCTGTAGTAGTTCATATAAACAGAATTAATTTCAAATTTCAACAAAAAATTTCGAAAAAAGCTAACCACTGAAACCAAAAAGAACGACATCTAATGCTTTGAGACGCAGTTTCTGCTTATGCACTGAATTTTTAATACCCAAATCAGACAACAAGTAGGTAGAATTGGCGACAGCCATTCTGAAAAATGTAATATTCGAAATGAAATTTTATTGCAGTTATTCGAAAAACTTGGTTACTGATTACTTCCTTGATTAGAGGTAAGTTAGTCTAAAAAGGTTTTAATAGTATCATCTACCAATAAGTGTTTTAACATGCAGACTGACCAATGTCGTTAAACATTTTAATGACAACAGATCAATGGCTTGGTGTCAAAACAGTAGAGGTAGATAAATTTTATATACAAATTCATATGCCAAATAAAAAAAATTGATGAATACTCACAATAAGCCGACCTGGGTAAAGCGCGACCGTCAATTTCCATCCCAGTGAAAACAGACGAGTACTGCGGAAGACGAACAGTATTTTCCAACCAGTTCACCATATCAGCTGTTGTCCAGGAACGTTCTTCAGATGCAAACCAAGCTTCCCATAAATCATCCACTGTTATTAACTCGTCGTGATTATGATGAAAAACACGTTCTCGCTGGACTCTGTCTAAACCTCCCAATTGCATATCTTCTTTCAAAAACTGGAAATTTACAACACTGTATAAAACAATTCATAAAATACAAGATGAAAAAAAGCACTCATTATGCGAAAGGAATCGAAAAAAAATGTTGATGAAGGATATTTACATCTGTTGATTCGAACCGATCGATGGAACCGGACTGATCATCATCCATTTGATGATGCAACTGTGTTATAGCTTCGTATCCTTCTGGATCGCGCAGTTTTTCATCATTTGCAGTTATCAAGACATCTAAAAATGAGATAAATGATTATAAGGTAATAGAACGGCAAGCCAGTATGAAATTACTTTTTTTGCAGGTATATGAATTTTGAAGATTGTAGACCTTGTCTCATTGAGAACTCTAATCAAAAAACGTGCTATTTCGAATGAAAAGCTCATTACAAAAAACAGTTATATGTGATACTTATTTGCTTATTAGCTATTTATTACTAACGTGTTAAGAAAACTTAATTTTTGTCACTTTCTGACATTGGAAGAGTGCCAAGGAAGTAACCAAAATGCCCAAAAGCATCCTCCATCCAAATAATTGTACGCCTGCCACCATGCCCAAATCTTCTGAAATCTTCTTCAGATATCTGAAAATAAAAAAATATGAAAGTAAAAAAAAATAGGGAACAGAATTAGGAAAATGAGAGATTATAAACGTTAAGGCAGTGTAAAAGCGTTAATGCAAATCAAGTCAGTCTCCAGTACTTACCAGAATTACTGATCCATGATTTCGGGCAGTTTCGACAAAAAACTTTCGGTACTCCTGAAAAGATATTTCGATAAGCTATATCGATAAGCTTTCGAATATCAAGACCTATATAAACTATTATTCAGACTTTTTATTTGATGGATATCGAAAAGAAAGAAAGTCAAGTTTACCTCTATTTAATTGATTTGATTATTATACTATTGCTTAACTGGAACATTTGATAATCACTTATGTCTTTAATCCTTTAATTAATTATTTGCCCTTCGAAAAATTTAGAATTTCGAAAAGTTACAAATAATAACGCCAAAAATAATCAAAGCGTTCACTTCTCTACTCCGATAACTCAGGAAGGTGACAAGATGCTTAGTCTAACTCTGACAGAAAATGGAACAAATGGCCCAACTCAATATGATAAAAGAGCGCTACGAAAAAAACGAATCCTAAGATCTGTGCAGGACATCTCCTCACATTAAGCATGTTATTCATCCTTATAATATTCTAATATTAGCTTAATAAATTATCAACTATGATGAGAACTTCTGAATAACGTTTCATTTTACTAAAATCATACATTCTTCTTATTACAATAGTGAATATTAAAGCAGATAATTTGGATACATTGTAACAAGCCTAAAATTTAGCTTTGTTCCGGCAGATTTCCGATTTGACGTTCCTTTCTTTTTTGAAATTTCAAATTGTTAAATATTATAAATTTATAGAAGAGAGAAATTTCTTTAGAAAATATATCTAATCTAATATCAACTGCTATAAGAGATGTCGATAATTCTGATACATTGAAATTGTTACATAAATATCAATACATTGGAAAAACTTCAAAAGTTTCTTCAAATCATCCAATCAGGAAGCTCTTTTATCTATCAATCGAAATTCTCTCGCATTTAGTCAAAGAGAGGATTTCACTTTTTTCAATTTATTCAGATTTCCTCTTATCGCAAAGAAAATAACTTCTTCATAAAACATTTTTAATCCTTTTCCCTGATTATAATGATTTGATCAATGATAAAGAATAAAAAGTTTCCTGATTGGTTGCAGTGCTATATTGGAATGATTTGAAAGAATACCTGAAATTTTAAATGGATCTGTTCTAATGTATTAATATATGTGTGTATCAACTGATTTTGATAAATTTAATTTTTGGATATTACAAATTAAAATTTATCATTAATTCTAATACATCAAAATTGTGTAATACTGCCTTTTAGCAGTTCGACGGAAGACTAATGCAAACGAAAATATCCCCACTTCATATCTTTTATATCACAAAAGTTTTTATCTTTACTGATATTTGATGTAGTTATGAAGTAATTTTAGTTTATTAAAATTCATAGAGATCAATTTTTCAGAAATTTTCGTCTCTAATAAGGAAAAGAAGAAAAATATTCTTCTATTTTTCTAATTCTCAATAAAATGATTGCAAATAATTGACAATCTTGCGTTGATTATTGATTTATCCTTCTAATTACTAATCTTGGAAGTTATAACAATTAAAACTTTCTTTTATCAAAAGATTTCTCAGAAAAGTACATCTAATATAACAGATTTTTCATTTCTTCTGTTTAAATTATGATTCAAAGTCAAAATAACTTATAAAATCAATTCTATTTGCATTGATTAGGAGAAACAAAAGCACAATTATAATTGTGGTAGTTTTTTTCATGGCAAGAAAGGTAATGCAATGCTCTTTGAACCCAAAGAGAATTATATTTAATTCATCTCCTCTTCATATCTACTCCAGTTCACTTCTATCTTTATTTTATATTCACATTTTTGACTCCAAGTGTGGCCAATTGCTAAACTTGATCTCTTCAGATTTAGCCCAGTCAAGTGAAGTTACACTTCTTGAACATATCCAATTCCTTTAAGTACGAATATTGTGCAACATTCCCTGCTGAATTTCTCGATCGATAGAATGCTGAGAAATGAAAAAAAGAACTGATTGGACAAAAGAAGACGAGATGAAGAATCTCTCTACCTCTCTCTCTCTCTCTCTCTCTCTCTTGACAATATTTCTCTTGAAGTGTATGCGTAAATTGTTCGTTGCTTTTGATGGATTTTCGAGGAGAGATCGAACGAACTTTCTGATATCAATGCTCATCTTTGATTGATTTAAACTTGCTCCAAATTTAATTAAAATGACATATATCCTCCTATTATTGTGATGCAAACAGTACTGCTCATTGCTGATATTATATCAGTAAATGAGTGGACATGGATAAGTGGTAAATTAATAAGTACAGTGCAACAAATCACGTTGTCATCAGGTATTTTGACAACTTCGGTATGTTCTAAAACCTAATTCAACAATATTTCATATTCATACGATCCGCAAGATCATTCTCCACTACAAATTTTTCTCTTAAAACTAATCACTTGTTTTAGAAGTCATTTCATACAAGCTTATTCATGTTTAATTTATGTTATCAACCTATTAATTATATCATTTGTTCATCAGCCTAATGAATATTTATTTTACATTATGGAAGAAAATTTTTATAGCGTAAATAAAGACCATCCAATTATTGGGAGTAAATCGTGATTAAAAAAACGATTGCTCCTCTCAGTAAATTAGTAATTCATTTCATAAACCGGAAATTAAACCGTATTCCTATTTAGGAATACGGTATTTATTGATTAGAGCAGCAATATTACGAAAGTTGTCAACAAAAAAAGAAAAATTTTGTCTTTTAAGTCGTTTTAAATGTTTTTGAATCACATTCCTTTTCATCGATCACCATTCTGAATGTGATAATTGCATGAGATTTGTAAAACCTGTGAATCATTTTTAAACTGTAACAATTAATTATTATCATTAAAAATCGCTCAGGAATTCATTCATTACTGACCAACTCGAGCATATGAAATTTTTCTCATATAGAAAATTTCATCGATTTCAACTGTAGAAATTATATAAAAATATTGATGGGTAAATTTTAAAGTAAATTAAATTTTGATAAATTGACTACGTTTGATTTTAAAAATTCTAATTATCAACAAAGCTACTTCGTCTTTTTGTGATTTGAATCTATTAGTTAAACAATATTTCTTATCTTATTTTTTTTCCATCTCCCAAGCTCATTATTTGTTAAATTTTTTGCTCAGTTTCGTTACCAATTTTCCAAATCAATAATGATCCAAATAGTGTATACGATTTCTTATAATTTAACGATACAGCAGTTATTCGAACATCAGTTAAAATTAGGTCTTATTATCTGCTGAAAAATTTTCATAAAAGCAAGAAACATATTATGAAGTAAAGCGAATTAAGTTTTTAACTGTAAATGATTCAAAGATCCTGTTTCTCTATAGAATTTAAATTCTTTATCTCCGAAATGATAGAATCTATCAGAAATGCTATTAATTGCTTGAAATAACTTATACTCAATTATTCAATCTCATTTGCAAAAAATCTGCTGCTAACTCTTCACTAGATTTCAAATTACTTTTATGGTTGAATGAACTTTCAGATAAATTTACGAATAAGCATCAGCAATTGTTACGTTATTACGTTTCTCATCGATTTCGTTCGAACGTAAACAGTCGAATTCCATTAAATTAATCGAACAAAATTATTTGAAAAACAATTAGAATAAAATGGAAGTGGAATTGAATTTTTGATCAGATTTAAATCATGTTTCTTTCGCTGAAGTAGTTGGAGCATTTTAAATTGCTTGTAAAGCTATCAAACCTTTTCTTATAAATTCCATTTTAGACGATTAATGTCTGTTTTGATTATTTTATTCTTTCAGCAAACATCTGAATTGCATTAAAATTTCAAGGGTGGCAAATCAAATTAACAGGCGGAATTTTTTCCACCCTCACAAAATATTTATGTACTTTCCTTTTATTCTTTTGCATCACTCTTTTGATTAACTAACTTTTGAAAGAGAATTTTCCCTCTCTCTGTTAAATTTAACAATCAAAAAATAATTTTTGTTATGATACAATTGAAAAGAATTTTACAGGTCTGAGATTTAGAAATTTTTAGTCTGCCACTTTTAATTATACATTCATTTATTTTGTTACAATCAAATTGAAGATCGAATGTAATTCCATTCCATCAACACCACAATCGTTCCGACTCAATAAGTAATCATTTTGTATGAAATAGAAATAACCTCCTTTACTTGATCATTTTCATCTATTTTATTCTTTCAAGTTGTTTCTTTTTTGCTAGTCGTGAATAATAATGGCTAATCAAAATTATTGATGGAGATTTTTAATGCAGAATTTCTCTTTTTTTGGTAATTTGTCCTTTTCTCATTACTTTCACTTTAATCTTGATAATAATTAATGAGAATAGAATGAACATTGCTGAAGAAGAGAGTTATTACGAAAATTAAAAGCGATAACATAAGGATGACAAATGATCAATTGTTGTTTCCGGAAGACTTATAGCAAGTTAATAGTTGTCTTTGGAACTTTAAAATGACTTTGCCTCATCTGACCTTTGGTTATTGCAAATAACCACAGTATAATGTTTGGCCAGATATATATTGATTTTATTTCATCAGGCATACTGATCTTTCTATTAAATTAACGCCTATAATATCAAAGGATTTCATGCCACATTAATTTCTCCTTAAGATAATCTGATGAAATAAAACGTTTTTCTTATTTCTTCCAAAAGTGTTATAAGGTTGATATTCTCTTTCGATGAGAAGTAAATATTTTGATGTTTCTTATTTCGAAAAGATTGAACTTGAAAACGATGACTGATTAGCTAATAATAGTAATAACAAGGGAAAGCGCACATGGATGGATGAATAACAGCGCTTCACTCCTCTTCTCTAGTTATCCTTTCTTCGTTTTTTCCGCTCTAGTCACATCAAAACTGTGTGATAAAAAACCTTTTAGTGATTTATTTGCATATATTTCTGAAAAAGTAATAGCAAATCAAGCTTCATCAAAATTGAATAAAATTTTATTCCACTGTTCTATAATTTTTAATTCAACGTTGATTTACATATTTTCAAAGCAGGAACATTAATTCATAGCATATGACCTCACATTTCATCCCCTTAGTTTATCAACTATCTTTCTTTTCAAAACAAATCTATCATCTTTTATTAATTACTATTAGCGTATTTAGAGTATTTAAAACACAACATTTAGTACCTCCCACGCTGAACAATCAAACAAAAAGTACTGCACTATGGAATTTCAATTGATAAAAAGTATTGAACAAAATTATAATAATTTCGACATATAACGTCACAAATAAAGCAATGTAATGAGATGGAATGGGATGATAATTAATTAAGGGGGAAAGAACTTTTATAAATAACCTTCAAGCCATTCCTGGAGAAGTGATAGCACATTACTGTTCTCTCTCTGTCCCATAAATCTTCCCGAGGATTATTATCCCCATCTTCTTTCGTGTATTAATGACGTGAGGATAAGAAGTCAAAGAGTCTTCCCTGTTTTTCTAACTTTCATTCCTGATCTCTATTTTCATTTAGGTATATATATAGTCCTAAGAAGTCACCTGTTTATGGTAGAAATAGCATTTATGAGCAAGATAATTATTGGCTTATTTTATCTCGATGTCATCTCGGGTATCCTCCTATCCCTTGATATTTTCCTCATCCTTTGGATGCTATAAAGGCGGGAAAGTAATTGATTTATGATGAAGGAGTGGAATCGAAGAGAGTGCAATACAAGTGAAATATTCGCTCGATGATGATAGGCACCAATAATAATGAAAGTGCCAGAGATTCCTGTTAGTGCACTTTTCTACCTATTAAAATAAGTGATTGAGGTGAGTAGTAGATGAATCTGAGAAGTCAGAGGTTATGCTTAGGATCCGGAAGAGACTAGTTAGAATGGTACTTTAAGCAGGTAACTTAGTCTATCCTCATAACCTGATTAGATGTTAAAATATAGGTGTTGTTATGAAGCTGGGATTTCAACCCAAAAGGTTAAAGGTAGCTTAATCCTTCCTGATCTTGACCGATTCTTTTCGCTGAAATCATTTTGAAATCATTGAGGTCACACCAAAAAACGTTCAGAACTGCCAATGCATACATACTGACCTTTCTAGGCAGTAAGCGTTCACTTTTGCTTTACGTCTTAGCGCCATACTCTAACATTTGACCTTCCCTCTTCCCGTATTTCGAAGTATGACCTTTCCCCAGATCGTCGTCATACAAGTAACATCTGAGAGTGGAGGGATGAGGAAGAGAAGCAGAGAAGGTACTTGCGAGGTGATATATCGGCTTCCTAAGCACATGGACGGATATCTCCCTACGTGTTCGACGATGGTGCAAGAGGAGAAGCGAGGAAGTGCGAGACAGAGGGACGGAGCAGACGACGAGTGAGTGCAAGAGGGTCTCTTGTACATCGCCCCTCTCTCTCGTTTTCTCTTGCCTCTGCCCTCAACCCGACAGCACGCACACACATACACAGAGACATACACACATGCATACACATCCCTGCCACACAACAGCAGGCTCATGTAACGAAGAATCGATAGAGAGCAATATCGGGTTTTTTCAGCCTGTTTGTTAGTGCTCTGGGAGTTGTCGTCCCGTCGGGAGACTTCGTTTTTCGCGATGCGGCGGGCTAGGAGACTTCTGGAAGGTCCGAGGAAAGATGGAGAGCTTTTGCCTCTTCTAACTGAATTTAATGGATGAGTTAACTTTGTTTGTTGCGATTAATTCAAATTTTTATTAGTAATTGGAATATGAACTAAACTGAAAGTTATAGATGAACAGTGACGTACGTGAAACTGTTGATCCGAACAATCAAATTCCGAAGGCAATGAATGAAGAAGATTCGAAGCCTAGGATAGCAAGGATCCGTGAAAATCTTGTTGGTAAATGATTTAATTAATTATTTAATTAAACTATTAAAATTTGCTTTTTTTTGTAAAAACTGTATGCTTTTAATGCTTTCAAAAACTACTGTACATAAGTTCTAAGTAAAGTAAACGGCATGTGGATCAGTAATTTAGAATAGGAGTGGGGATTGGATATAACATTCCAATGTTTTTTTACTAACTGAATTGTGGTTTTAGAAATTTTATGAAAATTTCCATACTGACAAACAATACATCAAAATTCAAATGGTATTGATTCTTTTCGAATTTTGATGAAAATTTTGTTGGACGGGATATTTTTGCGGTCGCACTAAGAGATTATAAAAACCGTAGAAATATGTAACAGTATGTTAATCAAGATTTTGCTGCAATAAATTTCTGCTTAAGGTGTTAAATGTTGAAGTCATTTGTTTAGTTACTTTCATTACTAAAAAGCTTCAAATGTTTTGCCTACTTATACTTTTAAAACGATATCCTGCACATTTTCCGTATTTATAAGACATTTATAGGTCTCTTGCTAATGTAAATAGGTCATTTTTGACTTCTGAAGCATGCTTTAGTACAAAGAACAAACTTCATGTTGCTGTTTTACTTCTTTTCCCATGATTCATGCAGAAAACATAATCTTCAAAAAAATGAATGTCAACCAGCATATGAAAAAGTGAAACAATGCAAGAAGAAATACAAAGTTTTCAAACTTTGAAAAATTGATTTTGCAGATGGTCTTGGTCCATTTGATTTAATGGCTGATATTATTGTCGGCTCACAACATGGTCCAAATAATTCGGGTCTGTTTGGTGTTGTTCAATCACCGATCAAGCCATTACGACCATCTTTTGTGCCATCATCATCGACATCACAGTCACAAATGACTGCTACTCTAATGGCACAGGTTATGTATTTTTCTGATATAAATTTTTCGTGATCGTGACTCCATTCGTTTCATAAATAATCAAAATTAAAGATTATGGACATCGAACACTGCTTCTGAGTTAAGGATAAAAAATGTGACTTAGAGCTTAAAGAATTTTGAAATTACTTAAAAACAGAATGCTTAATTATAATTTGTTTTCTTTAGAAAATGCAAAGTGTTGTTGATGTACCACTATCAACAATCCATACTAACCTTCCATTTAAAAAGGTTAATATATTACTTTCTGACATATTGATTCCTGAAGTTAGAGATCAAGTCGTATTGCATATTCGGTTTTGACTCATTTTTTATTAGAGAAACAGCATAATTTTCAACGTTATACATTATTTCTTTTGCAAGTGAAAGTATTAAGAAAACAAATTTAGCAAAAAGAGAAGAGAGAAAGAAGAATATCTAATTGGTCATAACAAAAAAACCTCGATATCATAGTTATCTTGATAAGATTTGGTTTGTTTGGTTCCCAAGTTGTTAAGCCACGGAAACATTTAATGTTAAATTGGTCGTAAGTATCCAAAATACGGAATGGTGTGTGTTATCGTTCATTCATGGTATAATTCAGTTATTTTTATCTGGAGGATTGGGACTTCTAATAATCGATTATTTCATATTTGTTAAGTAAATATAAATTTCAGAATCAAGAACGGAAAAATAATTCTGTGAGAGGTTCAGAAGCAACAATACCTTCTGTTAACTTCATGAATACTAACCATCGTAATAGCAGGTCCTTGACAACCTTGAGTCGCACCGATGATAGCTCATGTAGGAAAAGGAAAAGGAGAAGGTATTTTCAGTAAACTATTATTATCCCTAACTCGATTTCTGAGCACATGTTTTGTTTTCTGTTGATGAGGAATTTGGAGATAAAATTCTTAGAAGTTGCAGAAGTGATTCCAGCAAGACGGATATGGAAAATTGGCAGAAACCGTGCACAAGCAATACAACATCAAAAGTGAATATTTGGTTTATATATGGAAAATTAGAAGGGCTAACTTAAAAATGCTTGTATATAATGAGTAGGAAGTGAAGATACCGCGGCTGCCAGTACATCAAACGATAAGGACCTTTACTAATTTACAATATTTGTTATCAATAAAGAGAAACTGTACTTTGACTGATTTTATCGGATTGTTTTGGTTTGGAAAAAATTTGAATAATTAAAGCTCATATGGATGTAAACTCGAATTCATTGAAAGCAGGGCACTACATCACGGATATTATTAGGACTTTAATTTTTCAATTTTTTAGATGGAATGTGAAAATAGCCGAATGACGATTAATGAGTTATTTGGTGAAGGAAAACTGGGAAATGGAAATGCAACGAAGCGACCTATCGATATGTTAAAAAACATGGAAAAAAAGATAGTTAAATGGGAGAAAGAAGAGCAAGAAAGTCCAGATTCTGGATTTGCCGATGAAGTAAACGAGCAAAATCGCGAACAATTAAATAAACCGTAATTTCCTTTACATACAAAATACAATTTGTATCAAAGAGTTAATCTCTAGTAGAAATTTTCAAAGAGCAAAGCTGGTTTTCTAACTTCAAGAATTAGGGAACCGGTCTTGCTCTTTTAAAAGCATAGGTAAGTTTAGAGACCATGTTATTAGATAAAAGTAGTCCTGTTCCATATATCTTTTTCGTGCCAGTTTCCTTGCCCTTGGCGCAGGTAATGTTTCTGTGATGTTTCATCTGAGTGATTTATTGACCTATGACTTGATTAGCAATGAGATGTTTAACTGCTTTATACATCAAGTATGGAGCAGTAAGATTACAATTACTGTATTACCATCGTAAAGGGAAGAAAAGCAGTTCGTTTAATAATACGCTCTTAGAGAAGCAAAATTTTTAGGTAAGTGAGAATATTTTATTTAATTGCAGGCGTTTGCAAACTATTATTGGCGAACTAGGTCATATTTCACCACTTTTAACTCCACCACGACAACCACAAAAAAATGACGGCCGGACACTTCCAGTGATCATAAATCTTGATCGACTAGATTCAGCGGAGCTTCAGCGAATAAAAAATGTGTTCATTAAGAATGCTCCTGCCGTTAGTTTTTTCCCACTTCTGATTATTAAATTATTAAATGTTAAAGATCTAGCAATGTATAACCTAAAGAGATTATTTTCGGATGTTAGTATTCTGTCGCAATAAATGAATTTTTTGCATAAAGATTGATAGCAGGAAAAAGAAGTAAAGTATTTCGCGGAGAAACTCATAATAAAATAAACTTCAGCAGATACATCAATCGCAGATTTGATTTAAATAAAAATTTCAACCAAATCACGTTTCAGAATTTATGTTAGACATTGTCATACAAATTTACTATTTACTTCAGTTTTTGTCATCAGTCGCTTTGCCGAGTTGCGTTCTATCGCCTCCAGTACGACCAACATCAAGAAATGAACGAGATGGAACGTCAGAATTCTGCGAATCGGATTTTAAACCAGTTTCAAAAAGTACCATGGTAGATGGTAATGACATTAGCGTTACTAACTGCAAGAAACAGATTATTCATAGCGCAGGTGCAACGCCACCATCATCATCTACGAAGGATTTGAAAAAGGTATGCAAATTCAAGAGCAAAAAAATGCGCACACACTAATGGATGTTTCATGAAATATCGAAAATTGAAGACAGAAACAAAACCGCGGCTATTTTTTTATTTTGATTTTCATGCTAGCAGCGACTGGAAGGGAAGCTAGTGGGTGAGCTATTTTAAATAGTCAAATTTGTACATCGTCGTTTTAGTTCTAAAATGAGATTGCAATACATGAACAAAAGATTGTATTTGTAAGCTTATTTCTTCCAATAATTAGTAATGAGAATTGATGCTTTGGAATATGAATTTACTAGTTTCCTATCCGGATTTTTTGAAAATTTTTCTAAAATGTCTCATAGCTATGATAAACACTAAAATGGAATGGAGTTAAATTTTTTATCGTAAATCCTCGATAATCACAGCAAAACATAACTTTTTTGCGGTTCGCAGACTACTTATTCCTTATTGTTTTGAGCATCTAGTAGTAATAACTGAAAGTAGGAATTAATTGCATTAAAAAATTATAGCTTCAAAATTACACTCGTTAATATTTGCCTTTTTGCTTTCATCCTGGATGTTTAAAATGAACTACATTTAGTTATTTTGTTTGTCAATCAATAAGCTTTTCTGCACTTGAATGATTGTAGTGTTGTAAATTAAGTTAGTACTGATAAAGTTAGACGAGCCTCTGTTGTTTTCAGTTAATTTAATAAGCCTAATTTTGAGTCATCATTTTTCGATCGATAACAGCTGTTGATTCCCTATAGCATGGAAAGTGAATTTTGCAATATTGAAATCTAATAACTATACGGTTTGAATGAATTAGAAAAAAGTGGTTGAGTAATTTAATATTTGGTCGGTGAGGACACAATAACCGGAATGATTGAGATTTCAGAAATTTGTGAAACAATACGATAAACCTTACGTTACCTCATCTATCGTCTCTAGCATCAAGGAAAATGAAAAAAGGAGGAGAAAAGATGGTTCGGCTCCTCCAAATAGTAGCGGTGAACAACTTCCAAGCACGTCTAAACAGGGAAAAAAAACCGTTCAGTTGAAATCTATTTCACACGTTCGAACCAGTAAACCGGAGGATGATGTTCTGATAGGAAAAGACAAGAAAGAAGGCTCAGATGATGAGGATTCCAAAAAAACACAGAGGTCCGCGACATCTCACACGAAAGACTGTGACGGATTGAATGATCATCAACCTGGTGTTGGTACCGTAATAACACAACTGCACAATTTAAAGAAAAAACAAGTGAACAACGTTGCTGTAAGTATTGCTAGCGGTAACAACAGTCAAGCTCACAACATGCACTTTAAAACACTGAAATCGAAATGCAAAGAGGGCGAGGTGCTACCAGCAAAAAAATATAAAAAGGATATATGTTCAGGCAATAAATTAGCTGATGGAATGCAGGTAGTTATTTTTATTCGACTTGTAATTATTTAGTAACCCTTTTTGTTTTATGGTGCTGTTATTAACTGTGCTGTTGGATGCATAAGTAGTGTGCAGCTTCGTATCGGATTGAAACATGTGAAACAGGATCGGATTCACCTGATCATAGTTATTGGAGAGCCGTTGGTTACGAATGAACACATTGATTTTGAACATCTGAATAAGTTACTAACCTAAGAGTAATGGATTTTCCAATACCAGTCTTCTGGTATTGATGGTCTCTATCAACTTGCAAACTTTTGTGCAGTTTTCCTGTCTTCATATTCTTTTCTTTTAACCTATCTTTTGCTTTTGCTTTCTTCCAAAAAAAAGGTTTTTTGATATTCATAAAATTCTAGGAAATTGGTGGTGAATTTATTTGCTGCAGAAGTCGTACGGCACCGACAAAAAAAACAGTAGTAGAAAAGAATGACGATGGTACATATAAATGTGCTAATTACTATTTGGATGAAGTCGCTCGACCGTTAAAACACAGAGCTGATAAAGAAGTAAAATTATCTTTTAGTAGTTTCATTTCTGGTTTATAAAATTCTCCTATGTCTTATAATTTATATTATCCATTTGAAATTGGAAAATTCTTCAGAGTGGTGATCACATACGAAAAACTCTCGCTTATATGGATGCCGCTGTATATTTCATACTTTCATCAGCTACTGAACGGGAAAACAGACAAAGGCAATATACGATAGCACGAGATAGCGCTGAACTAATGAAGTGGGCTTTGGATTTGAAACTTTCAATTTTCACAAGGATTTTATTAACTTAAAGTTTCTACATTAATGATTTGAGTTTGGCTAAGCATGGACAGTTGTAAGTATTGTATCTTTTTGAACAAAATACAGAGATGGTTGAGGTACCTTTCATAAATCATAGATTCTTCAAGTTGTACCGGACTTCTATAGTCAAAAAACTCTTGCTATCATTATAATTTTGATCCATTTTTTAAATTAATCAGTCATTTTTCCCAGAACAATATTTCACTATTATAAACTCTATTTCCAGAACTATTATCAAGTGGTCAGGTGCATCAGCAGGTAATCTTTCATCGCTGGAACGACATTTCATTAGTCGATTCAGAATATTATCACTTCGGGTACAAGCTGTGCTAAATTACTATCTCTATTCACTCAAAATGGGGGTAAGTTATTACTGGAACTCCAATATATATTAAAGATTAACAAATAAAACTTTTACGTGATATTACCTTCACATTTTATTAATCCGACTCAACTTATTCCGTTACTTATACTTGATACGGAAGAATTATTTTCAATGCATTAGTGTGCATGACGACGTTTTGAAATATGGAATAATGCGTAACATCTAAAATTGTCCCGTAAATGGTGGTTGATGAGCGTAAGATTATGAGTTTTAACATAGTTCATAAGCTTTTCTAATAAAACATTTTTGATGTGACTTCTGCAATTACTACATCTGTAAAAAGTCTAATATATGAAAAATTCATTAAATTTCTGCTTATTTATCATAAATTTTGAACTTAAAATATTCAGAGTTGTATGTCAAACTTTTGCATTTTGACAAAGTGGGAACTGCAGTTGACTGAATTAGATGCTACATCAGTTCGCAACGATGGTGCAGTCAGTTTACAAGGCGGTTCATCTGCAAATACAGAAACTCTTTCACCAGCTTCATCAACAAACAGTGGCCATGGTGAACGTCAGAAGGAAGTGAGTTCTTGTTTCCATCTAGAATAATTTGTCATGAGATAAATTGTCCTAGATGAGAATGGTTGAATAAACGAATGCAGCATAATTTGGAATTAAAAGTAATGTCTAAAAAACTTTGAATACCATCGGACTTTGTTCACATGCTTTTCTTTGAAAAATTTATTCCAGGTCAACGTGCCAGTTTCTATTTATCAAGCCCAACGTTCCCAGCTTAGCATCCTCCATCATTTGATGTGGTCGGATCGGTTGTGGAAACAGACATCGGCCAAAATGAATAACCTCGAACAAGGTTAGCGATACTACTTGAATTTAGCCTTCAAGAAAATTTAGTAGCTTATCATCATAAGTAATTTGACTCTTAGAAATCCTAAGATATTTCATGTCCACTTGCTGTTCTTCCCGTGTACGTTAATCATTTACATTTGTAATAAATTTTAAAGAGGTTCAAATGAGCATTTAAGATTGATTGCATTTGTGATTTGCCTAAATCAATTTTTTCTCCAGAGATGATGAAACATTTGGACCAAATATGTGGACCATTGACTGTTGACTTAAGCTTATATTCATTATCAGAGTACTTGGCTACAGCAGTAACGTGGCTTCGTATGGAATACCGCGTAGAGAAAGAACGATTATCACCATCGTCATCATTTTCGCAACAGCTGTTGTAAACAGGATTTCCTATAAAGTTTATTTGTGCAGGGTATTGATTTGATGTAGCCCTTGTAATCATTATTCTTTTTTTTTATCACAGTACTTTTTTTTACTTCCCTAATTTTACACATTATTTATGTGGAAAATCCACTCTTCAGATAAGTAGCTACAAGTGACGAGAAATTGTTAAGTTCAAACATTCCATACTTTTATGTTTAGAGAGTTTTTGAGTGGAATAGAACTGAATTGAATGAAAATATTTTAATTATTGCTTCTTTTAATTTATCATATACAAGTACTCCAATCCTAGTCTATGATTCTAATCTACCAAACTTGTAAATCTTTTCCCTTAAACTGAATTATTTTGTATATATAATTTTATTAGATCGTTCGTATAAGATTCCATATTGGAGAAAAGGAGCTCTGTGATGTTACTTTACTCAATTTATGTGCTCTCTTGCAATTCTTCGTATTAGTAAAGAAAAAATGATCTATGCTGATTTTGCCATGTACGAATATCTTGGTATATTCTTGGCTAAAATTATAGTTTTGATACTTTTTTCCACGTTGTGCATGTTTTTAGTTTATATTATTTTGGCGAAAAGTTTGATCTGTATCTTCATTTGCTTGTTGTATAATTAGAATTCTTAATTCTGCACTTATAGCGATGGTTCATGTTATATATATCTCAGAGTCAAATGAAAATTTGAATCTGAACAAAATTATTCAGGTCCAAATTTTATTTTTGTTTTAAAGACGCTTTGTTGCGTAGCCGATTTTAATTCGTAATGCTTAATTTTCGAAATATCTGAATTTTCTATTTCAAATTGATAATGTAAATTATTATACATATTATGCATATTTGCATTCATTCAGTAATTTTAAGCTAGTTGTGAGTCATTGCTTATATTAACTTATTTTTTTGAAATCATGCTGAAATTAATCAAATGCGTCAAAAATTTCTCATAATATAACTGATGTGCTCCTGAAAAACCAAGAATTTGTCTGTATTATTCGAAGATTTTACTCATCATACTTAATTCTAATTTGGATATTAACAAATAGACTGCAAAATTATTTTTCAGAAAAATACTACCTGAAAGTGATATATTAATACTTGACCAAAGACCTGAGGGGTTTTTAAGGGCCACCGATATTTCTCGGTCTGCCACCGATTTCATAAAGCTAATTTACATTGACTGGTCCAGAATTTATAGCTTCTCTTTTTCATTTTTGTCTCATTCTTGTGATATTTTGTAAATTTTTATCGAAATTTCATTCTGGGTATTGGCGTTTCTTGTTCTTTTGCAATTTTCTTATTTAAATTGTGGAAGAGTCGTTTATGTTTTCCATTTCATAATTCGCTTTTTATAACTTTTTCCAACAAATTAAAATCAAAATTTATCTACTATTGCAAAACTTTCTGCAGATGTACTTCGAATAATAAATTCAAATTTTCTTAATTACGGAAGGAATAATTTGTCCCTGACTAGGTGTCTTTTAACAGATAATCGCATTCACTCTTTTATGTTATTTATTTTTTTCTGAATTTATATGTAAGTCAAACAGGATATAGTTGTGAAGGTTTTTTTGACGGGTGATTCAGTTATTTCTGTAGCTTGTTAACATGTATGAAATGGATGGTTATGCGAGATAATCGCGTGTATTCTGAAATGCGATGAACTGTTTGCTTTGTCTTGACCCGTTTTTGAACTTAGCTTTTTATTTTTCTCTATGCAATAGTGCCAACGGTCGATAATATTTCGACTTCAATAGTTTTTTTACTACGATTGTTCGACGCGAAACTTTATGATCATACATTACCAAAACATTTTTTTTTGAGCATGATATTTTTCTAGCAATTGTTTTGGTATTTGTATGCGCATTTGACAGATGTGATAATGTACATGAATATTCAGTGCTTTCATCTATTGTTTCTGTCATTTTTTGAATATTTAATTGAAAATTTGAAGTTTGTATGATGGGAATTTATTGTTGACCTACTTTTTAGAAGTGTTAGATTCTGAGAATTCACCCTGACAATGCCATTCTTTGGGAAGAATTTTGATGGAATAAATTTATATTTTACTTCATACGGTATTATATCACTTCCTCAATTTCTGTTTTATTTTGTGATAATGCAGTGCGGTTCGAAGTCATTCTTGTGAAGGTTCTTTTTTTCCTTTACGATGACGTTGTGTTAAATTCTGTCTTCTTTACTTAAGTATTTCCTCAAATTCCGTTTAACTTATTTCTCACTTTAACCTGGAATATGATATAAATTGTTTGGAATTTGTGTTCTACATTGCTTCTAGCATCATTTCTGCTGTGCCTTGCTGTAGCCTTGAGTCGAATATTCGGAAAATCTTTTCCGCAAAACGAACATATTGAATAAAACAGTTGTAAGGCATAAATTTGAATGTATTTATGGGTTCAATGATCCGCAAATATATTTTCACACGTGTATTTGAGGTTCGTTATGCTTAGTAATAAATGATTAATGATAAATTTAACGTGTGCTTAAAGGCAGCCTTATAAAATCAATTTCATTGTTAGGCAGCTAGAACATAATTTTTACGCTTTCATTCTCCAAGATTAAGCTGAAATAGACGGCGTTGTCAGCATCGTCATCTGTTGGATCCGTCTTCCTTTTGAGTTAAATGGATTGAAAACATTGTTAGTGCTGATTTTAGAATTTGATATATTTACAGGATCAACTAATTCAAAAAGGGGGCAAACATTTATTCACCTGGAAGCTAGCGGTATGCAGGAAAACTTTTGGATTCACGAGATTTTGGAAGTTCGAGGGTCAAGAAATTCAAGAGAGAAAAGATGAAGGCGTAGTATTGCAGACGTAATTTCCAGTACATTGAAATAATAGTGATGCATAATATTCTAAATCAATTAATATGAAGTTTGCATATGAATGTTCTTTTTGAAGAAACACCTTAGTTGAATAAATTTTGGAAGAAAACGGAATTCGAAAAAGAGTTTACATTTAAGAATTCTCTTATCCATGGAAATTATCGTTTTGGACTTGATGAATTAGAAAATAAATTATCAAATCTTTTATTGCTACGACGGCAACAAGTGATAGTGTTGCTTAGTGGATAATAAATAGTAGTAGGGAATCACTAGAAGTTCTGACAATAGTAAAGTCAAAAAACTGGATACAATGTCAATCCAATAGATAAGGACCGTGACGACAACGGGAAAATTTATGCAATGTAAGGCTGGGACGGTCGCGAAATTACAGCTTTATATTTTGATAACTTTAGATATTCGAGCAGAAATTTTATTCATTGAGAACAATAGGCCCTACCAAAGATTTAAGAAACTACATAAATAATAGAAAAATGTAATAGAAAGAAGCCTACGAAAAACACTCAAGCAGTTATAAGGAAAGTTATGATCGTTTTTCGAAATTGTTTCAAGAATTCATGGAATCACAGTATATGGTTTTTCTTTTTTGGGATCATTTTATGCCCATATTCCTTTCTTCTTTATTATTTTACATGTATCTTTTGTTAAAATAGGTGAAAGAGAAAATATTCGGAAATAAAACAGAAAGCAATTCAAGAAACAATGTATTTGTAATGCTTTGAACTTGTATTTACAATCCACATTTTATAACTGCCGATTATAGACCACTTTTTTCACTATAACAAAGAAAACAACAAAAATTAATAGATATACACACCATAATGTACTGGTACTAAAAATGCAGGGAAGATTTGTTATATCATTTTCAATGTTTTTTTTAAGACATGAATTTCAATTTCTAAGCGATTTTCATTATCAGCTTATTTTTTGAAGATTCTCGGTAGAGTTATCAAAATCCCGTAAAATTGCTCTTTTTTCCAAAATTATCTAATTCCATTTGATAGCGCATTCAAGAGGAAAGGAATAATTAAATTTATATCAAAGAGGGATTAAATTCTCTAACCTTTTGAATTTCCGCTTTTATCTAAAGGAACAATCAGGTACCTGGGATGAAAACCCAACTGCAATGTACCAAACACACATTCATATGACAAAAACTTTTCTATTTATTTGTATGAAAGTTTGAAATAATGCTGAAGACTTTTCACTCCTCGGCACCCTCATCGTTCACTTCCTGCTGCTGAACCATTTGTTGGGCATGTGGTGGCGGTACACCCAACTGCATCATTCCACTGGTTGGAACACCTTCAACAGTTGCCATTATTGGCATTTTCATAGGTGTTATGGTTTGCACTGGTGTTCCCTTGTAGTTCCGCATTTCCTATAAATTAAAATTCACAATTAATATTGTTAAGTTAAATCAATTACATTTTTGTGCATTGTTTTTTGAAATCCACCCTATTTATCGCAATATGAAGAATATAAGCAAATGATCAGATAACAAGTTTATAATGATCGAACAAGCAATCATACTTGCAAAAGTTTTTCAAAATTTTTATTTTTCATTTTACGTCATCAATATAGCAAGATCTAATACAATAAGATTTAAATTAATGATAATACCTCAGCGTATCGTTCTTTATCTTCCAGTGCTTTTCTTTCGTATACAGCTCGTTCTTCTTCACCCAGCGCTTTCCAGAATCGACCCAATTCTTGAGCTACCTGGCCAACTTTCCACTCAGGATGTTGTTGCTGTACCTCAGGCCGCTTGTCATGGGAAAAGAAAAAGAAGGCGGATCTGAAATGCATATTAGAGTCATTCAGATTTTGTTCTGTATCTTAAAATCTAAATTTACAGCAAATATATTTTCGAATTTAAAGCAATATTTAAAGTCCATTCAGATTTTCTTACTGGAAGATTAAATATCAACTTACAAGGCTCGTTTTGGTGCATTTGGATCTTTCTTAACACGTTTTCGCTTGCGTAACGCATCCTCTCCACCATATGCAGCAACTTCAGCCTGATAGCGTTCTGCATCTTTTTGTGCCAACTCAAAGAACCTTCGTTTTTCATCGTCAGACATGGTCTTCAATTAAAGCAATTAACACAGATAAAACATTGCAAATACGAATGCCATTTTTTATTTAAATTACTTAATATAATAAAAATTACAGAATTTTCTGATACTTACCTCTGGCGATACTGTCAAAACCAGTATTTTCAAAGCTTCTTTTAAAAGAACAAAAATTCTGTAGATCAGCAAGTTCAAGTCGATCAAGCAATCGATTACAGTTTCAAATAATTCCGAGTAACTAAACAACTATCTCTGACGCATTTGGTTAAATAAGCATGCTTTATCTCTCAGGATTCATATCATGCTTCTCCAGAGATTTATTCTTTTAGTTACCCTTACTTTGAGGTGTTCCGGTAGAGATAGAGAGGTTATAAAAAAAGGGTTACCTTCCACTTCTCTGAGCACTTTTTGCTTATTTCAGTCACTTGAACGTTTTCATTTGGATATTTCTTCTTATGTTCTTCATAACACATTTTCACAAAGAAACCATACGGTGACGTCTTGCCACGCACTGGCGGTTTCGCCGATTCTCGCATTTTATTTTGACCAAAAATGATTGCTAAAATTTTGAAAAGTTGAAGTTTTTTCTTAAAGAAATGAAGCAAAATGTATTTGAGACAAAGCTCCTCGCCTGGCATACGCAAATACGGCAATAATTTGAATAGGAACAGAATTAAAATTAAACCATTAAATCATTTTAAAGGATAAAAAACCAGTATATATGATGAAAATTTTCCGCTCAAACATTTGCATAAAATCAACAGAAAAGAAAATGAATTTCCTTTTCTCATTCTAATTGGAAGTATACGAGATTCCATCATTTTCGATAATCTCACTTTCTACTTGAATTTCTTATCTTCGTCAGTTCGTGTTTTTTTAGATGCAAAATGATTAATACTACCAATAGGCGGCTTTGTCGCAGTTTCGTCACTGTTAATGTGTAATAATATATGGGAGTCAAAGGTCAAACATTAAAAGCAATCTGACATTTCCATGAAGTCACTACCACTGCGACAGACTAAGTTTGAGAGACGTACGAGCGAGCTAATGATTGATTTGTTGGCTAAATTTTTGAACAGTTGAACGTTATCGATTCAAAGACCTTTGAGAGAGTTCAATTTTTAAAATTATCATTATTTTTCAACAAAATCTATACAAATACTTCTCGTAAATGATTAGAAACTGATAATGAAAAAAAGTGATTGAAAGCCGATTCTGATCAAACTAACTGCATCTTACTTAAGACTGAAGTTGATCAAGAGAAGCAAACAGATCTTTTGATAACAACTTAACTAATTCACTTAACTATCTTCTGATCCAAAGATTTCTCCTCTCTTCAACAATCTTATGAAACTAAAATTAATGTTCTCTTTATAAGTACCACTTGTTTTTCATTTTTGCTAATTTCCTGGAGTTTCAAAATTTTTTAAATCTAATACAAATTTTACAGTAATTTTAAAACTAAAGCACTGATTCTAGTTAATCAAGAAAGATGTTAAAATTGTAGTGTTCGATGCTTAAATTAAAATGCTGGAAAGAGACGTACAGCCCACACATTCGCAAATGATATATTAGTCGCAAATCTGTTAGTGATAGATTTCAATTTTAAACCTTCGAAAGGAATCAGAAAAAAATTATTTGAACTAATGGTCAATTCCATGCTGCATCAACTGAATTAAGCTTAAATGAGTGAAAGATATCTCCAGGTTTCACTCCGGAAATCGTAGCCTCTACAATGAAAACGCGGAGTCGTCCGCTCACGTCAATCTTAACACTTTCATATTCAGTTCTTTGTTAGTTCATCTTCCTTTTTCAACTTTCCAAACAAAAGGAATATTGTCAAAGGAAGGGAGCCTGATTTCAGCGAGCCTATCTTTTTGGCTGCGTACTAATTTCAATTTATCAAATTTCAAATAGCATAGACACATTAATGATAATAATAACAACAATGTTTTGTTGACAGGATGATTGGACCACTGAACTTTACATTATCCTTACAGACAACGAAAAAGCAATGTTCACATCGTCGTGAACTTCCTGATACTCACATTAGGAGAACATCGATAGGTGGGATAAAGACTTCCTCCCACTTTCCATTACCCGGAATTCTCAGATATCTGTATTTCCTACTTCAAACAGAAGTGAGCAAAGTTTATTAAATCCAAGATAAAAGTAAGAAACTTTGCAGATCAGTCCGATATTTCTTTGTTAGGCTCTTTTTACTTGTACCAAGTATGGGCGCTTTTAACCAATGATAGCAGCATTCGGACAATAAGTAAGGAGGAAACTTTTCCAACAACTTCTAGAAATATCAGAGGAGTTCAACACTGAATAAAAATACTGCTCACAAATAATATTAATTTAAACAATAATTTCACGTAGGATTCAACATTTTATAATGCATTTCGGAAGTTGAAATAGGATGTCAAATATAGCGGTCAAAGCTCTATCCAATCATCAAATGGGCCTATTTTTGTATCAGTAGTACCGTTTTAACGTCTTATCCAAATTTAAACATATCCGCGGAATTAACGTATGAATCTAGCCCCTCAACTCCAAGTCCTCCTGGAATATTTTCACGCGCCCTAGCAAGCTTATGCTTGACCTCTCTCTGACCTCATTTGGTACATCATAAGTTATAATAAATATGCGAAATCATCATTACAATGATGAAAGATAGGTGGAAGAGAGTGATGAAATAGCATGGCGAACGAGGAGAAGAAGCGAATGCATGGTCGGAGAATGCAGAGGATGGGGCTCTGCCAACGAAGGCCATGTCTGCCCCGCGATGCTCCCAACCACAGCACACACACAATGGGTGGCTTTCTGTCTATGCATGTGTGTGTGTATGTGTGTGTGTATGTATGTATGTATGTGAGTGTGCATGTCTGCATGTATCTGCGTACATATGAGTGTATATATCTGTATACATATATATGTGTATGTGTGAATGCTTGTGTTTGTATACACGTGTATGTGGTGCATATGTGTGGATGCATTTTACGTGTATGTGTGTGTATGTATGCGCGAGAATGTGTCTGTGCCCTCGTCTGTCTTCCCTTTCTCTCTTTACGCAGTGGTGGATCGATACATCGAACGCACGCAAAACGATTTCACGCTGCGCGTCAATAACTCCACACTTCAAATTTCCGCCTAGTTGCTAATGGTATGTTTCTCTATGAAATTGAATATTTCTCATCATTTCAACAATTCTCGCTTCTGTCACTTTCTCTCACGTCTTACGTCTAAGCTTTCATTCGCGTTGATACTGAGGAGGTGAATTGGAATGAAGTAGATATTGCCTAGCAACCATCACTCACAATTGACAGATCTGAGGCAGTACTGGTCACGTTGATACACGTGTATTTTGATTCAGTCTTTCGGATTTATTTCATATTGCTGATTTGGACAACAGTGAAATGTAATAAAATGCATTTAAGAGGGCTTATGATGACGGGCGAGAAGGAATTAAGACGAGAATATCCTCTGCACTGGGCTGTCTTCCGGAATGATTATGAGAACTTGATGGAATTGCTGGAAGAAGAGAATACGGATGAAATCCTTGACAAGCTCGATGTAAGAGGTCAGGAACCGATCAGAAGTGATATTGTACAACCCTCACTCATTCACTCCGGATTTGAGTTCAAAAATTATAAAGGAATTAATGAAACTGTATTTTAATGAATCTACTGAAACAGTTATTCGTTTTTTCTTTTAAATGATTCCGTTTTTTGTGAAATTAATGAGCCTTGATGAATGCAAAAGATTTATCCATCTATGTTAGCATCAAAAATTACTTGAATTTTCACTTTTCAGGCCGCACACCTTTGATGTTAGCCGTTACTCTTGGCCATTCTGAATGTGCTCGAGCTCTATTAGAAAGAGGAGCCAATGCATCTATCCAAAATGCAGGTACATTAATCATCTGATGTTAGCAAGACGAATCAAGTTGGCGTGCGAGCTTCACATCTAAAATAAGAAAAGGGTCAAGAAAGACTTTGCTCACTTAAGGATCGATGTGCCATAAAAAATGGATTTTTTGGTACCCTCTATTCGTATCACTGCGAACCCATTGATTCCACGTCCTTCACTTATGCAGATATGTGGTCGCCAAGTCATGAAGCTATTTGTGCCGGCAATAGTGATCTTTTGCGATTAATTATCCAATATCGCGATTACCAGCGAGCTTTGCAAACAAGTTCTGCAATGGAACGTTTACTCACTCTATTGAAGGTGGGAAATAATTTGCAGTAGCATAGGAATGGCTTATGTAATCTTAGTAGTAACATAACAGATTTTCTCCACTTTCAGTGTGCCCGATCACATTTCATTTATAAGAATATCTACAGTTTAATCAATTGGAACTAAGTTATGCCATCCTTATCACTTTATTTGTTACATTTGTCAACAGTAAGCACTTTCAAATTTAATTAATTGAAATAAGGTCTCATTTTTAGGAAACAAGCGACTTTTATGCAGAAATGAGTTGGGAATTTACTAGTTGGTTACCATTTGTTAGCAAAATGTGTCCTTCTGATACGTATAAGGTATCCTTTACTTACGTTTTAAAACAGAGTTAGTGCACACTTTACGAAAAGTTATATTATGATTAATGTTATAAAAAATCTGAAATGCTTTCTGTTATAAAAGGGTAAAGTGGGAGTGAGGTTGAACTTATCATTCTCAGAGTCGTTGATAAAGCTTTGTTTTAATTATTAATAATGCGTTTGGTGTTTTGTTAAGTTTCTTATCATTTGAAGTGGCATTTAACCTAAGAGTTGTTTGGATAAAGATAATTTTGTTGCAAGAATATTTTACGCTGTTCAAAAACTATTTTCAAGTTAATGATGTAGTATTTAATAATGTGCTAATAATGTTCAATTTTAAATTATTTACCAACAAGCACTTTCAATTTATTCGTTTTATCATCCTATAATAGTAATTATGCAGATTTACAAGCGTGGTTCAAATGTTCGAATTGACACAACACTCGTTGGTTTTGATATAACGTCAAATTGGAAACGTGGCAATCAGTCCTTCATATTCCGTTTTTCTGATAACTGTCAAGCGCAACTGATTGTTTTAGATCATGATAGTAAAACGGTAGGTTCATTGTTAAGTCTTGTTCTTTTATTTCGGAAAGAAAAGAATCAAGTTTCATTCACTTTTAGAGATCAAAACTGTTATATATATAGTTTATAATTTTATTAAACTTTTGCAACTTTCTTAAATTTATACAAAGCAATGCAGTATACGTGGTAGTTTGAAATCAAAAAAGTTTGGTTAGCTGATATATATATATATATATATGAAACTCTCACTTATATCTTAAAATCAGATGTTAAATATCAATGTTAATGCTTTTTAGGCTACTGTTCGTACCATGGACTCACAATGCACTAATGATTTCAAAGATTTTGTTCCACCTGAAGAAGCTGTTTATTCACGAATGACATCACCTGTTGAAACTACTTTCATTGATGTAGAGAAAATCGGGTTTGTATTACAAGAAGCGTTTTTTATAACATCTCAGTTTTTTCCTGCTGTTTTAAGGATTATTAGTAAATGGTAATTGTTTCTTTACAGATTTGAAAGATCAAAGGGTGGTGGTCTCTTCTCTTGGTTAACGTCTTCAGATCGTGTGGAACAAGTGGAGGGATATGAATGTAAAGTATGTATGCTTATTGATTGCCTGAAAAATATTGGGAAAACCTTAAAATAATGATATTTGAAGATGTTTTTGAATAATGAAATGGAAGTAAATGCGTGGTCGTATTGAAATTAATAAGTATTACTGTTCTGGAGGTAGACGTTTTTCTTCAACATTTATGAAAAATTGAAGCATTTCAAGGTTTTTAATGCGAGTAATGTTGACATAGTGACGAAGACGCGGACGGAGCATTTGCTGGAAGAAGATAAGGAAAGGTTAGTTTATAAATCGAATGTCTATTTTATTGTTTGGGAAAATGAGCACAAAAAGATCTTAGATGATTCTTTAAAAGGTGTCATAAAGTAAATTAATATTTCTAGAAATAACTATTTCTTCATTCAGCATAAGAAAAATTTATTTCTTAGAAGATACCGTTTAATATATAATTAGCGTAGTCCGAATTTTAATGCCACAATGATCAATTAATTGCAGATTCCGGCGTGAAGAACGTGAAAATCCTTTGCACACTGTATTGAAATTGGCTGAAAAGTATCAGAAATGTACTAGCGAAATGAGACAGTCAGGAAATGATGTGTATTGTGGACTAACACCGCAACAATATTTGGATAAGAATTATTCTATGAATAATCGCGACATTGGATTACCAAAACAGGTTCTTTTTTTTTTGAAATATTTCACATGACAAGGAAGGAATCATTTCTGTTTTTGAATTTTCGTTAAAATTTTGCCTTTAACTAGTTCATGTTATGATGATTAAAACATAAGGTAATATTGATGCCATGAAGTTTCTGATGTGACAATACTCATTTCCTAAGAGAGGTTTGATAATTAGGGACTCCATTTATCTTTTATTTTTTCTTTACTTTTCTTCCTTTAAACTTTTATTTTGGGAAATGAAACGTGTTTTCTAAAGACGGAAAAAATTTTGCGGATAACAAGTGGTTATGAAATAGAACACGTTACAGTTTGGCAAGTGTTTTGTAGAACCTAACTTATCGAGATATTCTAATTTTCTTATCTTGCATGTGACTTTAGAAGATGTTAAATTCTGGTATATCCCAAATTTTATGCAAATATAAACACTATTTTTGTAATGCGTTTCTCCTTTTTAGAGGATATGGTTGCATTTTCCTTATTTCGTTTGTTCTCACTGAATGAATTTAAAGTTTGAAAAATTCTTCTGATGCAATATTATTACGGCGTAATTTTTTGTTAAAATATTTTTTTTAGGTGACGAAGAAAACTAGTTCATTTAAAGCTACTTTATGGCTTTGTGACCATTACCCACTCGATTTACAGGTGAAATTTTTGGGATGAATTACGTAACACCTTTTTGGTCGTATATTTTTAGTCCTTCCAGAGCTTGAACCTTCTTCTAATGTTCTAAAGAGTTACGCTTCTAGAGAATAATTTTTTTTTAGCTTTGAAATTTCAGATTTCACTTAGATAAGCGTTAAATTTGCTATTCTGAACTATGTTTTTCATCTTGAATTGTTTGCTTTAGGAAACAAACAATATAGTAATAAAATCATATTGCGTAATATGGAAAATCGAATTTATTGTTATTGTTATCACTTGACATTTTTCCGCCTTTGATTTCGGTATTCCAGGATCAAGTGCTACCAATTATTGATCTAATGGCTGTAAACAATGCTCACTTCGCTCGGCTGAAGAATTTTATCCAACTGCAGCTGCCAGCTGGTTTTCCTGTAAAAATTGAAATTCCGCTATTTCATGTTGTTAGTGCACGAATCACATTTTCGGCTGTAAATATACCAGAACCTCATGTTTCCTATAATGCTTCATCGAACGAAGTAAGTTTTACTGTAATTCTTATGTGAAAGTAATTTCCAGTTACTATTTTCAGAATAGAACGCATTAGGATATTGCACTGGACATGATAAATATTATAAACATTATAAGTAAATTTTTACGTTTTCAGGTAGAAGTCGATCAGGCGACTTTCGAAATCCCTCAATATTATCGTTCCCTGAACAGCAGCGATTATAGCTTATGTATAAGCGGAAATATAGCCACACGTGAAATGAGTTCCAATGGAAATCTTCCAGCAAGATGTTAGTTCGCTTTTCTCTCATTAGTTACTCGATTCCTAAATCAATATTCGAAGCGATTTAGGCCTTTTGTTCCATATTACTATTTGGAATATAAGGCAGGATATTAACTGCTTTAAAAATAAGAACTATCGATGTCATGCATTTGAATGGTTCTGGAAAATGTTCCAGACTGTTTCAGATTTGGTGATTATAAATCCGTTATTATTCTGCGGCGGCATTGGTTAAAAAAATGTATTAATTTTTAGAGGTCTTTCCACTTCAAGTATTTCCCATTTCATAACAGGAATTGAATTGAATTGTTCATTTGGATATTTGGACATTATAGACATATCAGAAGATGAACTGTATTTGCAATTTGCACTGGAACAAAGTATGTGCAATGCAGCAGGTCCACGAAGAGGAAGTGATAATAGCTGTTTTGAACCGTCTGTAGGCAATTTCTCAAATTGGCATGAAGACAGAGATTTAGCATATGCAATTGGAGAAAGTATACGAACGCTTCGTTTGGAACAGCTGATGAGGGGAGGTACTACAACTGCCGATGATATTAATACTACAGAGCATCAGACTTTCATGGTACTCTTCAATTTTTTAGTGCTGGCTAGTGCTTTGTATGCATAATTTTTTTGTGCTAGAATGGAATTTAAATATCTTGTGCACTGCGCTAATTAGGCATCCATATTGATTCAGAAATGACATCTGGTTCATTTTAAATTTTTAGGACGACGATATAGAGCTTGCAATACGGCTATCGCAGAAAGAAGAGGAAGAAAGACTGAAAGCATGTGAAGAACAAGAGGAAGAGCTAAAACGTATTATACAACTATCTCTCATTGAGAAATGATATTATTTAATAGTAGTTTGGGATTCGGTTTAAGCTCTTGATAATTGTTGATAAATATGATGATCACCAGAATCTAGTCGGTCGAAGTTTTCATTAAGCAAAGTTTTCTGAAGTATAAATGAACCTTATGTTTATATTTAATGTTTTAATAGAATTTCAAAGGAAGAGTAATTAAAATTTCTTTATTATTTCATCTTTGAATTTTAATATGAGCATTTCCTTTCTCTCATGATTTTTTTTCTTTTCAACCGCGTTCAGTAATCTTTTATATATTTTCAACTTTTTGCTTATTATAGATTGGTTTTTAAGTTTCAAATATTTCTATAAATTTTTATAGGCAGACTGGTAGAATATATTTATATATGAGTGTGATTATACAGATAAGTATATACATATACGCATATTCATCTTTATCGCTTTAAGTAAATTGATTTTACTATTAATATAGTTTTTGCATTAAGTTATTTAATCACAAATTACAGTGTTTGGTTTGTACTGGTTTCTTGTCCTTATTTCTCTAATGAATCGCTTTTATAATCACATTCTTGAACAAAGAGGTAGAATTCCGAGAATATCTTATGGAAGACGGAAAACCATTATGATGATTGACTATTAAAGATTTTTCTGACAGTTGTGGTGGTAGTAACTTTTTTAATATAAATAGGAAAGTCTATATATTTCACAATATTATTTCCACCAGTTCACACGGATGCTAGATAAAAGGTCTTGGCTTCTGCTACGGGAAAAGTTTTATATATTTATTGATCAGATTCTCAGTCCTAAATGCTTGTACAGTCACCTTAAGCAAATATTTTCTTATTAGTAATCACTTTGGTAGCGGTCCTGTAGATTATCATTGGATTCATCTCTTCTGTGGATAGTAATTTAGGGTCAGCCAGATTACTGATTAAAAGTTAACGATTGCGCCAAATGAAACTTTAAGTATTTTCGGTCTAGCTGTCTGACTAGCAGATCTCAGAGTAATAAAACTCATCTCATTTTCGTTAGAACCAGATTTGTTGAAATAAGTTTGGATATATAATTATGGTATGCAAGAAAAATTTGCCCAAGTGAAATTGCCCAACGTCGGGTTGGATTTCGTAATCGTTGGCCTGAGACCATAGTAATTTCATTGAGATGTCGAGTAGAAAAATAATAAGCTACCTTGATATCTTGTGCAATGCAGGAGCTTTGTCGTTATTCAATGTGTGCTGCGGTAATTTGAGAGAGGCGTTGATTTCTATTCTTTTTAAGACTGTTATTTGGGGCCTTCTTCACTATTGAACATTCCCTTAATCCCTCTTTTGTTCAAGTCATTAATTTACAGTGTAAATTCGAAATCTTAAGTGACTTGAATTTACATAGTAGAATTGATTAAAATGATTCATAAATGGCTTTTCAATTTTTCTTAAGATATTTTCAGCCAAGAAGTGTTTTAGACTGTTATAAATTAATTCTGAACAAATTTGAAACAATGGCTGATGAATCGCAAACATCAGGAGGAGCTACTGGTAATAATAATTCAACTTCCGGACCAGCACCGGCTTCATCCTCCGAATATATCAAATTGAGGGTTGTAGGACAGGTACAATTCATATTGAATAGCACATAATCCAAGAATTAATACACATTAAAAACATTTTTAATTTTTATTGAAGTCCGACTTTATCGTAGATTCCTTAATGTTGGTAATGTTGTATTTAGGATTGAGCTTTCAAACCTAGTTTATTTTAGGACTCAAATGAGGTGCATTTTCGTGTGAAATTTGGCACAAGTATGGGGAAGCTGAAAAAATCTTACGCAGATCGAATGGGTGTCGATGTCGGTTCACTACGGTTTTTATTTGATGGACGGCGAATCAATGATGAAGACACTCCTAAAACACTGGAAATAGAGGAAGATGATATAATTGAAGTTAGTTGATTTCATTTTTGGAAAAAAGGAAGGCCTAACCTATCAAACCTTTCCTTCTTAATAAGCATGGTTTTGTCCAGCGATATTTTTTAAATGAAGACGATCTCTTTAGAAAATAATCTCTGCTTATTTGTTCCTAGCTAAATACAGTCATCATCAAACATTACATTTATTATTTTTGATTATATTCTTTTTAGGTCTATCAAGAACAAGTTGGTGGTAACTTTGTCCATTGAAAACGTTTCGTAATCTGTCGAGGTATTGGTCTCTTCTTTGTGTTCTAATTTCCTTTTTTTGTATGGAGCATTGTTACTGATTTCGTGGAAATGTGTCAGTTTTAACTTGAAATTTGTTATCTCCAGTTTAGCTACACAAAATTATATACTTTGCATTTTTTCCTTTTTCTTATAACTTCTCATTTTCAGGTAGGTAGACATTTATTTTCTATTTATTTGTTCATTTCCCTTGTGCAATCGGGATGTGAAGAAATCTTTGGAGAAAAAGCAAACCTTCCAAGAAACCTTTCTTATCAAATTTTGAACTACAAAATTAATGAAACTTTTTCTTCTACTTTGTTGCTCTTTTGGTATTTATTCCTTTTTTATATTTCTCCTTGCTCCACAAATTTATATCAAGACTACCTAATCGAATTCAGGTAACAATGTGAATGATTACATAAGTATAATTGAATTTCCTCCACCAGTATTGTTAAGTAGTTTCTCTTGCATATCATTTTGTTGCCATCTGTAGAGCTGAAAAGTTTTTTGATCTTTCTTCTCTTCATGTTGTATCAAAGCATGAATGAAGAGATGTTGGTCCATAGAACAACTATATTTTATAAGTATTGTATCACTTGGTGTTTCTGTTTCATAGTTATTAAAGCTTCCTTTAACTTGATATCAAATCTTAACTGCACCAGAATGGTGCAAGTATTATTGTCTTCATGCTTTTTATTATTAATATGAAAAACATTTAAAAAGTAATTGTTTGTTTTGAAGTGAATAAACTAAATTTTTTGAAGGAAATTTTTTTTTCACTTTGCCTCTGCAGAAAACAGTTACTACAACATAATTTTTTGTCTAATTCGCAAATATAGTATTTTCCTTTCATTGGTTTATAAATGATGGTATTTGTGTTTTTTTAAAAGAATGCAAATGGTATGTGTGATTAAATTAAGAAATATTGAGCAGTATCGTTTATTATGTGTGTGTAAAGTGCTAACTCATCTAAAATTTGGAATGTATTTTACATATTTCACGAAAATTTTTATTTTTGGAGAACGTTGCACAGTCAAGATGGAAATTACCAATAACAGTAGGTGTAAAAGATAAAAAAATGCAGAAGTAAATAGTTAAATGTTGATCAAGGTTAAAATTAAGAACAAATAATACTAGTTGTTTAACTTACATTTGAAGTTCAATTTAAGGAAGCTTCAGGTCTATCGCCAGAAAGACCTCCAAGAACAGAAGTTAGCAGTCGAGTGATGTGAATAAACAATTTTTTGGAATGCTGATAAACAAATAAGGGCGGACAGCTCAATGAATCAATAATTAAAATCAGGGGAAAAAATTTTTGGTACAAGGTTTAGTAGTATTGCTGAGCTACATATGATTTTGTGTGCAACATTTAGGCGGCAAAGTATTCGATTGGAATCTCGACATTTTTTTTTGAAATTATTTCAGTTGGAATAGTGATCTTGTTGCTCATTGATGAATTATGAAATTCAATCAACTGGTATCATTTTATACCACTTGCTTAGTGGAAAAGTTGCAAAAATAGTCTTTATCGATGAGATAAAGCAGGGACATCTCATTTGCCTACTAAGATAATTTTGAGGGATAAGAGAAAAGCATTTCAAAGATAGAGAATTTATCATTGTTAATTCGTTGCTTATCCAGAGAAGGCAATTAGAAATATAGCAGAGATTTGAAGTATTCTCGGGATAATTTTATATTTCAAAAATTCTTGTCTTCAACTGAACGTTTCCATTTAAAATATACCACCGATGTCAGCATATACAACTTTCGTCGCAAATTTTCCCTTCAATTAAATTTGAAAAAGAAATTTGTGATCGGCTCATAAGAGTGTGCAGAGTTGTAATTTAGTAATAATTATTCTGTCGTGAATTTTCTTGATTGATGTTAAAGTATGTCAAAAAATGATCGAATATAGTTGACATTCATGAATGATTTCAGTTTAAATTATTAATACTCTTATAAAAATGTAAATAATAATGAAAGAATTTTTGCATTTTCATTTCTCCTGCTTCCTCATAACGATGACCTGCATTATCTATCATTTCACTAGTTAATTAAATTGAAGTTACAAAGAAAACTCATTTAATTATGCGTAATTTGCAGTATTTTAAATGATTTTGGCTGAAAATGGTCAATAAATTATTGAAAAAGCTTTTTCGATAAGGTCTAACTTGAATAAAAATTTTTTCGATAGTTTTTTTTTCTCATTTAATGATCCTTTTTCGCTTCATTGGATACATCACGTATTTGATGACATCGTTTATGACTCACTGATTCATTCTAGTACGATTGCGCTGCCGGTTTTTCCTTCCGTTCTGAATTACTTACTTCTCAATCTTCAGTTAGTTTACTTTACGGATAATAAACCCTTTTCAATCGTGAAACAATTTCCATACATTTTTCTGTTTAATTTGATATAGAATTATTCCTCAAGAAAAGGAGTTCATGTTGGTGTGTGTGGGCATTATCAGCGAATAAACGTATGTGTCAGCGAGTGCTACGCTTTGCTTCGTCATGTTGCACACGTTTTACGCATAAGGACAATGCGGATGTTAATCTCAAAATGTTACAGTTCAGGCTCTCACTTTCTTAAATTATCTATTTAAAAAATTCACGTTAGATGACTCCCAATTTCGTGTTAATAACATTTGTTCGTGTTGATAACATGGAGTGCCTTTTTGAAATACTTCTAGAATAATAGGTCAAATATTAGAAGCATATTTTCATCCAATTTTCCCCTACTCTGCATACTCCATTTCTAATTTTGATTCCATTTATTTTTTCATCTTTGTTATCTATCACACCTAATTAGACCATATCTTTTAAAACTAGCATGCTAAAGGTACAACTGAACCTTTCTTTTAAGATTTTTTCAATCAAGTAATTTCATTTGTTGACTAATGACTGTCTGATAAACATCTCTAAAGATTTGGCTGTTTTTGATGATTTTTTTAGTAAAGCATAGCTTAAAATTCAAGATGGAATTGGATGTTCGATATTGTAATACAATTGGAAAAGAGTTTCCTCTAATATTTCGATTACAATTATTTGAATAACTTAAATGGAAATGGAAAATATATTTCATAAAGTAGTAAAACTGAGTATTTAGTTTTTTAAATTTAAAATATTCCGATAGAATGAGTAGAGGAAGTGAAAAATTAATGAAATAATAGAATAGAAGGATGAAATGAAGAACTCGTTCTCGGTGAACACGTCGATCTCATCGAATGAAAAACAAAATCATTTTGGTAACTCTTATTTTGGAAATGAATTCTTTCTTTTCTTTCTTTCAATTTTGTACCGTTTAATGAAAGCAAAAAGACAATTAGTAGCTAAGAAAAAAGAATCCGCAAATTAGTTACCGGCACTTTTACGCTCAGTTCCTTATTTCCTCTTTCTACATTCAGTTTTTTTCATTAACATATCTCTTGCATTTTCTTGACGGCAAACTGCGTGGTGAATAGTGGCACCATCATCACCTTTTGCACTTCTCGCCAAATATGCAACTTCATCCAAGCGCATATTGTCGAAGGACTTCGCTCAACTCAATCAATTTTGAAAAGTGAGCAAATGCCCCCATGCACATTGTTTTCATTTTTCTTTTTCGGAGTTTATTTACAAACAATTTTTATTAGCCATAGCTAATTTTTTAGCTCATATTTATCATTTATATCATTTACCTTACACAATATTACTTCACCTATACTTACTTAATGCTAATTATTTTATTCATTACCAAATGATAAATTGTGAAAAATGTTATTGAAAAAATGGTGTGATATGCAGAAGAGAGTACGTATGAACGAAGAAAGGCTTGCTTGTCATCTTAACAACTCTAATCATTTATCACTGATGCAATCGTTGACATAGACCGTGAAGAATGTCTCGCCACATTTCATTTAATTTTATGAAACATTTTCATTGAAATGCATATACTAAAATAGGCAGATTTGCATTTGGAGAAGCTTTGTAGTTCCAATATTGATAGTGTGTTTAGCGCATTTCTTATCTTTTTTTCATTCCATGCTTTTGTTTTTCTTTTCTCACTTCTCTCTTACTCTTTCCTCGCTTTTATAAACTATATTCTTTTACTTATGAATTGAAAATTTCATCGAATTCGTTGAAATGTTTTTCTTTGCTTTCAATATTTGTACTGTAATTACTATTTATCGATCACAGAAGTCTATTTAGTCATAAAAAGAAAAAGGGAAAGAAATTATAAGAAGTCTCTCGTGATTTTGAAGATAACCGAAACTCTCTCGCTGTCTATCTGCAGAATCTGCAACTTCACTTTACAAAATTTTCATTCTAATTCCCTGTTCTCGTTAATTCGTGCTGAATAAATAGCCAAAAACGTCTATTCATACATCCAATCAATACTGATAAAATTACCATCAAATTGCATACTTTTAAGTAGCGAAAAAGTTTTACTGTAAAAGTTATCAGCGAAATAGGAAAATGAAAAAGACCACAATTAATTTATACTTAAAAACTTAATTCAAAGATAGCGCTAATTAAACCATTGGCTTTTCAAAAGTAGTACGGATTTTGAAGTATTTTATTCTTTCTGTCAAACAAAGAAGAGAGGTCAAGTTTCAGCAGCTAAAGAGATACAAAAAGAGTGAAACCGGTCGCTTTGTTGTCACAGTGACTGTCACTAAAATAGTTCAATGTAATTGGCAAAAATGTCTGATATTATTTGTTTTTTTTAACGAGTGATGTTGATAGATTATCTTTTCCAAATTTGAAACGTTCCATTCATGTTTACGCCATTATTCATTTCACGTAATATATACCGATGTGTCATTCAACTATCATTGTATTAATAAGTCCAAAATAATTCATAAGCGATACTTTTATTCACTTTAACTGAGAAATATGATATTGAGTTTTTCTTCTCACATTTATTGCATATTCATTTTCTAAAGAGAAATCTCGTAGGAAAATAATTATTTCGGTGGAAGTAAACTGATATTTATTTTTTGACATTGTCGTATTTTATTTTATATAAACTGCGACAAGAAAATCAATCGTTGAATATTTGAATAGTACCATGATTTTAATTGTTTTTTCAAGTGATTTCTTCTCGCCTACGGAAAGAGATGAAGGGTGGAAATACCTTCTCTCTTTATACCTTTCTTTTTCCTCTTCTTCTCTCTTCTCTTTCAGATTTTCACATCAATACAATTTCCATATTTTACAAAAGCTCCGTAATGTATGCTTCTATCCTGATCGTAATGCACGACAGCTGGTAGCTTTATTTCTCACTTTTTTTATTTCTTCTCATTTATACAAATGATACTGCTGTGCATTTCTATTCATAGCCTTTGTGAGATCATTTTTCTTCCAAAATTCTGATTGTCTCTAAACAGACAGAACTGGCAACTTCACTTCATTTGATTTCGTTATCTGAATAGAGAAAGGAGAGAGAAGAAGGAAGAGGAAGAAATATCGTTAATAAGAAGTCGTTTAAGCTTTCATGATTGAGTGTTTTGAATAAGAAACTTTTAAAATGAAACTCAGTGTATAAGTGAGAATGCTAGCAAACATTAATAAAAAGGAGAGGAGAGAGTAAATCAAGAAAAATACCGTAATGTTTATTCTTTTCAACATAAAAATAAAAATAAATTACCTGAAATTTTTTTCCCTTACAAATTAAAGCAAATACTTGAGAAAAGTTCTAAAACATAAAAGAAAAAGTAACTTGTCATTGCTATATTGCAATTCATTTATTTCTTTCTCAAGATTCTTATTCGAGTTGGAGTAATATCATAGTCGTATGGTTTATCCATTTCCACAGAAGCTTCAATAATTTCTGTTTACCTCAGCTTCTCACAGTAACTTATTATTGCCGTGTTAAATCTACTTCTCCTTGTAGCTAATACACAAAGATCACATTCAGAACTGTGCGTAGTAATGTTCTATTCCATCTTTTCCTCTTGGCAATCTGCAATAACCTTCCTAATAATCTTTCATTGTAATAACTTTTTGACCTTAATTATTTAAAGGTATATGGGTGCAGATCAGGAATTGATTTGATTGATGGGACTAGAAGGTTTTGACCTCTTGCAAGATGGACCATTAAGTTCACCTGATGGAATGTGTACATTAGTTCAGAGTGAATGAAGAATTCAAGAAAATGAAAAATGGAAAAGTTTTAAAAGAATGAATCAATATTGATAGTTTGGTTAGGTCCATCTCATTCAAATACATTTTCACTTGTCATCAATGAAAGAGAATTTATGCAAAACATACTGAACAATTTACTGGATTTGATAGAATAATAGATAATTGATTACCTTCAACTTATATTAGAGATATCTATCGTTCTGAAAACAGTGGTTGAAATGATCTTTTATCAAAAGCAAGGGAATAAGATAAGTCACATAGCGGTTCAAGAGTTATTATTATCGGTAAGGATTACGCAGATTTGTCAGAACGATACTCAATTTCTTTATTTCCAATATTTATTCATCTAATCAGTATATTGCAGAAGACTGCAATAGAACAAAAAATTATAATTTCAGATGTTTTTGTATTCTCACACGATAATTTGATTTTCCTTTTTCATTTCCCAGTTTATTTAATTAAAATATTATCCAATAATTTCTACTGAGTGCATCTATTAGTGATTTTTAGCCCAGCAAGCAAGCAATGGTAAATATCCCAGTAAGTTATTCCAAAGTTCTCTCATAATTTTCTTCAGGAAATTGCAATAATCGAAAAAGATTCCAGTAACCTACGTCAAATAATAACAATCAGTTTACATTACTTGTCATGATAACTTTATTAACCGTGGAATAACATAGTACAATTCGTGCTTGAATGATTCAATTTCTCACTTATTCTTCACCTCGCGGAGCTTGTTCTTCCCGATCCCAGAGAAATGAGAGGAGAGAGAGAGAGAGAGAAAGTGTGTGTGTGTGTCTTTCTACGTTAACAAAAACAAAAATTGTCCTTACAATAATCTTTTGCAAATAGGACAGTCAAATTCCAATCCCTTTTCTGCTGAACATTGGAAAAAGTTCGTTAATGTAAGCTAATTGACTTATGGAAAATTAATTTTATCCTCTTGTACAATTGTTTCATTCGTACAACCGTCAACAGTATTTGAAATCAAAAAGACCGGAATCAATTCCACTTCAATTCCATACAGAACTTTTTTCTCACGTCAATCAAGCTCTGTAGGAATAAATTCGTCAAATGCTACCATGAACTCTATTTTTGAATTCCAACACTTAACTTTCAGATAACTGATAGCCAAATAATTCTTACTTGAATGATAATTTCCACTATTCAATTATCAACCAGTTTCTTGGTACTCTTTTCACTTCTCTTATCATAATTGTTAGAATCTCTTAGTTGAATGAATTTTTGCGAACATTTCCCTATTTGTGATCATTCGAAAAAGTAACTGAATAAAAGAGAAAAGGAAAGGGTTGGCGCCGATGCAACGAAATTGAAGGCAGTTGAGGTTGTTCTGTACAGTTTCCACTTTCTCATACTGGCAGAGGTCATCAATTTTATTGGGTAGCGCAAAATGCACGAAGGGCGGTGATGGCACGTCGATCGTCCTTGACGGTAGCGAAGGTTCCTTACCGCTCCACCCTTTCTTTTCCTTCTTCACTTTCTCTTCAAGTATATTACTCACATTAAATTCGTACCGATAAGTCCCACATCTTCATCCGGTACAGCAATTTTTCCGGTAACAGATGATGTTGATGAACGGATAAATTTGGAGTAGCGGAATGATATGTTTGTTATACGAGTGAATTGTACATACACAGATTTTTTTCATCATGAAAACCACACTTCAGTAAGTGCTTCTATTATTGAGTTCAAATCAGAAAGATCAAGAAAAATATCCCATTGGATTATATTTACATCTTCTCTCAGAAATTCCTTTTTTTCCATTTATCTCCCAATAACGATTCAAGCTCTGATCCGAATTCAATAGTGTCATTTATCTTTTTTCTTCTTGCCGATTTTTCATATCGGTTACCTTTTTTAACCAATAAAACGCTTTAAAATACCATTTGTAAGCAAGTGAATGAAAAAGTAAAGTTTGATGGTTTTTATCACTTTATGAGATGAAGAGATAAAGATAGAGAGAGAGAAAAAAAGATTTATTTATTTATCTGTCAACAAATAAATAAATCTCTAATTGATTTGTCCTTTGCTTATCTTCGATTCATTGATAAGATTCATTTTTAATCGACCTAAACTTTGGTTTTATGTTCCACCGTATATAATATATAAGTAGCATGTATTGATATCACTGACAATATTTGATATTTTCCAGGCTCTTCCAGATTTTTGAATCTTTGAATTAAGTAAGAGTTAAATTACTCGTCGAACAGTAATTCAGTATCTTCAAACAAAACTTTTTCAGAAAAAAAATGAGAAATTCGAACTCTCTGAATGCTCTTTTTAATGAAATTTTTACGACATTATCGCCTCATTGTCGGAATCAAAAAAAAAAAAATTTTGTTTTTATAAAATTTATTTGCTGGTGGAAGAAGATATTTCAATACCTTAATGTGCTTTCTAACTTTATTTGGCCATTAATCGACGTGTACAGTGCGAATTTTTTCTCTGTATTTGGCGTTGACACAAGAAAATTGAATTACAAAAAAAAATTCTCTATTGGAAGGAATAAAAATAAAAAAGAAAAAATCAAAGAGTTATTTCTTTTTGAAATTTTTATCCTTTCAATTTCAGTGGGAATTTCTGTAATTTAATGAATAGAATACTTTTCGGTTAATCACCAATTATTTGTTAATGATTTATAATCAGTCGTTTGATTTCGAGTTTCTAATTGTACTCAAAGAAATCTTCGAGTTCTCTCACTGCTTTATTTTCATTCTTTTTAAATTTCAATAAGAAAAAGGAATTGAACAGGAAATGAAGACAGTTTTCCTACAGTTATTGTTTTATCACCGTTAATTAAATTACAGTCTGTTATTGCAACATTGAGTTAATTTTCTTTTAGCAAGAGGTAAGGAAGAAGCTTCAAATAAATGCAATAAACAACAGATTTGAAATCAAACCATCAAGCATTCTTTCCTTATGAAAATTATTATCAGAAAAAACGGAAAACAATTCAAAAAATTAAATTTTAACGCTCTGGTTTCATGTATATGAATGATTTCGGTGAAGAAATCTAATTTTGAAAGTGAATTGATTTCGAAATTAGGGAAACTGAAAATTTTCCTTTTGCTTGGAAAAAAATCCTAAAATATAATAAATGAGACAAAGGATTTTCCGAGTAATTTTTAAACTGTAAGAAGATCCATGCAGTTAAAGCCTTTCGTTAATTTTTTTAATTTCTGTTTAATGAAAATGAATATCGTAATACCTAAAAAATTGGAAAATCTTCCTCGATTTCATTCAACAAACAATGTGTGTATCATTCTATTTATTTTCATTGCAAATGCTTCGCTTACAATCTTTTACGGAGTTCTTTTTAGCATTCACTGTAAACGTTTTGCGCTTCTGAAACGTTATAAATTTTATCCTTAATTCAAAAAATACTTCAGAATCCGTTTATCATAGTGGATAAAAATGAGTGAATACCGTAGCACAATATCCGCACGACCCGGTTACAACCGTATTAGTACAACAACTAGCTCAAATAGTTTTGGAGGGCTTCGTAAGTTTTTCCAAATTTTTTTCATCTGGTTTAATAAATTGCTGTTGAGAAGAAAAATGAAGAATGGATAATTTCTGATAATAAAATTCAGATTTATGTGAAAGAGGATTTGTTATCGTTTTTAGTCTGTTCTGTGTATCGTTCTACTGATTGGAATTAAGGGAAATGAGTAAAGCTTTTTCAGAAAAAATTTAGTACGATATGTAAGTGTAAATATGCAAATGTATCGGAAATATAATGTTAGAAACAATTTGTAAAAACGCAGTAAGGAAAACAATTGCACAGTTTTTTGCAACGAAGAGATTTGAATTGATCAATGACCAGTAAGCGTAATCATAAAATAATAAAGTGAATCTTACTGGATTCATTTCATCTCAATGCGGTGATCTGTTTCCATAGACGGAATTTTCTGCATTCACTTTGATCGTCATCAGATGTGGGAAGTCTTATAATTTCGTTGTTAAAATTCAAAATATGCACCAAATGGAAAAGCATCCAAAAATAGATGCAGTACAGTTTGTAACAAGGCAGAACTTGAGTTGGTAAAACAGATTGGAATTGGATAAATAGTTACGGAAATTCAAAGTGATGAAAATCAACTCAAAAATTAAAGAAATTGATATAGGTAATTTTGATTCATTGTAGAGAAGCTTTTGACTAAAATGAATCTCTATTTCCATGTACTTACATCTCACGCTTAATTTTTATATTTATGAAATTATTTGAACGGGCAAAATTCCGGTTCAAACTGTAACTCGAACAATAAGAATTGTCTATGTGTTATAAAATGAAATAATTTCAAGAGCGCATATCTCGTGGTAGATTATTTGAAAGAAATGAGTGAAAGTGCACTCAAAACTTATTTTGCTATGAAAGTAATTTTTGAGAAACTATCTTGTATAGTAGATAAGTTAAATAATTTGCAAGAAAATTGCATCGATTTATAAGAAAACTTAATATTATTCAATATGAATTTTTGATGACGTGAACAATGTTGCTGCTTGCTTAGGTCAATAATAGGACGATTAATGAAATAAGTTATTACTAGTATTTAATTTTACTTTTAATTAGAAAACTTCGTAATTTGTTTTCAACTTTTGCAGCATCCGGCAATCGAGTAGTGAAAGTGGTGACAGAAATGAGTTCCTCTTCATTGACCAGTGGTATGTCACCATTTGGTCAGAATGCTGCATCAACCATTCGTGATGCTCGTGAACGAGAGAAAAAGGAAATGAGTGATTTAAATGATCGATTAGCTGACTATATTGAAAAAGTTAGGATATTTACTTAAACTATATAATTTGTAGAGAAATTGAAAAAAATTGATTCATTTGAATAATTTTAAAAGCTTTTACATTAAGAAGTGAATTTGAGTTATATTTAATAATTTAGGTGCGTTTCTTGGAAGCACAGAATCGTAAATTGAACGCTGATTTGGATATGCTACGTGGACGATGGGGAAAAGATACGTCGAGTATTAAAATAATGTTTGAAGGGGAACTTTCTGTAAGTTTTGAAATATTAGTGCTATGTTGTTGTTAGATGTACCTTTAAGAAGTACTAATTAGTTAAGGTATCGTATTGTTACTTGGTAGTAATTACGAGAGAAAGATTGCATTATTGAGTTCGAATTAGTTTAATGAGTGAGTATCCTTAACCTTAACCAGAATTGATCGATTAAATTGAATTATAAATCTTATTCATAAAAATACACTAATGCCTAAAATTTAATTTATTGCCAAGAATAATGATAGCTAATAAAAAATACGCAAAATGAAAACTGAGATGGTATAAATTGACAAAAGGAATTTGGAATAGGACGAGGAGAGAGTAGGAAATCCTTTGTAATCTTTTGAGATCCTATTTTTGTTAATTTACGAGTGAAACAGAAAGCATCAGAATCCTGCGCGACCGAATCCGGAATATGATACTGATATGGTGATATTCAAATCGCTATTAAAAGCTGATATTGTTCTTACCTTTCCTTTGTCGCTTAAATTTAAAATAATTAATGATAAAACGGTTATGTGCAATGTGCAGTCACATTCGGAATAAAATAAAAATTCGAAATTTAGTAGAAAATAGCGAAGGATAATAGGAAGCTATCTTAGTTTCTTCAATAACAATTTTTTCAACAAGATTGTGATAACTTATTGTGGAAGATCATTACTGAGGAATCATGATAGAGCGGCAAATTGTTTTACTTGAAAACATTTCCTAACAAGTATTTTATCATTTGTTTCAGGAAGCTCAAAAAGTAATCAATGATACAGGAAAGCAACGAGATGAACTGGAAAAACAAATTAAAAAGATGCAAGAAGAATTGGCGGAATATCGTAGAAAGTATGTTTCTGAAGTCCTTTCTGTAATTTGTCAGTTTCAATTCATAAAAAGAAATGATAGATTAACAGTAGCGATTTGTTGAAATGGAGTATAATATAAGAGACAAAGATTTTTACTCTTTAATAACTTATGCATCTATCAAGTTATATAAATTAGAAAGAAAAAATAAGTTAAATAAAAACAGTGGTGAAAAGATTTAAGTTAAATGATAAATATATGGTTAAATGATGTGTTGCATATTTGTATAAAATTGCATCGAAGTGTGACACTTATTTTACTTTTTGAACTAGCCATCTATTTGTAAATTTAAAAAAAATGCGCAGCATATAAATCGCAAAATGATTTTACTTGGTAATTAATTTTTAACTTTTTAAAACTAACAGGCGGAAAAAATTCTTTAGCGAGAAAATTTGAAAAAAGACTTTTGCCGGAAAATCGTCTCCTCATAAATTTTTTACTTTCTGGAGATTCGATGAAGCAACAAAAGCACGTCTGACTGATCGTGATAAAATTGATGAGCTTCTTGTTGCACTATCAAATATCGAAGCTGAAATCAATCTTCTACGTCGACGGATTGCTCTGTTGGAAGAAGAAATTTCACGAATAAAAAAGGAAAATCAACGTCTTGTGAACGAATTACAGCGGGCACGAACAGTAAGTCATCCGTCTTATTTTTTTCCAGAAGAATCTAAAGTGTGTGATTAAAAGACAGTGAAATTTCATGGTCGCATTTTCACCTAATCACACTTCTCGATTCGATACTATTCGTATTTGAAGTACTACAAATCTGTTATTCAGATAGGATTAGTGGGAAGTATAGAGAAAAAAAAATTCTTTATAATATTTATGATTCCTTCACTTAAGATTCTTATCAAATTTGAATTTCCTAAAAGCACTTCTATTGATAAAAATTTAATATTTTTGTTTCAGGATTTGGATCAAGAAACACTAAATCGCATCGATTATCAAAATCAAGTGCAAACACTTCAGGAGGAGATTGATTTCATTCGTCGCGTGCAAGATCAGGAAATTCGTGATTTACAGGCGATGGCAGCACGTGATACGACCAGTGAGAATCGTGAATTTTTCAAAAATGAGCTCTCGTCGGCTATTCGTGATATTCGTAATGAGTATGATCAGGTTTGTTTTTCAAAATAAAATAGCTTTGAAGTTTTGGAAAAAGCAAATTAGTCTCATAAATTATTTCAAAAGATTTGGTGTTCTGTTATGTTACTCTACTACAAAGAAAGTCGTTTAACCTCTAGATCTTCAATTTCTGAACTCACTCGATCCATTAATTGTATTATTTTACAATATTAAAGAGAAATCGAATTTTCCTGAACGATGATAAATATTAAAGATCAGTTCAACATCCTCTTTCTATAGATGACAAGTGCCAACCGCAATGATATGGAATCGTGGTATAAACTAAAAGTGCAAGAAATTCAAACACAATCTGCTCGTCAAACTATGGAGCAAGGTTATCAACGGGAAGAAGTTAAACGACTCCGTGTACAACTGGGTGATTTACGAGGAAAGTTGGCGGATCTGGAAGGAAGAGTGAGTTCGTGATCTTTAGCTCAACAGTCAAAACTCATCATTTATTTCTGGATAGTTATGACTAAACGATTTTGAGTTAATTAAATATATATGGGAAATTTTTTTAATTGTTTTACTTTTTATTCTGAAAGTTATGATATAAACTGAAAATTTGTAGTAGTTACCATAAGTCGAAATGCATAATTACGACACATTGTAAACCTAGCTTTTGCTTTTCTTTCCAATTTCATAAATCATATAAGTATTTGCAGAATTCATTGCTTGAGAAGCAAATCCAGGAACTAAATTTCCAACTTGAAGATGATCAGCGTTCATACGAAGCAGCGCTTAATGACCGCGATGCGCAAATCCGTAAGATGCGTGAAGAGTGTCAAGCGTTGATGGTTGAACTACAAATGTTATTAGACACCAAACAGGTGAGTAATCACGTAAGCGAATATCCCTCGCAGAGATATTCGCCTTCGTCGAGACATGAGAGATGATATAATCTGTGATATGGCAGTTTGGAATGTTTTTTCTCAAGTAGTTCGATTTCAAAGTTAAATTACGTTTGTTGCAGACTCTCGACGCCGAGATAGCAATTTATAGAAAAATGTTGGAAGGTGAAGGTGACGGACCAGGCCTAAAACAGCTGGTTGAACAGGTTGTTCGCACCACAGGGATTAATGAAGTTGCTGATACTGGTATTTTCAGTTTCATTATGAGAAAATGATTAGACAGTTTGAGTGATGTTTAAAGTAATCTTTCATTTATGTTTGTAGATAAACGTGATAAGAAAAGGTAAACGCTATTTTTCACTGAATTAATTTACCGCATCAATGGCAATGAAATACCCTTGTGAATTCAAATTTCGAATAACGATTAGATTTTGTACGCAAGAGATACTCCTGTCTTTACTGTAACATTAGATGTCGATAATTTTGTCATCCATCTGCATCTGCATTGTTGAAATACTTTGAATAACCAACAGTTTCCTCCATTTTTCTTTTACAGAAACAATGCGTGTGGTAAAAGGTGAAACATCATCTCGCACATCATATACCCGCTCAGCGAAGGGTAATGTTTCCATTCAGGAAACATCACCGGATGGTAAATTCATCGTGCTTGAGAACACTCATCGTTCCAAGGAGGAACCAATTGGCGAATGGAAATTGAAAAGAAAGATTGATGGAAAACGAGAAATTGTTTATACACTTCCGAGAGATTTCATACTAAAGCCGAGTAAAACTGTTAAAGTACGATTTCCCAATAACTCAGCGTTATTTCATTTGTTTGTGAAATATACGCGTGCTTCTTGATTTCGAAAGTTTTGCAACAATTAAATGGAAGAAAAAAACGATTTTACGGATATTTTACAGCATTTTCTGGCGAAAAAGACGTAGATATAAAATTCAGAACATTTCAGATTTGGAGCCGTGGTCAAGGTGGGGTTCATGCACCACCCGAACAGCTTATCTTCGAGAGCGAAGAATCATTTGGAGTGGGAAGTAATGTGCAAACTATCCTTTATAATAAGGAAGGCGAGGTCCATCCTTTCAAATATTGCATTCCTTCATTTCAAAAACTTTATTCATAATTTTTCTTTGTAAACCAAATCTGGCTAATTTATTTTGCTGGAAAATTTTTCAGGAACGAGCAACTCATATTCAACGTTCGAGCCAAACAGTAAGCTAAGAAACAAACTGTCCTTCTCCAACTACACCAATATTTCTCCTTCTGTCCTATCTCTTTCCTCTCATATCATCTCTAAATAATATTTTTTGGCGTCTATTTCTGTTATATTTCAATCGTCAATAAAAATCATTCGTTGGACGTATATTGTTACTACATGTCACGGAAGTGATATTGATAAGGACCGCTGAAATCTTATATTTCCGAATTCTGATGTGCCTATTAAGTTCAAAGTTAATGCTAATATTTTGTAAATAAGTGATAACTTGGAAGCTAACAGAAATAAGTATGGTGTATGCGCGAACTATCTGCATATTAGGTCGAGATGGAAAGGACAGGGGAGATATAGTTCTAATACACATGTAGAACAGTAAGGGGCAATAAATGTTAGAAGCAGGAAGCTCTACGTCTGAATCCTCAGTTTCCCTCTTCTAAGCATTTCGAGATCGGTGGGAAGGACGTGGAAATTCCCGGAACTTGTCAAGCAACATCTAACGCACGGCGTATATCGAAACATTCACAATCTACATGAAACGTGCGTGATGGGTTCGGACTCAACATGCGAGTTTAGGAATACGTTTGAGTCAATTGCATTTACAAAGGTTGGATGTTACTGTACTGGAACGTTTCTGTTATACCGGTACTGCATCAGTGAGGATTCGGGAGTTATCTCTCGGTAGGTCGAGGATAACAACGATTATGGGATGCAGCACTGCAGGGGACTTCTGCAACAGCGAAAAATTTTGAAATACGTCAGTGATGAATGAGTCGGATAGTAGTATTTATTTAGTCAGATTTTAAGATTAGATCAAAAATGGACTTTAAGAGAGAAGGTATGAAGCTTAAGAATGACGAGTCACACGTTGAAGTCAAACGTTTGTGTGGAAGATCGATAGCAGTTTCTGATTAACTATGAGATCTCACTGATATGAAATGAAATATTCTCATCTACAACGAAATATTTCATTTATCATTAACATTAGTTCTATTTTAAAGGTATTTAGCAAAAATATGATTTCAAAAATTTTTTCCAGTTTCCTTTATCCCGTTAACGATAATCATATAATTGTATCAAAAGGTGCTCGTTCATCGTTTCGGTTGAGTCATGGCCAAAGTTATCAGAAGTATGATTTTATCTTGCATGCTTGAGATGTTTGCTCTTTGGTTTTGCAATATCACATTACCTACTGCAAATTATAATTTCTATGTGCTTGAATCTTTTGGATTGAGAAATTGTGCTGATCATTTTACTTAATTAGACTTGTTTCAAGTTGCATAGATCTACTAATTCTTCCCTAATTTGTAGATACGTGAAAATTCAAATAAGTTTACCTTATCTCTAATTCTTATCTGAATTATATTTTTCTCCTTATCGCCTCTTGATTGATAGAAGTTAAGCAGAATTTCATTTTTTTCTTTGTTCAATACTTCTTTCATTTTTGTTCATTATGCAGAGTACCGGTTTTTTTAATTAAGAAAGTTTTTTCAGTTTTTGAACTGCATATTAGTAGAAGTTAGGACTTTGAAGGCTCTGACAACAATTTAGAAAATTCTTTTTCTGTAGCAAATTTTCCTCACTTTTGCGAATTGAAAAATTTTCGAACTCTTGTAGATCAGTGGGTATACAAAAAAACTGGACATTGGTACCGGTATCTTCCTCGCAGAAATGATGCATCAAAAGAATTCGATTATGAAAAGCATATGGCTGGACCAGAACACTTTCCAGAAAAGGTTTTTTTCCTTAACAAATTTATATCTGAAAAGGGAATTTAGTCATAGTTTAAAATTCCGTAGATCTCAAGATTTTAAAAATGAGTTATGGGATTTCTTATATATTGTTCTGCTCAATAAAGAACAGTTTAGTTGAATCAAAAGATGCTTTCTATAAATTAATTTTCATGGATTATTCGTAGAAATTAGTTTTATCTTTATTCTATTTTTGAATAAACTCATGATATGGAATTATCGAAATCACAATTTCTATATTTGAACCGAATGAATTAAAAAAAAAATGTTAGCCTTTTCCAGATGGAAAGCAAACCACCAAAACTTTGGTTAGTGTGGATTTACAGAAATTACTCAAAAGATCCGGTTTATATCAAAAGGAAAATTGGGAAATTATTTGGTGTAAACGCCGAAGTAAGTAATCAATAATTAATTTATGTGAAGGAAAATTAGATTTTTGTTTGGGTATGGAAAGCATTAATTTTATTTCTCAGCTTTTTAATGCTCTTAGAGTAGTCATTTGGCGCTGTCATAATTGATGTTTAATGCAGAGAAGTCCTATATCTTTAGGCAATATGTTTGAATTTCAGTTCTTTCATGCTGCGCCTTTTCAATACGAGGTTTGCGTAGTACCTTGAATTATATACTTTATAGGATAGTAAACACTCTGAGTAATATAGTTTGTAATCGTTTGGTGAGAGAAGAGATTGCAAATTTCCCTGTCTTGACGATTTACAGTGTAGAATAATTCGAGCTTTAATTTTCAATAGTAATTTATGTGGATAAGCGCATTTTTTATTTTGGAAACCAAGTGAAAAGTTCTAAAATGGTCCATTTAATTCATATCTCAAATTTCTTTTCAGCCTGGTAAAATGTTTATTTTCAAAAATACTGCTTCACAGAATAGAGAATTATGGCCATTAAAACATATAATTGAAGTTCGTGCTCTTTCTTTTCCGAATGGCGAGCCAACAATTGATGATGTGAATGCCTTGGAAGTATTGTTGTTTTTAATTTTAAGATAACGGTTTCGTGCGAGAAATTTTATATTAATAATTCTATTAAGAAATGATATTTGATATTTATTGGACATAGAGACGAAGCTTTGTTTCAAGAAAAATACTGGAAATTTCTTCTCCATTTAGTTTTGGAAGTTTGGCGAAACAATTAAGTATCTCTTCAGAATAATTTTTCCAGGTCTTTCCGGATGGAAGATGCGTAGTTGATAAGCATTTAGCTTGTGAATCATCTCAGTTAAATATGGTAGACTCGCAGAAGCAGGTATTTTTCCTAGTTTTCTAATCCTTCAGTTTTATTTATAAATTTTTTTGGTAAAGAATTTCTGGTTGTTGATTATATTATTGAATTTCGAATTGCTCTGATTATTGCTACACACAGTGAACCTATCACATATTATCTTTATTATTATAGATTGCAAATAATTTCTAATCATTTAGATGAGTAGCAGTTATTTATGTTCACGCCTGAGAAGTCGATATAATAAATGTCAAGATATATTTGAAACAAATGTTTATACGACGAAAAATATTACGTTAATCGAGTGATTAGATGTTTCTATTGTGTTCAGTTATTTTCCTATATTTTTAAGTCATTCAAATCTTCATTTCTGTTGTGCTTGAATTTTGACCAGGAGAAAATTAAAACAAAGCATCATTAATAATTGATATCTTCACTGTAAAGACAAACACATCTCTTAAACTGGCGTCAAAGTAGGCTACGCAAATATATTTGTTCTAATAACAGGTCTGAAAAGATTCGAGTTTTTATCATATGTTTAAAGTTACCTACAGACTAAGCAATGTTGGAACGTGTCGAAATGATATTGTTTCGATAGATACAATTCATTGTTTCCTTGTCACAAAATTGTGCAATTATGATTTGAGTAATTAATCAGATTTATCCGAATTCGAATGGCCAATAATCATTTACATATGAAATCTATTCTGTTGCCCCTTATATGGACGTTACTTTAGGAAATATCAATGTTGAACTCTTTCCAGCCTCGAGTTGCTTCTGTCAGAAGTTGTCGCTGAGGACTTGTTCTCTTTTATTGATTAAAATTTTGGGTATGTTTCTGGGAAACGTGTCCCATAAATTCTTTCTTCATTTACAAATTAAGCATTTGAAAAAGTTTTCTAGACATGATCCTATTTCTAAATGGAATTTATTGCCAGTGACTGCAATTTTTCAGTCCTATGAGTCGTAATAACTGTGCAGGTTTCGTAGTGAACTATAAAGGTCTGTTTGGTCTTGGAACTCATTTCATCCATTAAAGCTATGGTAGGTGACGAGAAGTTTAATTGGTAAGATTTCAAACCGTCAGGGACTGATTATTCTGAACAAGAACTGGTTATCTAAGGAAAAAAAGATACCATGTCATCATAAACAGTATCTGAAATGTTTTTTATGTAAGAGAACCGGAAATATAAAAAGAAAAAAAAATATTTTAAATAATGAAATCTAAAGAGAGTACACTCTTAGATTACTTTTAAGAAAAGAAATAACGAAATTGATCGGCCTGAAGATGAAGTTTCTAAGGGGTCTTATTGTTTACATTACCCAACTGTACGAATTTTAGAGAATGAAAGACTGAGAAGCACTTGTGTTTCACTTTTAACTTCTCTCTCAAGCAACTTCTCAGTTCCAATTGTTCATAGAATTACCGAAAATCACGTACTGAATTTGTCGATGGAAAAGCGAGGAAATGAAGGATAACGAAATCCTTTGTTCTTCAAATTAGCATTGTTAGCTCCCTGTTATAAACTGTGTCGATGAAATCCCTTGTTCGGATTTATTATTGTAAGCTAAATGTATGTTTGAGTTATACAAGCTTTGTTAACGCCATCATTTGTTTCTAATTAATTTTATAAGGTCAAATTATACGACTTTAACGTCATTTCAAACTTCAAGGATCTCCCTCCTCCAGGATAAAAAGGTCACAACCTCCTACCATTGCTAGAATTTGTATTAAGGAGTGTGGTTGGTTATCACAGGGTAAATCAATTCCCTTCTCTCGTGTCTAACTGATATCGTTATCGTTTGAAACTCTTCAGAATATTGTGAAATTGTTGAAGTTAATGTGCGTTGTATTATTGTATGCATCAAGTTTGTTTAATAAAGGTTTAATTACCCAAGTTTGAGGTACACCCAAGTATCAGCTATCACAGAAGTTAGCAGTTTGCTTACTTACGAATAGAAAGAAAGACTGTCACGGTCAAAGAAGATCGTCGACAATAACAGGAAAGAAAGAACGACTTAAATCTTGTCGCGGTTGAAAGAAATCCCCGACAGAATTAGGATGACATAAACGTAAGAGCTGCTGCATGCAACTATTGTCCAGCAACGTTTGTTGTCTATCAGTAATTTTTCTCGGGGCATATAAATATAATGGCACGATGGTTCTTGCAGTTCGTTTGTGGCCATATCGGATATATAGTGCGAACTTGATAGCGGCATCACGTGACGTGTTATGATACGCATCGAGTAAATGGTTGTCATTTCTGTTTGATATATTTTAGTAAGGAATTTATTCTCCAAAGGATTCAGTACTTGTTAGCACATCAGGAAATATAATTATACTTAGAGTTCCTCGGATGTGTGCTGTAAGTAATAATTTTGCGAATGATTTACAGGATAAAATTAACTTGACGGTTATGTCTAGACCAAAAGGAATAAAGTGGTGATATGTTTGTGCTAACTTGCTGGATTTTCTGAATGGATGCGCATGAAGGCGCCTCTCATCATCGAAATGGTTTGATTTTCTATTAACAACAAAAATTTCAAATTTTGAGTCCAAATCTGAAACCAAAATATATCATTATAAAACTCTTATTGATGTACGTCTGAATGCATCGGTAAATGAAATGTACAAATTTGATGTAATGGTAATGCTGATTCTGGTCTCTGTATTTTTTGGCAGCTTCTATAAAACTGTTTCTGAGTTTGAGCGATGAAGGAACCAAAACATGGAAGTATTTAAAATGACAAATGTGGTGATAAATTTTAAGAAGTTTTGAAAAATAGAACAAAAATATAGAGAAGTAATATGAAATAAGATAATATAAGGTAAAAATCGAATAATGAAAAAATGAAGGCAGAGATTAAGCGGAGGGAAAAAAACCTGCGACAAAGCTATAGCAAATATAAAATATTTAAATAAGAGAATGCAACCGGAGAAGATAAAAAAAAAGAGAAAATATCAACTAGCCAAAATTATCCATTCATTAGTATATCACAATACTGCAACGCACCAGGAAATATAATTATATTTAGAAAATTAATATAAAATTGTCATTTGTTCTTGGGCAGTAGCTAGTTGGATGCAAGAACATTTCAAGACAGGTTAGCTATAGTAGCCTCAAAATTTTGTCCATTATTAGTGATTGAAACTCTATATTCTTGAGAGCGATAAATTTTTATGACCTGATGATTGCTGAAAGAAATCATTTTTCATGTTTCAATATTTCAATAATTCATTTTTTTCAAAATCTATTTCTAGTGAAATACCATTTGTGAACTATCAGTTATTATTCTAAAAAAATATTTTTCATTAGTTTTAGAAGGTAAAATGCCAGCGGAAGGATCAAGTCGATCGCGCCCATCATCAGAAACAGCACATCATATTCATCACAAAATCGCTTGGAAGGCTATTAACATTGATGCAAAACATGTAATTTTTCGTTGTGACGGCATTTGCAGAGATGATCCAAAGGTCTCCAAAATTTATTATTAAAATTGTAGTTGGAAATTACTAATTTGATGCATAATCGTACAAATAATGATAAATAGGCTTTTGTTAGCAGATTTATAAAATGCATTCATATTCTTGTTATGAGATATAGGAAGGAGAATTTATTTCTGATTACAGCGATAATTGAATATTTCTGGGTTTAAGGAAAATCAAATCACTTATTTAAAAAATTGCAAAATTATAATATATATGGATTATAATCAAAATTAGAATATTTGCATTAATATTGACATGTGACTTAAAGAAATTGTTGAATTAATGAGTTCTTTTACTGCATAGATTAGTTTTGCATTCTGCGGCTGGTCAATTTTTGTGTATCAGTTGTCATCAGAATTGAATGTATTCTTCAATTTAATTGATAAAACAGAGAAAATACATTATTAAACCTTGTGCATAGGATAATATGGCAGACATGATAATAGAAATGATATGGGAATAAGCTTTTCACTTAATATCTGATCAGTGAAGTTTTTCGCAGTAAACTGAGTAATTTTAGTATAATGTGCATGCGCTGAGTGATCCAAGGAATCCACTAACAAGATTTCGGAGTGTGGAATCTGTAGATCTTCCACTTCCTTCTTTTGTTGTAAGTTTGCTTAATCTTTTTTTGTTCTATTATAATTTTTGAAAAGTTATTGGTATATTCCTCATATTTTGTTGTATTTTATTTTTTAGTCACTTCGCGAAATACTGTCATTTTTTTCCCAACTAGATTCATGAAATGAAAACAATTTTGAAAAAATTTAAGAGGTGTCCAAAGTTATAATTTGATAGTCTTTATAAAATCTATTTATAGTTGGACAATAACTCGGTTGGACCACAACCAAAGCGTGAAGTTTCCATATTTGGTTTGAATGATAACATAAACCATGCATTTTTGAGTGATATGTGCCAGTAGGTTTCTGTAAATTTTCTTTATGAAAATTTTTTTTCATGATGAGAAATTAAAATCTAAATGAATTTATTTGAGAGATTTTTGCTTTTATAAAGGTGCGAGGCGCATCTGACATCTATGATAACCGAATATTTTCAGAAAGACAGGTCAGGTTATTGAAGTATTCGTATATATGCACCCTAGAACAAAGAAACATTTGGGTATGGCATACGTTGTCTTCCAGGATGTTGGCAAAGCCGAATCGTTTGTTGCAAAAAATAATGGTACTTCAGTTATGGGACAAACAATTACATGTATTGTTGATCCATATGGTGTGTTTAATTTATTGTATTTCGGATTGTGCTAGTTTGAAAAGTTATAGAGATTACAATTTATCGCAAATAATGAAATATGTTTAAGCAAATGAAATAAGTCGACGCTATGAGGAGCGGGCAGTGGAAGCAGCACCAATACCTCATTACTTGTCGCGCCTGGATCATAACAGATTAGTTGAGTTTCGAAGGGTAAGCTCTATAAATACATCTGGATATGTAAGTTTACAGTATTTTTTTAAAATAATTAAGCCATCGTTTGCAATTGGTTGAAATTAGCTGTATAAAAGTTAGGTTATTTTGCAGATAATAAAATGAATGGATTCGATTTATTACAAAAACTTTTTGGTAATTCTGTGGTTAATCCGATACATCTGCTAATCTGAAATATCTCTACTCTTGAAACTAATTACGAAAATTTTCACTCATTTCAATGCAAAGCTTATATTAATTTGTGATATATTTAATCAGCGTGGTAAAACTCAAAGTATATATAAGTGGTTGGAAGGAGCAGATCACTATTTTAAATTTCAGAAAGGCATTCTCAAAAGTCCATCGCTTTATTTCAATGCCCAACAATACACTGATTTTAAAGCAACAGAATCAACGCCGAAAAAGGAGCCTGACGAATTTGAAATAACAGTTCATCACGAAAAAGATCGACAGATACATCAGCAGCCGGTTGAAGCTGCGTTGACAAAAAGTACCCGATTTTCAATATATTATTACAGTATGCTAGGATTTGTTTGAATTTATGTATATGTGATGATAAGAAATTAATAAATAAACGAGAAATTAATAGAGAGAAGTCTAAATGAAAAGTAATAAGGAAAAGTAATGATTGTTGGATAATTTTTTTTTTGAAACTTTCTGTCAATTATTATAAAAACTATTTTAAATAATTTTTTGGGAAAAAATAGGTTTGCAAACCGAATCTTTATTACAGTAGAACACATCGAAAACGTGGTATCTAATGAATTATCGACAATCCCCACATTAATCGGACAATTTGCTCCATCGACAATATCTCCTTCCATTACAAACTCTTCATGTTCACCTTTAGCAACAGTACATGCAACACATCAAACATTCTACTCCCATCATGTATTGTCTCATCAATATCCTCAGTCACCATTTACTTATTACCATTCGATACCACCCAACACTGTATCTCCTCTTTCGAATTTTCCACCAGTTTCACCTTCTACCAGTGTTTTTTCATCGTTACCGCCTCCTCCACCCGCACGAATGCCCTTTTCTACATGGTCTAATATACCACCACCACCGTTGCGAACTCCAGGTTACTTAAAATTTTTAGTAGTTCGGATTATTTAAAGACTGATAAATTTTCTATGCATATCAGTGTACAATTGTCTTCCTTCACTTCCTTACCGTTTTATAGTTTTATCGGCGTAATTAATTGAAAGTTCATATGAAAGCGGTATATAAACATCAATTTTTTCCAATATTTTGCCAAAAATAGATAATTTAGAGTTCTTTTTCTAAATTTGTTAGTTTAATGTGTTCAGCTGCCAATACTTGGCCAAGAGCAAAAACAGTTGCGTCTGCTTCAGTACAATTTCAAGCTCTTCCCGTAGGAAATCCGGCACCACCGAATTTCGCATCAACGGCATATCAGACGATGCCAAGTACTTCATCTTGCGAGGAAATTGCACCAATGGATCCAGCACCCTCAAAAGTTTCTTTTTTCAAATTATTTATTGTCATTGTCCCTTAGTTCATAGTGTTTTCGTTGTGGATTCAATACATCTCTATTGTTCGTGGAAGTCTGTCTTTTATAGAGAAAAAGAAAGACATTGTAATGGAGTATTTGCCCATCACTCTGTCGGTACTTCCTACTAACTTTTGGAGGAAGCCAGGATGTATATTGGCCTTTACTAACGTTATTCGAATTAGTTAAGACATGAATTTGTGTTATCTGTATGTTATGTGGTCATTTCAGAAAATTAAGAAGATTGTCTAAATTGTAATAGCAGGCAAAGGCACAGTCTAAAATTGGTAATCTGAACTGTGCTAGTTACTCTTTATTATTATTCTTCATGAAAAGCATTAAATGGCTCAAAGTACTTTTACATTTTTAATGTCAGGAAAGTGAAGAAAGAAAAAAACCGAAAATAACTATTCCAAGTGTGGAGAGGAGAAAGCGAAATGTTTCAGGTTAATTTAAGCACATTTTCACTGTCAAATTTTCATTAGACGTAACAGATGGGATTTATTATCTCGAAAATTCACTTTCCAGAAAAAGAAGAATGTTTACAAGGAAATTTTATAATAAACTTTAAGATATTGGGGACTGGTAATGCGTATAAAAATAGATTTTTTACATTTTTAGAGCATTTTTTACATTTTTAGAACTCATTCGAAAAAGTTAATGACTTTTATTTTCTACCTAACAAAAAGTGATAATATACCTTTAGCAAATGGAAAAATAAAAGTAAGAAAAAGAAGGCGTCCTCATAAATCCATTTCGGTTTCTTCTGCTTCTGGAAGTAGCAGCTCGAAGAGTAGCGAAAGAAGTGAATTTAGCGAAGAAAGTTCTGTAAATAGCAACAACACTATTAAAAGAAGGCATCGACATCGAAAAAAGAGAATTATAGAAGTAAGTGGCATATTTAATTAAGAAGTATCATTTTAAAATTTGTTATCTCTTTATCTTTACTGTTGAAGTATTTGTGATTTTCTTAAAGGCTATTCCACTGTTCTAGAAATTATGCTTTGAACTTTTGCTCGGGAAGAATGTATTTAATGCAAAATTTCTTTTACCTTTGCCTTCTTTCTTTTCCTCCTACTTTCCTCCCTTTACAAAAATGAACAGCGAAAAATGAGATTTTCTCCGTTTGATATTAAACTCCGTAAACATTGGCACTTGTATGTTATTTCAGGTAATGCAAGATAGAATAAATAAAATCTTAATACTTTATTAAATATTAGTCGAAGATCTGAAGTTTTTCCATAGAAAATATGATTATATGAAATTGCCACACAATTATAAGAAATGGAAATATCATTTTTCTAAATTCGTCCTTCTTTAGATTATAGAAAAAAAGGATGAATAAGAAATGAATAATTTCATCTGATTTTTTTGATGTCCAATTACGCTTTGCGCTCCTGTGTATTCAGGAATTGTCTTGTAATGATAACTTGCATGATTTTTCAATGCGATGTTTTTTAATGATTCAAATTAGATTGAGAATTAAAAGTTTTTCAGGAGCGTAAATATTACAAAAGGAAAGGAGCAGGCGGAGCTAGTGATTACTACAAGGTAACGGAATTTTTTAGATTCCGATTGAATACATGATATCGTATGAAATGGCTTGAAAGCTTTTGCTCAACTGATTAAAATTTAGTACTTTTACATTGTATTGTAATAGGCAGTTTTATAATTGGAGCTTGTGGTGGGATTTTCTTCCAGTGTATTTCATAAACTCTAGGATTTGTTTTTTGTTTTTTTTTTCTCTTCATTTTGGCATATAGTCCTTGTGTTAACTGATTTTTGAAATCTCACTGTGCAAGTAGATATTAAGCATCTTACGCAAAAATTTTTTTTGTTAATTCGTTCTGGCTTTAAGAGAGAAAGTGAAATAGTTGAAATTCTACTAATTTTTCTTGTATTTAAATAAATCATATATTGTTATGAATTATATAAACATTCAAATTATGCATTAATTTTCAATTAGATGTTTTTTATTTTCAGGAAGTTGTAATTCGGAAGAGTGATAATGCAAAAAAGTGTTCACATGAAAATAAATCAAATTTATTTCAATCACCGGAACTTGTAGAAGAGGTGAAAAGTTATCAACGCATAAGAAAATACAAAAAACGAAAACAAGGAACTACTGAGCAGAATGAGCATTTCGTAGAACCGGATGTTGATTTACCAGATCTGGAAAGTGTAAGTAGTGAAGATCAGTTTAGTATGAAGCAACAAGAGCTAAAAGTTCAATCACCGGTAGGTTTCAGTGTAGTTTTAATGTTTGCAATTAAATAATTTAAAAATATTTGCAAATTTTTTATTAATTTCTCGATGTTCAAAGCAGTTTGCTGATAACTTGGCTTTAAATGAGATGATTCGTGGGTAACATAATTTCAGTGCGTTCAGCAGTTCCAGGCAAAGAGAAGTAGAAGTCATGGGGAAACTTTATTAATGAAAGAAACTGGCGAGCAGCAATCCAAACATGTGGACTGGAGAAAAAAGCGAATTATGGAAAAAAAGCGTAGGCAGCGGTATGTTCTGGTATCAAGTTAAAAAACAACAAATTTTGAGGATTTTGCGGAAAAATTTCTTCTCTATAAATTTAGGATCAGAATAGAAACATTTCTGATATGAGATATACTTTTTCGGCTTTATTGTGGTTAAAGGAGAATCGCGGAAATTGGAATGAGGGCGGCAAATTTTGTCAAAAAACTATTCTGTGTTATGAAATAAAATTTTTCTTTTATTGCAGTGATCGCAGAAGTTGTAGAGATCGAGAAAGTTCTAGTTTAAGTGGGAATGAAAAGGGCCATAGATGGTCTTCATCCTCCTCTACTACTGGATCAGAAACAGATTCAGATCAACCAGTCTCTTTCAGAAATTGCAAGAAGTATAGTTTTGAAACAAAATTTATAAAAAAAATTTCATAATCTTTAACATTGTAAGATTCTTTTATCACAAACAAGATAGAATGTTTTGTGATGATTACAGGTTACCAAATTCATTTATTAGATCCGTAACTGTTCAGAAGAGTGAAGATTTTCTTTTTTGAAATTTGCATAGCTAATTTTTAGGATGCGAAAACATCCTTCAAACTTTCACGTATCAAAAGGTCCGCAAACGGTACACCTATCGGTTCGTTTTTTATGTACGCACAATCATAATTTTTTCGCATAAAGAAATTTAATTTTTTCTTAAATTGGAAACACAATTACTTGTGAAGTAAAAAATGGATTAGGTTTGACTTTTTCCAAGTGACGATATAACAAGCTTTGGAATAGAAGTTTGAACAACTTCAAGACTCTTTGAATTGTAAGGGTGACCTCCAATGGCTTATCAATCAAATTTGAAAGTTATTTAGGATATGGTTGAGGCGGTGACTGCAAGTAGCGAAGAATCGCACGGTGAAGAAGCTGGAACAAGCGGCATAGCACATCAGCCAGTAGCACCGCACCGCTTAATAAGTTAGTCCAATGTAATGTTCCTATAATTGAACGATTTTCAAAGGAAGCGTGACTGTTATTAGAATATTGATGAAATTAATGTATTTAATTTCAAATTAAATACAAATATTGAATTTAAAATTAAATACGATGTATATTTAATTGAGATAACATTTTTTTAGAGAATGAATCAACTCAATCACTGCCAACTCCTAGCTTAATAACTTCACCCGAGAAGCTTTCGGGCGATTCTCCACTTCCATGCGTTATGCAGTCTACTCCTCCTGCAGAAAGCTCGCGACCTTCGTTCGAACGTCGAATCGAAAATCTTCTTCGGTCCGCATCAATGCAACCTCCGGTAGGCTTGGTTAAAGTTTTTGAAGTTTTTTTCTTTGAAGGTAACACAAAAACAGAATTTAAAAGATTGCAATGAACTATAATTTACTTAGATTCGTTTTGCTTAACAGACGTTTCGAATTAATATTGTTGTAGGAGATTTTGAAAAAATTTAACATCAAATGTAAAGACTGACTAATTTTTTGCTGACATTACAAGTCGGATTACTAACTGTTTGAGCCAACGGATAATAAGAAACGGAAAAAGGAAAATGACTATATTTTATCTGGGTTGCCATACATTTTTTATGCAGCGTTTTGAGCTATCTTTATTTTTGAATTTTTAGATAATAGAAGTACATGAAGAAGAACGTTCAAATGATGCGTGTGGTACTTCAGTCCCATCTATTTCAGGTGAATATGTAGTAATTGTTTGCCTTTTCTTAATTTCTTAGTGATGAATCTGATCCTAAATTATTGATTTCTTTATTTTATTAGCACATCACGAACGTAAAGTGTATTACTTGTTCCTTTGTTATAATTTTGAAAGAAAACAAAAAAAAAAATTAATGCTTTGCATTAATAAGAATAATAAACTTGAAATCAATTTGCTTTACTTCAAAACTAGATCATTTTGAATTTTGAATGGAAAATTAAAAGATAAATAGAATCCAGAAAGGATGCCGATGTTTTTGAATAGTCGAAGGATATCATGAGTTTTTTCGGTAATCTATTAAAGCTACAATATGTATATAAGATACGAAATGCACTGTTGTGCGAAATAGACTTACGATGCACTTAGATACATCCGATCCACCCCCGGTTACGCTACGTGCGAAGTACTACACGATTTTATATTTTTACGGTTGATGTTTTATGAATAAATTCTGGAATTGAATATCTGTAACAATACAGATGCCTGAAATCGTATCCGTTTTCGTTTTTTTTTTCACTCGATTCATAAAGTATTAGTTATTTTCTAGGCCTTGATATGCCTTTTTTGTCATCAAGTACAGCACTTAATGCGGAACAGACGGGAATGCTTCCATCTGAAACCGTTCTTACAGAGCAAAGCAGTAAAAAGATCATCGTTCCCAAATATCCACTTGATTTTAATGCTTCGTAAGTTTTAAATGTCGAAAACAATTGTAATGGTATAAACTGTAAAAAGAATTTTTTCCGTTTCCGTATCTTCTGTATTTTAAATTTATGTTTCATTGAATTCAACAATGCTGAAAGCTCAATGCTACTATTAATATCTTTTCATTCAGTTTTCTTTTTTATTTGTTTTCATAAAACAGTTTTTCTAATTGGATCTAATTTCAAATCTTCCTATTATGTTTCCTTTCTTTGAATCATTCTTGTTCGTATTTGACCTTTTAGTGAATCTTGGACGAACTCACAACCACAGGAAGAAAATTCCATATATCCTGGTGCTACTCTACATTCAGTTTCTTTTGAGGTAAGTAATTCTTTTCCTATAGCTGTTGAAAACTTTTCTCATATTTATTGTTCAGTCTAAGAAGAGCATTTAAATGATTTAATTATTGTCATAAACATAAATTCAATCCTACTTGCTGAGATTAGGCAAAATTTTGTGCTTATATCTTGACTTTGTGTTTTATAGATTGGTATATGTTCCCCTGTGGATACTATTCGTAATAGGTTTGAAGAAGAAACTAAACATTACGACAAAATAATAGAAGAACGAAGTGAACCGGTAGAGGATCAAGAAACAGAAGTCGGTGGATTGGAAAAGAGTGAAAAACAAAAAGAATTGGAAGAGCAAATTTTGGAGAAAAAAGTAAAGATTGTGATATTATTCTCCTCAACTTTCTATTGTTTATTTATATCTCATCCATTTTTCAATTTCAATAAAATTTAATCATTTTTCAGAGAGCAGTTCGTGAAAATTATGTACATGCAGTATATATGACAGTTCGTGAAGACCTGAAAAATGTTTTGCTAAAAGATTTAATGCGCAAAATTGAAAGCATTGCATTTGAAAAACTGGAACAAGGATGGAAAGAAAGAGAAAAAATCAAGGTTTTGGTACTATTTAAATGTTTTTTATTAATAAAGATATGTTAATAATTCCAAATCAAATTATAGGGAAGATTATGAAATAAATTGCCATATTTTTTGCAATACATAGTGAGCTCTCGCAGAATTGTTCATAACGAAGTTTTTGGTCGCTAATTATTATCAAAATTTGTCGTTTAATTAATATAGATTTAATCCTTTTTTTGTTACCTGTTTTCAGGAGCAAGATAGTGATTCTTTACAAAATGAAGTAAAAGACGGTGCTGTCGATACTCCAATACTTACTACTAATAAAGCCAATGTCTCTTTTGTTAAGCAAACAGTGAGGTATAATTATGATATGATTATTCTCCAAGTTAAATAATTTTGGATGGACAACATTTAATCATTGACAACACTAACAACATTTGAAATCGATTTAGTTGTGTTTAACTGTACAAAAAAATATGTCCAAAATTTTGTATTGCTGGAATTGTTTTACTCGAAAGAAAGTATAAATTAATGTTAGACAAAAATCCGAACCTTCTTGAATCGTTCACTACGTAATAAATTAGAAATATTACTTACCGCAGTATTGAATTATGGCATTCGTACTTCCAGATTTCTCGGAAGTCATGTTTGTGTTTTTTGAAATTCAACTCTTTTCCAGTTCAAAAGACTCGTTGAATGAGGTGGTCCGACAAGTGACTGAGCAGACAAGAGCTGAAATATCGGCAGCATTTGGTCCTGACACAGCAGCGTTGTTGGGCACTGGATTATTTTTCAAAGGTTTAGGCATTGCTCGGAATATGCCTAGCTTTAAAAAGGTTTATTATTTATGTTTTTTGAGAGCTATCAATAAGTTATCGAACTGCATATTTATCTTAGACATTATTCAAATGAAATTTCATCCTTTTCATTTTATATTTATTTTTTGTTTATTTTAGTGTATAACTAAATTCTCATCTTTCTATACATCGAACAGTGATGCTATTTTACCACTATTGGATCAAGTATATGGTTTTGTTACAAAATTAATATTCGTAATCTGAAAACAGTTACTTCCAGAAGCAAGTACACTTATCACCAAAGCGAAAACAACGATCCAGAAGTAGTAGTAGTTGCGGATCATCTTGTTCCGCATATTCACATTCACATACGAGAAGCGAAAGGACTTCAGAATCAAGTCAAAGCTGTGATAAAAGCGAAAGTCGGAATCTTAGGAGTGAAAGTAGCTTGGCTGAGAGAAGAAGTTCAGATGATGAAGATGCCAAAATAGAGAATGAACGGTATTATTTAATTGGCTTTTAGCTAAAAAAGAATAGTTCATTTATATCTTTGGAAATATCAGTTTTTTGCAGTCTGAAATCTGAGAACTTGAAATGTTATTAATAAAGTTAAGTCTATAAATCGGATTAATTAAAAATAACTGGAGTGCAAATTCCTTGAATTGAAATATACGCATATGTTCGGACATTACCATCAGTGTTCGTTTAAAAAAATTTTCGCAAGTTATATGATAAAAACATGTTTTTCTATGTGTTACTTTTTGATTTCGAATTTCAGCTACATCTATTTCACATTCTTAATTTCTTCTTAGAGAAAAAATTATTGAGCCATCTTTAGAAGTATGAGTGGAAGCGAATCTACCTCTTCAGCTAGTCGTTCGAATCGGATATTTTCAAGAAGAAAACACTTTGGCTCTGAAGCATCAGTTGAAGGGTCAACAACTGAAGAAGACGAAGAGGAAGAAATGGACGGGGAAGAGGAAGAAGAGGAAGAAGAGGAGGAGGAAGAGGAAGGGGAAGAGGAAGAGGAGGGAGAGGAGGAGGAGGAGGAGGAAGAAGAAGAAGAGGTGGAGGAACAGCTAGAACAAGGACATATTGTAAAGGATTTTGACGAAATTCGACCAATTGACAAACTGTCTGCACGTTCTGGTTAGCAAAATTGTTCCATTCGAAATAATTTTTTAATTTAGATCACAGCATGAGTGAAATAAATTATGAGCTAGAACTGTTTTGTGATGTTTGATTTTAAAAAACCTTCATTTTATTGAGCATTAATTTAATAAATTGAACAAGCAATTATATGTAAATTCCGTTGTTTAACACTAATTGTTCTTTTTAAATGCTTTTTTCTTCATCAGAAGTAAACATTTCCAGAGATGTAACATTCGAAACTGTGTAACATTCGATTCTGTTGAAGCTTTATGCATCTTATATTATTTTAATATCTAGTAGAAGTTAAAAATAATATTAAAAAATTCTTGCATGGAGACCAAATTTTCTGTAATAATTCAATCTTAATTTTTAAGGAATTGAAGAAAAGACAGCGTTATTGGTTAACGCTGAAATTGCAGAAAATAATGTATGTGACGGAGTTGATTCTTTAAGGTTGGCATTTTTTGACTCATTTTTCTTGAAAATTTAGATTATGATTTACTGAAACAATTTTTCATATAAATTCATATTTTATACTTCAAACAATTGAATTACAAATGTATTGTTTAAACAAAGCAATATTTTACTCATTAATGAACAAATTACAGTAGCTGCACAGCAACATCCCATTTGACAGAACTCAATCAAATTACTAAAGGATTGCAAACAAGACATGAAAAGGTAAAGACTTTGCAGCCGTCTTTTCAATGAATCGGTTTGGATTGTCAAATTTCTTGGAACTTTTGAAATAAATTAGGTTTTAACTGAATTAAGTTGGTAACAAAGAACTTTTTCAAAAATTGCTTCTTTCATTTTGTATGTGAACTAAACGGATATGCGATGAACGTCTGATTGTTAGTATTCTCATCTCCTTCTTTTTCTATTTATCTTTTGTGATGAAGGGAACATCCTAATATCAGTGGTTTAAAAACAGCTTCATGTGATTTCACATAATTAATTGATTGTATGCTCGTTCTGCACATAATTAATGTCATTGTTTTAACTTTTTAACTTAAAACCACTAAATCATCGAGTTAATTGAATATCTTGTTGAGGTGCTTGGTGTTGCAAATATAGAAGGATATTTCAACGATCACTGCTATCTTCCAGTGGAATTGTCGGAGCAGTTAAAGAAAGAACTTGAGGAAAGTTTTTCAACATGCAGTGATAACGAAACGATATCCTCAGACTATTGTGACATAAGAAAATTAGGAAAGCCGGAGGAAATACTGCCACAACATATAAAAGATAAAACTGGTATGGAATTACATTTGATGATAAGTAATCATTAATCCTTAAGTAGTCTCTTAATCTTCAAATAGATCATGCGGAGCAACTCGATATCTGAGACCTTTTCAGCGCACAGTTTCAAGTTGTATTTTGTTCATATATCATTGAAATGCCTTAAAGATGAGCCATTTTAAAGATATTTATTTTTAAAACTGCAGCAAAAGTGAAGAAACGATGCTATCGAAATGAACTCGCTTCACTACTTCCACCACCTGTTGATATGGAACAACTCGCATGGGAGGCAAGTTGGGAATCCACAAAACAGTGGGTGAAACGAACTCCTGAGGAAGAAAAGAGCATCTTCTGGAAATTTGAAAAAGTTGGTTTCCTGCAAAATTTTGTGCATAATTTATTGCTAATGAAAATGAATTTAAAAGGAAATAATGGCATAATTAGGACAAAATAAGATCGAGTGTCGGTATTTTGTTCTTATCTCTTATTCAATTCTTCCCGTTTTCAAGGAAGGTCTTGATGCAGAAGACTTAATGTTTTTGGAAAAAGCATTGCATGAAATGCAGAATGATGGAACGGCAACGTGGAATAGGAAGTTGTACTGGGTACCACCGAGAAAAGTGCAAGAAGTTCATTTATTGGTTAGAAGTTGCAAGGATTAAAGTCATATTTTGCTACTTTATTATAAAACTACAAAAATTTTAATTTAATAATAAAAAATAGCAATATATTTACGATAATTCTATTTTGAATATTGCTTTTATAGGATAAACCGAAGAAAACTGGAAAAAATATTTACTATTATGACGATCCTGAGGTAAGTTTTCGCATTTTTTATGAAATGTATGGGGAATAGATAAAACTAGAGCTGGAGTTTTATTAAATTCTCAGAGTTTCTAAGATTGCGATGCAACTTAATGTACCAACATATTAATCCAATTTGTACTGCAGTTAGAAGGTGTAGTACCTCATTCGTCGGGATCTGCTCGTACAGAAGGTTATTATAAATTGTCTCACAAAGAAAAAAGGGGTGTTTTACGACGACCGGATGTATTCTTAACGGAAATAAATGAAAAGGTATGTGTTTCAAGTATCATATTTAGTAAGCACTGTTGTTGTAGTTTTACAAGAAATTATAATTAAATGAATCACGTGAAAATAAACTACATTCGCATTTATTAGTGTAAATTGTTGGAAATTATAATGAATTGTGAATTTCTAAAATTCAGAAGGGATATATTTTCTGTATGATGTTTTATTTTTATTTTTCCTAGTGTTTTAATGAAAAGTTATCAAAATACTGCGTTAAATAAAGGATGTTTTTTCGATAAAAAGCTGTGAGTTTGCATATTTTGTATTGCTAATAATTTGATTTTTGAAATTTTTCTTTAAGGTAATATTCATTTAATTATCTGTGATTGCATTTACAGGATGATGAAAAAGTTCGCTCTTTGATGCAATCTACACGAGAAGCACGAAGCATGAATCGTCGTTTATTGACCTCAATGGGTGATACTTCTTCAGATATATTTAAAGTTAATCAGCTGAAAGTAAATTATTTGAATATTGAGATATTTATTAATGAAATCGTTTCTATTTTTTAAAGAACACGTATTTATTTCCTCTTTTTCACGAGATGTATGATTTTGAATTTCATTCTCTAAATACATAGAATATTTCCAAATAACTTAGAAGTAATTTGTATGACATTACTGATGTTTGTTGTTGTGAGTTTGGAAGATACGTGGAAGAATTACAACCAAATCTGAGAATCACGTGGACAGTCTAATGATTAATATGCGGATGGTAAAAAAGAACAGAGAATTGAGAGAATGATCTTCTTAATTTTTAATTGCTGAATAAAAATTAGGTCTGAAATTTATTTATGAAATTGAACAGTGAAGTTCCAAAATCCTGAGTTAAGATATTTGCACAAAAATAATATGATTGAGTTCTCTTGTCGCACAGTAAGTTAAATTATCAAGATCTCGTTTTCAAGAACATAACTCTAAACGTTTGCAAGGTTGTAAAGAAGTTGTGCATCAAAAATTATAATGATGATAGCATTGAATTAGAACTAAAATTGTAACTTAAAAATCTTATTTCAAAATATTCACTAAGTTACATATATGATATGTTCATGTTTAACGAACAGGTAAAAATAGCTTTAATTTTCAAGCTTCGACTTTTTTTCTTATTCTTGGATTGAAAATTTGTTTTGAGTTTCGCAAGAAGCTTATCAAGTTTGCTCGATCTCGGATCCACGGTTGGGGTTTGTATGCATTGGAAGCAATCGCTCCAGATGAGATGATTGTTGAGTACATTGGGCAGAAAATACGGCCAACAGTGGCGGATGAACGCGAAAAACGTTACGAGAGACGCGGCATGGGTTCAAGCTATTTGTTTCGTATCGATTCTGATAATGTGAGTTGATCAACCCAAAAATTTATGATTTTCTAAAAAATTTAAGTATTTGTGATCATATAGTGCTATTATACGGCACTCAAATATGGTCTGATCATAATATCAAAGCAATTGTTAATCGTTGTTTGCAATCTGCGTATTTATCGTTTTATTGTCAGTAATGTTTTGATATCGAGAATAGTATTTTCATGAACTATTTTTATAATGAGAAAAGAATCTGTTAGATGTACAAATGGTTCAAACATATTTATTTCTTAATGATTTTTCAGGTCATCGATGCTACACAAATGGGAAATTTGGCACGATTTATAAATCATTCATGTCAACCAAACTGTTATGCTAAAATTGTTGTAGTAGATGGCGAAAAACGTATCGTTATTTATAGCAAGTTGGCAATTAATAAAGGCGATGAAATAACGTATGATTATAAATTCCCGATTGAAGAGGACAAAATTGATTGTCTATGCGGAGCACCGGGATGTCGTGGATCTTTGAATTAGCAATTATCAGTTGATTAATCACATCTTTGCTGCCACATACTGAAAACGGTCTCAGGTTGCCTACTTGTGAATTTTTGTTGTAATAAAGAAAAAGAATATAGATAGGATGCTTTGGTTCTGGACTTACGATTTTTAGGTCTTGTCGGAACTAAATCAGCTTTCATAATTAAGAAATTGGTAAATGTGCTTTTAAATTATCTAAGATTTGTTTAATCGATATAAAGCCGACATTATAAATTGTCTGTAGAGTCTTCTGAATCACTAAGGATATGAGAAAATTGTTTGAATGTCAGAAGCTTTCAAAAAACGTATTTTCAATATGCCACTTTTTTTTTCTCGAGGCGCTTTAGTGCTGGATGTAGTTTGCTACCTCTAAATCGGTCTTACACATGCATAACTTGATTAAAATATTTGCATTTCATAGAATTTTTATCATTCCATGATTAATAAGCCTGCCTTGCTGTTGAATCTACTTGTCCAAACTTTTGCTCTATTGAAAGTTGCTATTAAAGTATTTCCGGAAATATCGAAAATCTTCCCAACTGAGTAATTCGAAGAAAGCGAGTGAAATGGAAATCAAAAAAAAATGAATCAATGAATATATGGATTAAAAGATTATTAGTACCGAGTAGATTAAGAGATTAGATTACTTACTAGTATCTTAGAATAGCAAGGCAATCATCCAACATTTTTAAAGCGTTTGGGGTGCAATATAGATGTTGACAGATTCGCTAGATCATATTTGTATTATAAAATTTACTTGATTGTGTTATATGTTTTTTTTCTGTTTTCATCTTTCTAATTCTGTGTTCCTTGTGCATTTGGTGATCTTTTTTTTCGTGTTATAGTATTTTTTCTTTTTTCCTTTATTGGGAGCTTAGAACATTTTGTAGATTCCAAAGAGTAATGAAATTTTTTAGCGAAAATTTATGTGAATATTTGAGAATTTCGGAATTTCTGATGATTAAGTTGGTTTCATCATCGTAGAACATGTTATTATAAAAAATACTACTCTCGGAATAGTTTTGCATTCATCAAAATACAGCGCTCTGATTTTGACCGTAATATCCTTATGAGATTACATAATGTCATCTAATGTATTTTCATGTTTGGAGAAAAGGCAGAGTTTCATATTAAAAGTAACAAATTTTAACATGCAGTAGAAAAGGCCATATGCGAAAAATTACAGAGCGCATATATTGCACATGTATTGCAAGACTGTTAAAATTATCACTCGTGGGCGCATTTGTTGTGTCACTCCATCCACACGCAGTGCTATATTAAGATCTACTGCAAGTTGTTTTGATAAGTTTGATCAACCGTGCTGTTTAAAGTATCGATCTGCTTTATCATAATTCTTTTATCCAGATGCAGATTCAATCAGTTTGCAATGAAAAAATCTATAAGAAAGATTTTAGAAGTAAATTTGGAATTTGATAAAGAATTTCGGTTATTAGTATGCTGAACTGTTGATTTTAATTTCAGCACTGTGTGAAGTATTATTACTAATTTTAATTTTAGCCAAAATTTGGAGTATCTCACTTCTTTATATTTTCAATAACTTTAAATTAACCGAACAACAAATTGTGTGAAATTCTAACATTTTATATTTGAAATGTATATAAATTGTGACGAACTTTAATTTGAAAATTTGAGGAAGTTAAATGAATTCTTATTCTACGATGAACCCATATAATTATATTTTAACTACTTTTATATATACGTTTTATGAAAAAAACTATGTATATATAAACGTAAATGTGATTGTATAAATAAGAAAAAACTCGAAGAAGATCCGATATTTGTTGATTATATTTTTAAAAGCGTCGTTTGTGTTTTATTTTGTTCAGTGTGTGAAGGCTTATGCGATTTTGTTTGAAATAAAATCTACGGAACTTTCAATTTTTGATTTTATAGGATGAAATAAAGTAATCGTATTTAACCGTTGTGTTAATGAGCATTGTGAGTACTGTTAGGGGTGCAAATAAATAAGATTAATTAATTTTGGTACTTAATTATACTTTTTAATGAACTTTTTCCTTTATTGATGCTGTGGTTAATCTATTTTATGATCTGACATACAATAATTGCTAGAAAATTGATTTACTTGAGTACAGTAATTGCACTAAAATGATATTTCATTTAAAAAATTATTTGATAGTTTGAAGAGTATTGAAGTTTTCAAGATGACCATCAGTGAAATGGAAAATACATTAGTAAGAAGGTTTAGGATCAATTTTTTATGATCCGGCATCACGTATAAAAACCATGAAAATTGTCGGTTTATCTGCGGTTATGATAGTCCATTGCTGAAATGTAAAAACAATTGATTGAAGCGAAATATTGGAGTTCTGAAGTTTGTAAAAGACAAACAAATTGAAATATATGAATTTCAATTCTTCTTTTCAACATTCTTTCAGTAAGCGCCTCATCCATCATTCTGTGAAAAACTTCTCTCATAGCAATGCATCGAAAAAGTAAAATGGATTATAGGATTTCAGATCACACCAGTGATCAATGAGAGTTGTTAGAAGCTTTTTTCACAATGTTTTTATTTAATTCTTCAGCTCACAACTGAAATGAAATATCAGTTCTTTTTTTTTTATATGATTTATTTTAAAAGTTGAATTTTAGGACTAAAATAACTTAAACTTTAAATTTTCTGGATGGGTTTATTAAAATTGAATTAAATTTCACCTATCAGGAACGAACATTCTAGTAGTTTGATTGAGAGCAATTCTTGCATTTTCTTTTCTCTCCAGGATGGACAGTTGAGAAACAAACACCCTTTCATTCGTACTCATTAAACATTTTCCTTCTTATTGCTCAGAAATGGTTACTCCTGGTTAAACTGAAGTAGTTTGAACATTTTCACAGGTAATGTGAATGAATTAAAATTTAGGTTAACAAAGTAGAACATATTTTATTTAATCCCAACTATTATAACATTTCGTTCATGTTTGTTCAATGTAATCTTTTCGAACAACAAAGAATTTATTATTGAAGTTAATTTGTACTACAGTTTACATATGCCATATATACTTTTATTTTTGTGCTTCCTATAAATTTTTATTCCTTACTGTTTCTCAAAATCACTCCACAGTTATACATCATTATAAAATTTATTCTTTACCTAATGTCTATGTTAAAAGAAATGTACGCCTCAAAAGATCAGGATCGTTGTTAATAGAAATCTTCAATTTATTTTCCCAAAGTTTATTTCAGTTTTTTACAAAGATGAAAATTACATTATGAATGAATGCTTTGTTTTTTAGGAATGAAATTGCTTATTTCTTAGTTTCCTGATGTGCACACGAAAGGATGTCTACCGAGTTTACACAATAAACTTCATCGTCTACATCTGAGAGGGAGAGAGAGCGAGAGAAAGAAAGAGAGAAGGAAAAGGAAATTTTGTATCTCTGTTATATCGCTAAGAACTCCAACCTCACAGTTTATCTTATAATATATAGTATTTCTGCTATTTTGTAAGTGTAATTCGATACTCCGTATAACTGTCTTTTATCATGTGCTTCTCAAACTACCACTTGAAATGCTGGGAGAAATCGAAGTTGTTGAAAATAATTAGACGATTTTTGAAATTTGATCTTAAACACTTTGTTTGTTGAAATGAATGTTAGCAGGTTTGTAGTTGAAAACATTTATGCGTTATGTACTTGTATGCACAATGCGAAAAAAAACGATTTTATTTCTTTTTCAAATATATTTCGCTTTGCTGTGGCAATATCCGAATTTTCCATTTTTGATTTAGACTATGCTTATATCTTATCTTCAAGAAATTTACAAACTATTAAATTTTACCCCTAACGAAAGTTTCATAAGTTGTTACCTCCGTTTTTACTTTTATTTTCAATTCCATTCAAAGAAATTCCAAAAGACTTCCGTAAACTAAAAAGCATCTAACAACAGATTTGTTGCCATTTAATAATTTTGCTTTTAGATAAGTAAACGTTTTTCCTAATTATTGGTTCTGAATTCGAAAAATCTGAATTCGGAAAAAAAAAATTTTTGTCATTATATGATTAAATGTGCTTAATATTGTTCCATCATATAGTGACAAAAATTCATTCAATCAATCATTAAGGAAGCAAAATAAATAGTTGCTTTTTAAAATATATATTTAGCACTTATTATCTCGTATTTTGAAAATGAATATTTCTGTAATTCCAACCTTTTAAAATAAGCATTTTCTTTTCAAATATCATCTCTGAAATATTCTATGTTATCGCGAAATTTTTAATTCTTTATCTATCAATTTGATAAAAAACAATGAATATTACGTGATTGTGTGCTACCAAATTGACGATTTTATTGTAAAGTCAATCAAATAATATTTTAATGCTAATAATAATAACAAGTAATATTATACTTTAATTTTCTACTTAACAACAATTTTTGCTTGAGATAAGCAAAAACTAAAAAGCAAGAATTCAAAGGTTTCGGATGAATGGGAAATACGTTTTTCAGACAGGTGAAAAATCCTCTCATTAGCCTTCCTTTTATCAGATTATGAATTAACAGAGAAGTTCATTGCAACGCGATGCATTCACAACACAGATTTGAAGGTTAGTTTTTTATAGCCAATTAAAAAATTATTATTTATTACTATTGCCCTTACTTATCATTATTGTTTGTTATTATTATTTACTACCGTTAGGTGTTATTATTGTTAATGCCATCATTTATTCAGCATATGATTCTTAACGGTTCATTCGAGACATTTCTGAGTTTCCGATGATGAACTGAACTGTTGATCTTATTAAATCGCGCGATATTTGCACTTCGCTCTTTTCACGTTGGCTTGATCCGGATTAATTTGAATACGAAAATTGCCGCATAATGCGCACTTCACTTGGAGCAAGTACTCCTGGAACGAAAACGTGCATTCAGGAGTATCACCGAAACTAGAACCGTCTTTCTTTGAGGTCTTTTCTGAAAGAGTAGCTTTTCTTGGAGCTTTCCGGAAGTTCTTAAAATTCTCCTCTTATAATGGATGTTTTTTAATGAGACAATGAAAGAGAATATGTGTACCGTATCCACTTAATGATTCTCGAATGTGATATTTTCATGAAATGTAGTAAGGGAATCAGATAATAGGTATCTGTCTGATTAAGGATCATTGCAGAATTGATGACCTCGAAGTTAAAAGGAAGCAGATTAGAGGCGGAAGTGGACAAATGCCGTTCGGAATGTAATTGGAGAAGATTGGGTGATTTATTGCTTTCTGTGCGTTCCAAAAATAGCGGCATGCAACAGTACGGAGATTTGTTGCAAGCGGAATACATCATCGAATTGTTTATCGACCAAAGCTCAGGTAAATTTTTGCGTATTAAAAAAACTTGAATGGCTATTTGCCATTCATTGCTGTAGCAGTACGGCCCATCACTTATCAATCACAATCAGTCTTAATTCCGATAGGGCTGTCATGCCAAAAAACTCGCTTCAAGTGTTCATATGTTGATTGTGATTTTTTAGAAAAACAGCTTTTTCTAGAACTTCTGGAATCGAAAGTGGAAAATAAGAAGCATTTGGAAAAAGCAGCAAAACTTCTATACAATACACTGCAATCTTCGTTGGCCGAAAAGTCTACAATTCATTTAGAAGCGAATTTGTTGCTCGCAAAATTGCATTATTATTGGTACCCTCCGCAAAGATTAGATGCAAAATTACTTTTTACTTTTTCATAATAAATAAGTCATGAGAAGTTATAAGATTAGTTTCCGAATTTCATTCTCATGGCCAATACTTGTCACTTTCCTAAATATCAGCGCCAACAAAGAAGCTTTTAGTTTTTTTTGAATCAAATTACTGAATTCCTTATCTATTAAAGTTGTCAGTACTTATTACAGCGCTGAATACGAGCAAGCGATGCAGGATATTGAAAATTCTCGATTAGAATTTGGTGATACACCATTTGAATCACTGCGTGATCTGCGCTTAGTTGCCGAAGCTTATGCCATAAAAGGTTTTGTTTTTATAAGCAATAAATTTCTTTGAGAATCTGTGAAGGTCATGCAGTTTTGGATAATACGATTTGAAAACTGTACTTTTAATGAGGAGTTAATAAAGAAAACAGAAATTCTTACAGAATTAGATTTCCATATTCATTGGGAGATTTCATAATAAAGAAATAAATCTGTTAAATGTCTCTCATGTTTGCAACATCTTGAGTCACCACATTTTACTTTGTAACTATAAAAAAAGTTTACTTAGTGATGATTTTTAAGGGTTTTCTATAGAGTCAACGATGAAGCATTTGAAGAAGCCTGAATTGGAAAAGTCTCGAATGAGAGCACTTTTTTGTTTTGAAAAGTCAGCCGAACTTGCAATATCCTATATCCAGGAGCTCGATAAGTCAATAAATTTACAGAGCAGTAAGTGCTTTTCCTTGCACTTATTTAATGAATTCAGAATCGATTTTATTATTAATTTGGTTTATAAATCTTTAGGAAGTGGTATGCTTTCGTCAAGTGCCAATGGAACAAATGGAAAGCAACATGTTGAGAGGATGGGTAATTGTGGCATATTCTTTTCATTATTATTTTATCATTTTTTCATCTTTTGATTTGTTATAAGAAGCTATAAGTTATTTACATATTATATGACTCTAATAAAATCACAGTGCTATTATAAATACACTTTGCATTCAGAAAATTTACAGGAGAATTGTTAGAAACAACATTGGAAAGAGTGCCACTGTTACGTCTAAGGCATAATTTAATTGATAGACCGTGGGATGACGAAGGAGTTGAATGGTATCGCCGGATTATGACATCATTAGGTGATAAAGTGGTGGGCGAAAAATTGCAGCAAAGGTATGTGGAATTACCTAATCTCAGGTTCGAAACCTAAGTAAATTTTATCGTAAAAGTTATTTTTCTATTCATATTTCAGCTCCCTAATCTTTGCTTGAACAAATTTTCAGGCTAAGTCGACAATTAGCCGAAGTGTTAATCAGAGGCATGCCGGATTCTGGGTACATGGAATCGCACTCTCTTAGCACAAAATCACAAAATCTAAGGTTTTCTAATCGATTTACTTGAATATTTAATTGACCAAAATTTCAAAATGCCATCAACTTTATTGATTAGTTTTCAATCAAAAATTTTAAGGATAAAAACTGTTCTAAAGTTCGCCAGTAATACTTGTGTTTCGAGGTGATGAGAAGAAAAGTTTTCCTGCTTTCACAGTTGCAAAAATTGATCACTTCGCTTAGGATGAACTGCAACGTTATCATTCTTCATGGAGAAGTCCCATAATTGCGCTCATATCATCGCTTCTACTATCACTGAATTATTTACAGAATATTTTCTTTATCTGATTTAAAATATTGCAGCTTGATGTTTTTTGCAGATTGTATACCGGATCGCATAGGAGTTACTTCTCACCTTCTTCGAGGATTGAAGAAATTTTGTTGCTGCTATTAATTAGCGAGGTAATAAATGATTATTTCTAATTTTACGTTGTGGGAAATTATAGATAGAAATAGAGTATTAATCTCATTCTTCGGAATTGCTTTGTTTTAGGTTTTAGCGACAAAGGATGTTGTATTGAACCGGGCTGAAGAATTGGCAACCAGTCGTCAAAATTCGTTGCGCGTGGCTAAATCAGTGTACAATTTACTCACCTTGGTTCGATTATATACTTTTGTTCAAAGATATTTTAATAGCCTTATGTTTTTATCTAGTAGATATCAGTTGAAGATATTTCTATTTGAAAATAATTATTAAAGTAGTACATGTTTCAAAGAATACAAAAAAGATAATCTCAAATTCTTAGATTAGGGGACCTGTAACCACAGTCTTCTCATGTTTCTGCTATATTCAGGAATTTTCGTTTTTACGGGCCTTGTAGCTTCAAAATCAGAGATTATATCGGAAAAAGGATTTGGTTTCAGATTAATATTTGAAAATTGACATTAAACTAATAGTTTCGAAACTGGATTTTGTGTATAAGTTATTAAGTAATTCTCCTATATGCATGAAACTGAATACTAGCCTTCTAGCCTTTTCCAGCCCCTGTTTAGCTGCAAATATTTTTCGGTTTGCTGCAATGACTGATCGTTACCAAAAAATCTCTGCAGTCTATTATAGAATGCGTAGCCTTATATTGAAATGCAAAATGATCATCCATATCTTGAACAATATGTTTTCTCAAGCAATTGTCGATTTGCTAATAAATTATAGGCATTTTTAATGTGTATGATTAATGCTTAAGCAATTTTAAATATGAATTTAGGTATTATCGGCTTTACGGCAGTACGAACTTTTATCAAGTATTCATGAAAAAGCAATGAAATTTGCAAACGAAGACAAATATTTGTGGTAAGTACATCAACTTATTTTTTTTGAATACTTTTAACATCCTTCTAGATATTTTAATTTTTTCGAGAATTTTGTTTGCTTCTCCAGGTTCCAATTCGCTTTGACACTACTTTGCCATGGAAGATATGTGAGAGCTTCAAAGATTTTGTCACAGTGCTTGACTATCGAGCAAAATGATGATAATGCGCTCGCACAGCATATTTTTGCTGCCAGCATTGCACTTGAACATCTTGGGCAGTATGATGAAGGTAAGAAAGTAGAAAGTTCTTTTGCAGCGGAATGTTTGAATTATATGCGCTTATCTTGCAGTAAAAAAATCATTTTGGAGGAGCATCATCCAATTTGAATAGCTGAACTTTATTGTGTAAGAATTTTCCTGAGCCAACAACGTAAGAAGTGCTCTTTGAAAGAAGCTGTTGTCTATGCCTTAGCTGCTTTAAATTATATTTGAATGATCGGACATGTTTATGTTGATTTTTTCTGGAAAATGATATGCTTTGCGATCGTATTTCAGCTATAATTTATGCTGAAAAAGCTATCAAATTATGCGAGGAAAATCGGCTTTCTGGACGGTGTTTGCTGCTGAAAGCTGTTGCACTAAGGTATGAGTCAGTAATTAAAATCGACTTTATATATTTGTTTATTCATGTATGTTTGATCAAGTTGAGCAGAATCGGCTATTTGCCTGAAAGTGTTGTTAAGTTGGGAAAAAATGCATATTTGGTAGATGGAAAAAAGTTATTATTCTTGGTAAAGGTGGAATCAAAATTTTGAAGTAGAAAAATCCATCATCGAACATCATTTCTTGTTCGCAATGACCAAAAGATGATCTAATTGTGAAATGTGAAAATATGTTGTTTCGTGATCCTGGTCTGTTATATTTTGGATATATAATTCTATCCTTCAAAATGAACAAAGTTTTTAAAGCATGAAAGCAGAAACTGTAGTTCGGTATAACCTTCGAAATGAAATGCGACTAGAAGTGATAAAATTATTTGAAAATGCTGCGGCAATGGATCCACATGATGATATAATTCATTATTGCTGTGCCCGACAGCATGCTATCGGTAAAGTTTTCGAAATATTTGTTGGCTAAAATGCTCTAATTTTTCAAGTTATTATATTCAAATGTTAAACTGAAAAAAAGGAAAGCAAAATTTAATAATTGGTTTCTAAAATACAGGTTCATTATCATATGTTAGGAGTAAAATCAATGTTAATCAGATAAAACCTTAAGATTGAACTTCCGATTCCTTTTTCCAATTTCGAGAATGCTTTCCAGCGCGCGATTTACAAGTAGCCCGCGACTGGTGTGAAAGAACTCTGGAGTTGAATCCAGAAATGCCACCCGCTATAATGCTTCTTGCACTAATTTTTACTGCCCAGAAGGATTACAAGGCAGCACTCGAACTAATTGTCGATGCGTTAGAAGATTTTCCAACTAATTATCCACTTACCGTGCTCAAACTGATGCTTGAAGTTAAATTCGGTAAGTTTTAGTCTTCTCAAAGAGTGCGAAAAAACTAATATTGCTTTCATTTGATTTTGCCTGGCATTTGCTGCCCTTGTATTTTTGTTTTTCGAAGCATAGCAGATGATTTATGTGGATATTATTATATTTTATCACCATAAAGTTATGCATTCAAGATATAACAGTTGTTTTTATGAAAATCATTTCGTTATATTCTGTGAATGTAGACAGTTAAAAATTTATTTTCTAAACAGGACGTGTTGATGAAGCCTTGGCATCATCACAACATTTACTATATTTCTGGAAGAGTCGAGAAACAAATCTTTTCGAAGAACCCAATGCGCACATTACACGAACTGGTACTATTTTTGTTTTAAAAATTTTGTTTTAATAATTCACAAATATATATAATGTAGATGCATCATTTTTCAAAAATGCAAAAATCTTGATATTAAAGATTTTTGCATTTTATCACGGCGTCTAGATTAGGTTGCTGAAATTTGCTGACTGCAAATCTTCTCAAATTGGAGTATTGATTGAATTGATCTTTAATTTAGGCAGCGAAGAAAATCAAAAAAATGGACGGAATGAAAGTTTACTGCGTTCAGTGAGCAGTCGTGACGCTGTAACAGCAACACCGTTCATTGCCGCTGCTTCATTGGGTATTTTATCATCCTCTGCGCTTGCAAACTTATCCACTAATGTCGGGACTTGCGATGCTACTGGTAGATCCTGTTCTTTCTAATTAAATTTTAAAACAAAAGGAAAAAATGCAGTAAATGATGGCATTGCTTTAAATTGCAAGTCAAGTTTATTATGAAATTCTGTGAATTTTCCAATGTAATTCGAATTGATCATCCTTATTCTATTGAACTATGTATTTGCCTTATAATTCATTTATTTAGATAATGGGTCTGTATATACAACTCAGGGAACATCCGATTATGGAACTTCGACTGTTTCATTGTGTTCGAGACAATCAAGAACCGTTGAAACACATTTCTTGATGAAAGTCTGTTTTCCATCTTAATTCTATAATTTTCGCACCTTTCTATTCTGGTCGGAATTATTTTCCTAATCTTGATTTTTTTTTATTTCGTTCATTTTTCAGTTTGTGCTACTCTATATTCGTCTCATAAGGTTCTATGAGCATTCTTTTACTCGCTTTAGGCAAATATTTGGCTCGAACTTGCCGAACTTTTTCTTGATCTCGACCGTATGGAAGATGTGCGGCCGTGCATTGAGGAGGCTTCTGCTTTATATCCAAGTTCTCATCAGACACTCTATATCAAGGTTTCGATCTGTAACTTAAGTTTTGGAATGAAATTCGGAAAGGAAGAGCATGTGATGAATTCTCGCTTTTTCTGATATAGCTTTATTCTTTGCCTTGAGTCGCATTCATTTTAAACCGTATTGGTAGGGAAATTTGAAATGATCGTATGTTTTGTACTTGGCAGTTTTTTATGTTATCATTTCGTGCGTTTTGACGAAGTTTTATCGGCATTTCTCCTCCAGGGTCGTCTGTTAGCAGCTCGAGCGGCCAAGTGTGAGAACACCGCGAAATGTGAGCATTTACGAAGTGATGCAAAGGCTTCTCTGTTAGGAGCACTTGCGATTGCACCTTCTCATGTATCATCACTGCGGCATTTAGCTCGCATTTACAGAGTGGAGGGTAATATTCCTATGGCTGAGAAAATGTTAAGGTTAATGAATGGAGCATTGTTATTTGAAGTATTGTTAACACAAATTAACTCATAATTAGAATTAATAACAGATATTGTTATTTAAAGTGGTCAGATTATGTACACTTTATTTGTGATAAATTTGTATGATTTTTAGATTAACCACTATAGATTTTAAATAAATGGACAATTATCTGTTTGTGATCTTATTATTTTTTCATATTATTAAGATCAAACTAACTTGGAATTAATGAATTTTTGGCGAAATAATGAAAAATTACTTTTTATTCATTTAAGCGCATTTCATGAGTCCTGCAAGCAACTTCATTTACATCATTTATGTTGAAACTTTATTTATGTCATATACTTTTATATCGTTATACCTCTTTTATTTGGATGACTTCGAATATACTTCAGGGATGTTGTGCAGATTGACCCATTACACAATGGTTCATGGCAAGCTCTTGGTATGATTTTGTCAGAAGACGGACGTTTTGAAGAGGCTTTGGAATGCTATTCGATCGCTTCTGCTCTTAATTCATCTACCCCACTTATTCCATTCTCTTCGTTACCAGTGTTAATTCGCATTTCGTGATGATAGAACTAAACATTCTTTCATTTCATTCGTTTGTACAGTAGATTTTGATAATTTTCAATAATATTTAAAATTCGTTGATTTCTTTTGCTTGTTAATTAATTTACGCATTGTATGTTGAAACATTTGTCTTACAAGTTAGAGGTAACTTTGCTGAATATTCAGGTCACTTATTTAACTTAGAAATTATTTTACTTTATTTTCATAAGTCTCCAATGTAATTTTGTCCGTTAATTTATTACAGTGTTTAGAAACTCAGCCCTTACTTTTCATTATTTCATATCAACTATCGCTATTTTGCAATTATTTGATCACGAAGTAGAAATGCTGTCTTTGAAATATCAATTAACTGTGTAAATTACGGCATTTGTTATAAATAGATGTAATTTATATGACAAACTTCGGTCCTTAGCGGGTTTAAAATTATAATTTAATAATAACTATAAGATAGCTAAACTTAATAAATGTGTCAAGATTTGTGGGTTTAATAACAAGGAACGCTAATTCTTGATTTTGAGATATTTCGCCATCACGGTCAGTTCGACTACGTGTTTGCACTGGATGAAAATGTTGGTATCTTATTCTTGCTTAACGTGATAAGCTTACATGACATGATAGATAGAGCTATGGATTGCAAACTGTGTCTTTTTGGATGCAGCTAAACTTAGCACATTTTGTTATAATAAATCTTTACTGTCTGGATTGTTCTGTGATCATGTGAAGCATATTTATATCACCTTTGCGCCTATATATTTCAACACATCTATCACAAGGACCAATAATATTTGGCCGTTTAGTTTTAGATGTTCTATACTAAGTTGTTTGCGGTATTTTGTTGTTCGGTGGAAATATTACTAGTTATGGAGTAGTGATAGCATTCTTCTTTTTCGTATTTGTCATGTAAAATTAGTGAGCAATATTCTGCAAGCAGTAGCTAATTTGTGTGTGTGTGTTTTCTGCGATTGAGATAACAAATACATCATTAGAGGATTAATCATTTTCTGATTCATCGTCTATAAGGACTTCTTCAAGGTTTTATTTGCTGAGTGATGACAAAAATCTCATTCATCCAAGCCAAAAGTCTAAAATTCTGTAATTAATCCAAACTTAGTGAAAAACAAAGCTTCCATCTCTCTTCATGTTTCTATCCTTCACGCTCTACCAGTTAACATACTTATTTCAATATCAGTGAACTCTCAACTTTATTCAGAGAAAACGGAAATATGGGTACTGTGGCTGGGGATAGCCATTAAACATTAAACAGCAACAAATTCTATTTAAATGTTTAATCTTAGAAGAAATTGTTATTTTCTCTTTTACGCTGTTTTATCGTATTTTAATTGTTTGCATATTCGATCCTTCCACATTTATTTGTCAGGTAATTACGGTTTTATTTAGAAAAATTTGATTGTTATTTTTGAAGAAATATGTATTCTGACGAAAGCTTTCATTTTCATGCTTTTCTAGAGAATTCATGGATCTTTTTACTGCTCTGAATTCATATTTCTATACCATACTGAGCAGATAATCTTGTTGGTGATCTCATGAGGATGAAATGCGTTTGTTTCGTTTGAAAATTGGATAAGTTTCCATAATACATTGCAGCTTTTCCTTCGCTTTTTCAACCCTGTTTAATTCAGACGGATTGAATATTTTGATATCCTCCATTTAGGTAAGTTTTTAGACGTTTAAAAACTTTGCATTCCAAAAATGAAATCTTCCGTTTGACCCTCTTTTTGATGTACTTTAGTCTTTTTGTGATGAACACTTACGCAATAACTTTTTTAGAACATTGGATTTCATAACTTAACAACTTTAGAGTAGCATAAAGAGTAGGACCGAGGTGTAAATTTCGACGACTTCTTTGGTAATGTAGTAGGAAGTTATAAAAGTTCCATTTATGCAATGCGCGGTCTGCAGTTTCTAAACGTTACGATATATAATTTAAATTTGAATTTATATTAAGATGAGAATGCTGAAGGCATGTCAGGCTGTACAAACAATATCGGATACGAAAATTGGTACTAAAAAGGAAGATGAAACTTCGCATATTATTGTCGTAATATTACTCATTTCAACTTCTGTTTATTTCTTTTCCTTTCTGCGATTGTCGGAACGTTTTTTTGATATGTGTCTAATTTTTGCTCTCAGTTGTATTTTTATACCTGTACAAAGATAGTTGAACCGCTCACTGGAATAGACAAAAAAATCAAATGTATATAAGGTTCAATCGTTTTCATTCAATATATCCTTAGTGTAAGTTTCAATCCCTTGTAACATTTTCACTGGGAAAAAAATTTGAAGAATTCTGCCATTTGCTATGCAAATTAAGCTAATTTTTTTTTGAACTGGAGAGAAATTTTTTTCCGCCAACAAAATTATATTACTTCGGCCTTTTTGATGCAATCTGTTTCTTTCAGTTTTTCAGAAATGCCTTCAGTCTTTTTATGAGAGATTTTGAAAATTCATTCTAGTTGATCATTGAGTTACCATTCTTGTCATCTGTCTTTACTGATACACATTATTCATTGAAAATATCCGAAGTTCCGATCATTCAATCAGCTTCTCCGGTTCAGTGTTCCAATCATTGGATCAGCATTCTTCGGTTTAATTGATACTGACGCAGTTAATTTCCTCTTTAATTACATCTTTCAATACTTTTTTATTGTTAAACTGATTACGTTTTTGTATCTTGTATTCTTTTCATCAACTGTTTATATCAAATTTTTTTTTATTTTCTATTTTCAAACAAATAGTTTCAAGGTTGATTTGCACTTCGTCCAGCAAAAAGAGATATGAGAGGCTGCAACACAATTAGTTTATATTACAATTACTGAGAAATTATTCCTTCAAAATTTGAAAATTACATTCTTTCAAATTTTGAAATTTAATCTGTGACAATCAATTAAATTGCTGAATTTGATAGATAAGTGAAGTTATTTTTGAACGATTACGCTACTTCTTCACTCGAAATATCTCAGTAATTCATCCAAACTTCATCCAATGATTTCACTGAAAAGATGAAAAATTGAAGTTCAAATTTGAGAAGGTCACTTTGAATACGAGCGTATTGCTATTGCTCAATTGACATGTATCACTTTTGATTCGTTTCCATTTTAATTAAATTTAATTTTACTCTCAGTTTCGGTGAATCGATAAAAATGTGTTGTTATAAAATCGATAAGTTTTTTGTTTTTTTTAAGAAGATATGCAGGGATGTGCAGTGTAAAATGGATAGGTGTATCATTCCGATCGGCGAAATAGCCTTGCATTTGCCAGTCGATGAATATGGGAAGCTTAACATACAACTATTATCTCATCTAAAACACTGGACGATAATCAGAATGAAATAGAGGGTATCTTTAATTCTCAAGTTTATTCCCCACTTAATTCAGCTAAGTCATTGATATTTCCTGCAATGGTTAACACCTGATAACATTAGATTCTTAATAAATTTATTTCGCGCTTCGGTCATGACTAATTTATTTATTTTCTCTATTTATTTCATTTATAGATGATGAGAAAACAGGTGAGAAAATGGAATGTGAACAATTCTTATAGTTCTGTAAATTTTCCAAAATATTAAACATTAACAGTGAAGCTTTTATTTCTTCCTAAAACAGAAAAAAATTATCCGTAATCTTTGAATGTTCATATTCCAGAGAAATTTGCTTTCATATTTGAAATTTCTAAAAATCGTCAAGTAGAAGATAAGCTTAAATTTCTGAAATGAACATCCAAAATCTTTCAAATTTCCATGTAACTGCATCAAATAACAGATTTGCCTTTTATTTAAACTTTTTATTTTATTAGGAGTATTTTTCACTAAAAGCACTTTTCTTGCCCTATTTCATGACCAATTTTTTTAATTGAAGTCTTACCTTGTAAAACTGCTTTTCAAAAGAAAATTCAACTTAATAGCCATACATGAAGTTTCAACTGTTGAGGACAGATGAAATGATTGGATTGGAAAGAAGCATCTCTAGAGGGAATTCTGGGCCACATCATTTAGATATAATATTTTACAGGGAGGTTATTATTGTTTTTCTCCATCGATTTTTTCTTTCAAGTTACCGAGAATATTCCTCGTGAATAGTGAACGTTTCAAGGAGAGGTATCAATCATTCATGAAATTTAAATTGTCTAGAACCATCCCTTGCATCATTCATTTATTTTATTAATAACCTTCAGACGGGTAGGATCGTTTAATTCTTGTCGATTATAATATTGATCTTTTCTCTGTTTTTCCTCTTAAATATTTCTCATAAGATTTCTTTTTGTTGAAGAATTCTTTTATGTCTTTTCGGTAAAAGAAAAGTAATGGCGAGGGAAGGGGAAATTTCAACTAAAATTTAAAAAATTTTAAGAAGAAAATTGTGGAATAGCAAAAGAAGCGACACATTAAATGTGTTTTCCTTCACATATAAATTTTCATGATATTTAATTTCAAAAAAAAAAAAATCATTCTAATAATTTTAAATTGTTTAGCAGAATTTTATTATATAAGTAGAAAGATTTAGATATCTAGGATAAGATGTAACAATGAGCATTCCCTTAAACTTTAAATTTTAGTTTTTTCTTGGAAACTTTTGTTTTCTGTTGGGTAAATTTCAATTCCAACTCGTATGCACGAACCACGAAAAATAGAATAATTCGCTGCACGAGAGATTATCAGTATTACTAGTCAGAATGTTAACAACAAATCGCACCTTTCAAGTTTTATTCTTTCTAAACTCATTTTATAAACAAAATTGCTTCATTTATTTGAAACTTTTGACATTAAAAATTTTTTCTTTTGATAAATTTTAAAATAAGGACAGTGTTTTTGTTGACCATGGAAATTCACAAAAATTATAATTATAATTTGCGAAAGATTTATGAATACTTTTAACTACAAAGATGTTTTACTATTTCCTGATAAAATTTCGAGGAAATTTATTATATAGAATTGTCCGTTAGTAACATCATCTGTTATATGGCCAAGACACAGCTGTTGACAGAGACACGAGAACATTCAAGCATTGCAGACAGTGAAGTAAATGGGTTACACTGAATTTAAATGAGATTTGTGTGAACTTATAAACCACGTGATTTATGATTATCCTTATATAATGAAATCTTAAATTTTCTTGTTACTTGCCTGTCCATATGATTCATCTACTTTTTTTATTGCATAAAACTGGTTGGTTCCGTAGAGCGTCGTGATTGCTATCGAAATTTTGTCCAAAGGTGTTTTTTTTCTCAGTCAGTAATTGTTATTTATTTCGTTAATGATTTTTAAATATTTTTTTCTATTTCCTTGGTTTAATTTAGTCAGCTGCAAATTTAATAGCTTTTACTTAAAATTTGTCAAATCTAAATTAAGTAGCAGCTAATCCTATATAGAATAGGGAATATCTCTCTGCTGCTTCACGAACTTGCCGATTTGAATTCCACTGAGATTCAAGTTTTCCCGGGAAATTACGCATAGCTTTAGCTTATTTCAAATGCATCCATACTTGACTGAAAAGTACAACTATTCTTCGGGTATTTTTAAAAGAATATACTAAAATTCACTTGAAGATTAACTTAGTGAATCGTGGTGGTTTAAGAATATAATAAATGGGGACGTAGGCCTAAGTCTTTTTTTCATTTTCCTTTTCCAACTTAGTTGTCTTTTTCTCATTATAATCTGCTATCCTAGCGATTTTTGTTGCTATTTCATGCCATATGCGATATTTCCTGCTGCCTCAGAATATTTGAGATAGCTACGTCACATGGGACTCGTCTAACTGTGAACTTTAGATGCATTTAAATAGGTCAGTGGAAGCTAAACGTAGCTGAGAAAAGACAAACCAAATTCCGCCTTCCGTCAGATCGTTTTCCAGAAGTATTGCGTTAAGTGAAGAAGGCTTTTTTGGTTCACGGTGGTAATTGTTTCGAAAAATGGTAGCAACGAAGGTACCTGATTCCGGTGGACTTGTGGTACTTTCACCGCTTGTACAAGGTCCGGAACATAATGTGATGCTTATTTCGCGGTAAGTATTCTTGCACTGATGCTGGAAAAAAGTAAATCTCTACAAATGAAAAGATTCATCTGAAGAATCTGATGCGATAAGTAAAAATAAGCATGATGTGAGACCATCCTGGACGAGTTTTAAGTCACTACCACTTAAAGTGTTATTATTGACTGTTCGATTTTTTATTTCAGTTTTTGAATTGAAAAAATCTTAACTTCTTCTTAACTGTTTCTAAAGTTGGAGAATGTGAAAGGAGGTTTATCTTTGAAATCACAAAAATAAAAATTTTTTTTTTCTCCATTTATGCATGAAATGGAACAAGCATTGCTTCAAGTTATTAGGAGAAAAGCTTTTCATAATCTTAAAAAGAGGGGTTGGTTTTTCCAACATTTGAATAAAAGGGAATAGAATCAATAAGAAATAACGGTTGTGTCCAATATTTCGCATTTTCTTCAAAAATAGGTAAACTTGTGTGGGTGGCATCTTCTCAACAGCTTTTTCTGCAATTACATATTGGTTTTTAAGCTTGACAATTTCTCGGCTCTTATGTTGAAATTATAGCCATCTAAAAGATCACTCATCCAAATGTGGTAGTAGAGCCCTGAAAACGACGAGTTTTGGGAAAGAAGGAAATAAAATTAATACTCGTTTATCTGTTTCAAATTTGAAAAGCTACATTTTCCGTTACATTCATTATTTTATGCCTACATCTTTTTAATTTATACTGATTTGTCTTGCTTAATGCATGTTTTGCCTTAATGAATTTTTGAAAATTTTCAGAAACAGCGAAGTTGAATACAATCAAATTTTGCATGTTGCAGGTGGAGAACATACTGGCATTGTTATTAATAAACTTACAGATGGGAAACCAAGTTTGTCTAATTTTTTGTTACTTAATATGTACATAACTATAACAAGGACCATTAAATCTTATATTCTCATTTTCTTCATATAAAGTTAGATGAGCTTAAATATTTATATTTAGACTTGAAATGCGATGTTGTACTCAACTTTTCTGTGTGGCTACGAAATGGAGATATGAAGAAACAGGTCAGGTTATGTGTCGCTTTTTGTTTCATTTCCTCATTCACCCCTCAGTGTATGCTCTTTTAATTTATTCTTTTTCTTTGATTTTTTGCTTCGAAAATTTCGAAAAATCGTGACGCAATCAAGCTACTCGCATTGTACCATCCAATAGCATTTCTCGCTTACGTTACGTAAAATTTTTTATTTGCGTATTTTTATTTATATATTTTATCTTTTATTTATTTTATTTATTTATTGCAAGATGGTATAAGTTTTTTAGGAAAACCGTTGCTTTCGTTTTCGGTTCTTCGAAGACATCAAAAATGCTGATAAGCATGCTATAGCTCAGCAATTTTTCCGAGATCTTGTTAAAGTTTTTCCAAGAGGTAACTTTATTTTGAAACGAAAAATCGGAAGAAAAATATTCTACTTTAGCTTCATCTAAGTAAGCGGAGCTGTTATTAAACTTCAGATAGAGTATTGGTTTGGACCATTTTTTCGAGTGTGGCCAGTAAAGTAGAAAGTCGAAACGTTTTGAAGTTTTGAAAAAGGTTAAGATATATCGAATTTCAGATTATGTGACATTTCTGAAGCGAATTTTGAAGCTCATGCAAAACGATTATGACGCACTGCGAGAAATTGAAATTGATATGCAGTTTGCGAAAGAAAATGAAACATATCAGATGCCCGATCCTAAGCAGTATGGTAGGTTTAATAAGCTAGAGATTTTCTGTGCAAAATAATTTGAAAATATTGTAAGAATTTGTTTATTAGGAATTTTCTTCTTATTGAAAAAGGAAATATTTTTTAAAGCGGTTTTTTCGATGTTTTTATGTTTTGATTGATCATGGAGTAGTAAATTATCTGATCTGTTAAAAGACTCATATGAGTAAAATCAATTGTGCCCTATATGTTTTACTGAATTGTCTCAAGATTCTGGTTCGGAAGTCGAGAATGTTACTATAGCTCACGTTCAAGAAGTTCTGGAGCATGCATATCCAAATGGTTTATCTGTAGATATTATTGCAGAGTAAGTTATAAGCGAAGTTTTTGGAAGCTATCAATTTCCTTTCTGTTAATCTTATCTTTTCAAGATTCTCACATTCTCGCCGGACTTCTTCGAATTATAAATATAAAATTACCTATACGCTATTAAAAGTAAAAAAGAAATTTGAAAAGCTAATATTATTTCACTTTGATGAAAACTTTTCTGTATGAACTGTATATTTTTTGGTTTCTTTTAGTTTTTTGTTTTATAAATAAATTTACTAATCAAATTTTCAAATTTTAGATCTTTGCGTTGTACCATTAAGGAAGTTGATGGATTTCTTCATGAACTAGAAGCACTTGGTGTAGTACAAAAATTGCAGGATGAATGGATTCGCGTGAGTGCTGTCGACAGCAGTACGTTTTTAATATATAAACTTTTCTGAACTAATCAGAAAATTTCTAGGAATCATTACGGTGATCATGTGACTGTCGAGCATACCGTTAGTTCTGATTTTGAATTGTTTTACGCAATTTTTAATTCTAAGGATTCAAACGAGTAGAAATGGTTTATTCATTATCCTTTCCTTCTTACAGTTGAATTGTCTCGAACTCAAAGCAATTTCGGTCTTCGTGATCATCCCACTGTTGCTATCTTAACTTGTTTGTTTGTCGAGAAGCAGAGCATTGATGCAATCATTGGTAATAGTACGACCGTTCATCGTTATCGATCCGGTGGTGACTCCAATATTTATACCCTTGGATGGATCGGGAAACATCGGGTTGTTGCGACGAAACTGGCTGTTATAGGTATATATTTCGTTATTCTGAATCCGATTTGTAGTTTGATCTGTAGACTGATTGTAGAATGATATTTGTGTTTTAATCTTTATGTAGAAGGAGGAGTTTCAAAGGCTTAGAATTAAAAAGCAACCATTAGTTCGGCAGAGAAGAATAACAATAGCTAAAAGTTTTAGGAATCTGTCAATGTCGTCATCCTTGATGATCCGATGGCACATTACAGCAGTGGTAAGGATATAAATTGCCACTCTAGTAAAGGGTTTCGTCCTTGTTTATGATAGGCTCTCAAGAATTGTTAATTATTCAGAATCTAAGTCTAATCCTTATAGTCTTCTTCAGTTCGTCTTCGCTTTCATGAAGTATTGCAGGTACAATATTATATTCTGATCTTATGTGATATCACAGTTTAATTTTTATATATTTGACAGTACTGCTTTACAGGTGATAGTCGTGAAGCAACTACATCTGCCGGGTCTATCACTACTCGTCTTCTTGGCAATTTTCAACATGTTGAGCATGTATTTATCGTCGGTGTCGGTGGCGGTGTTGCTCATTACACGGATGCTACACGGCACGTACGTCTTGGTGATGTCGTCGTCAGCGGTCCGGATCCGAATTCTTACGTATTTGCTCATGCCTACACTGTTGATAGAGCAACGGAACACGTGAATGGCTTCTTAGTTCGAAATTGGAATCCTCTAGATACAATCATTAGCCATGTTGCTAAAAATATGTAGGATTTAATTTCATGCTAGACTTTTGAGAAGAAGCTAAAAATAATCGATTTCTATCAAGCAAATAAAATAATTATTAAATAAGCTGTCAAAGATATGAAATACTTGTAATTATTGAGGTATGTGAAGTTAATCCGTTTTTCCTGCAATTTTTCAGGGATGACAAAATGATAGCAGAATGGAATTCGATAACAAAAACAACTATTGATTATTTGGATGCTGCCAATGGTGACATGAGTTTTTCAAGACCACCACCCGAAGCGGATCTATTGGCTGTGCCTGTAGGTGAGAAAATTCAGAGATAAGCTAATTAATTTGATTTCAAATTAAAATGAATAATGTGGTGTGTGAAAGAAGGGAATTTGCGAATTCTGAAAATTGTAAAATAAATATATTATCAGGTATCTGTTCATTATTCTAAATTTGAAATGAATTCATTTTTTTTAGGTGCTGGTCAGGTAGTTGTCATTCATCCGAATTCAGAGCGAGTTGACTCGGTAGTTCATGTTGGTTCTATCGGGGCAATGGTTTCATATAGAAAGCAAACATTTGCTAATGAAGAGCAGGTAATTTTATAAATTTTCCTTTATGTTTTCCCTACATCGAGTTTAGCCATTATTCAATCAAAATTCTTTTCTTCATATCTCAGTGTACATAGCTTTGTCTTTAGACTCATAAATTAGTACTTCTGTGACAGTGGCAAACCCCTTTATTATAATAAGGTAGAGAAGAAAATAAAGCAATAGCTTGGAACAAAATATGAAAGAAAGTTGCTAATGAACAATTTATTTGAGATTGGTGAAGACACAAGCGGTGCTACGGCTCAATTTCGTGACAAATTTGCTACAAACTATAATTTGCGTGCGGTTGATGCTGGTTTCGATTCCGTTATTGCTGCCGTTAGTGGCTCACGAATTGATAGCTGGGCGCTAATCCGTGGTATTGCAGATTATCAGCATGGACAAAGTCGCGCTAGTCGTATGTGGCAAGTAAGGGATTTTAGTTTATAAATTTTTTTCTACGAGAAAAAATGATTGGGTAGAAAAATCACTTTTATTAAGATAATATTTATAAACTTACTCCTTCAACTTGTCCAAAATGCGATCGAAACATATTTTAGGGACATTTATATTTTTCCTGCAATCCTGTTCATTTAACCATAGAATAAATCTTTTCCAGAAAGAGTTTGATTCATAAACTGCAGTTTTCTGGTCAGAATTGATTAATAGTTATACAAATGTGGATTTTAGTTGAATTTATTTGACTGAAAAAAAGAAAGATGACTTGCTGTTTCTCTCATAAATAGAGTCATGATTTTGCAGTAACATGTAAACAGGACTTTTTCAGGGCTACAGTAGTGTTCGTGCTGCCGCACTCACAAAAACATTGATCCTTCGTTTACCTTTTCCCAACACGAGCAATTAAGGAAGAATGATGAAATTTGCTTTTCCATACTTACTAGTGCTCTAGAGAAATATGTATACACATTGCGCTCAGGAATGTATATTCATCCTAATCATATCTAACAATTTACAGATTATAAACAAAATATATTTGAGAAATGAAATTTACTATTTTAACTTGCACATGGAAATTGTTTTTTCCGCCTTGAATTTATGTGTTAAGGAATCATTTTTTAATTCTTTGCGGTCAGTTGGTTTCAAAACTAATTTTCACATCCTTTAGTGCCATTTTGAAAGAATTCTCTCTACTTCGTAAAATTTTTTAAAAAATTGATGCAAATTCCTCCATTATTTGCTTTATGGAGATTAAAATGTGATGAGAAACTAAAAGTATGATTTTCTTGTGTCTCTTTTGCGCGCTATTTGATACAAGACATTTATGTCACTGTTGTAATATTTCTTGTGGATTGTGACGTGTATAATCTGCGTGCCCTCACAGTTTTGTCCCTATTTTTGCATAGTGATAAGGGTAGGACGTTACAATCATGACTGTGTTGCGATGCCATATCGATGTCGATTCTTGTGATCACTCCGCGAAATCCCTGTAGTCTGTAAAGAAACGATCATTCCGTGATCTAACATTCTGTTCATTATGTCGATTAATTTAACATCGAAGTTTTTCAAATTACTACGATATTTTCGACGGGAAGATTTGGTAACTTGATTTTTTCTGTTAACTAACCTTTTTTGAAATTGGAAGAAGAATACGAGTCTTATTGATTTTCAAGGTCTTAGAACTTTTTTGTAGTACTGCTTTCCAATAAGATAAAAAAGAATTTAATCCTTTAATTGCTTGAATCTCTACATGCAGTCAATTACCTCTTCCATCATATATAACTTAAATTTTCTTAAATTTAGGAAGACAAGCTCTGAAGACTTTCCCACTCTATACTCTCTTATTACCCAATCTAAGCCTCATTTCTGAAACGATCATTTAATTTGCTGATAAAATTACCGCGGGGTGGAAGTGGTGAAGATTAGCTAGCAAAAATGTTTCAAGAAATTGATGATTGGAATATCCCTCCAAAAAAAATTTTAATAATTTTGTGACATCTGACATTATCTATAATTTGTTCTCTTTATTTTGAAGGAATTTTTTCAGATGGATGTTTGGTGTTGGTAATAATTTTAACGTTTGATGTTTTGAATTAGAGTGATCTAAAGTTTATAGATTAACGTTTACATGATACATATTCTTTTGTTAACAGTTGCACTTACACCCGAGATGGAAAGAATTGTTGAACTTCAATCTAAAATCAACGTACATTATGCAAATTTACGCCATTATATGTGAATACATCAATACTAATTAATCACTAATTTCAGTTTCAATCACTCCTAACTCAGATTGTTTTTAAATGCGTCGTAAAAATCTTAAATGTTTCGAGTGATATTTTTATCACATCGATCCCTGAATTAGCGATTTTTATAAGTGCATTATGTAAATGCATTTTGGATAGTTCATTCTGCCGATGACATTAAGCTAATTAAAATTATCTGTTAATGAATAAGAATTGATTTTTTTAAGACAGAAAGGAATCGGAGAATGACGGATTAGAAGTAAAGTTTTTTCAGTAATTTCAGTAAAGGTTTTTGAGTTTGATGTTTAGTTGTGAGCTTCGAACGTTTTATGATTCTAATTTTTAAAAATATCCAAATTCAAAGAGTTTAACCTATTTTTGATGATAATAGGGAAATTATTTGAAATTTAGGAAACATTTGCTGAAGAACATGATCGATTATATAGAGAAGCAAAGGCGAATTCGGATTACTCCATGGTTACCATGCACTATTATTCTATCATGTCCACCGTTATCGATGAGTACTTTAATGGAAGTTTTCATTTTGCACCACCTCGACATAGACGACAATCACTGGCAAATGCACTTAAAGAACTTCATGAGCGAATCGGTTGTTGCTTGAAACTCACCGAAGGTATTACTAAGATTTACTTGAGCAGTTTTACAAGGATACTTAACAACGATTCGTCTAGTCGATCGTAAAATTTAATTTCAGGTAAAAAGTGTGTAGATATTGGATGTGGCATAGGTAGCGTTATGCATGACTTAGCCGTTACTGGGGCTGATTTGACTGGTGTGACAATAGCAGAGAATGAAGTGATAATTGGGAACAAACGCTTCCAGAATGAAGGTCTTGAAAATTGCTGCATTGTGCGGGGAAACTATTGCTGTCTACCATTGGTGGATAGTTATTATGATTCTGCTTATGCGGTAAACTTAAACTTAACTAAGAATATTTTGTCTGTTACGATGGACTACATCTGAAATTATAATATTATACTATTATGACTATTAGTAGTAAATAACATATAATGCGTCAAAAATACTTAAAGTGATTTCTGGATTAAAAGCATTGTTAGCATAACTTATCTAATTCTCTGAATTATGCTTGCGTTTATTAAAAATTCTGTCACAATATTCAATCTATTCATTATTATTTTATCAGTAACACTTTGTTGGTACAGAAAGCGCACCGAGAAGGTACAGGCTAGATCTTAATGCTTTTTTTCAGATCTATGCATTGAAATACTTAAAAGATTTGAAACCAGCACTACAAGAAGTAAATCGGATTTTGCGTCCGGGTGGATTTTTTCTTGTTTATGATCTGTTGAAAACTGATAAATATCACTCTTCTTCAGAAGAACATAGAACAACTATTAATAATTTGGAATATGCTTGCGGTATGCCTCCTTTACACACAAAGTAAACATTTTTCAATATTTGGGCGATTAATTGATCCCATTTTTAATTGGTATAGCATGATTTTTTTAAAGTTTACAATAGCGTATTAGAATATATTACGAATCGGAAGTTGGAGTCAAGAATGGTAAATACATCATTCTGTTAACTTTCTAATCTGTTCTGTTAAAATTTACTCTTTCAGAGACGAAGTAATACATATTGCAAAAATTTATGGTTTGGAACTAACAGAAAATATTGATCTTGACCAAGAAACTGGACATCCTTATTACTTTTGCTTCTCTCACTCTTCTTTATTCATGTGGCTTATTAAGTTGGTTTTGCTATGAAATTTTCTCAAAACTAATTTTGAGTGATGAAATTATTTCATCATTGCTTAGCTCATTTTGCAGATAGGGAATGTTAAATTGGCATCTATATTTTTGAAAGTATATAGCAGCGACACAGGTTTTTTGGCATAAATTTATTCGTAAAATTTTCTTGATTCATCATTTTTAATAACGAACAGTCTTGGGGGATCAAGAATTTATATTACTGATTTTAATAAAATGGAGTTTTTTTAACAGTCACGGTGTTTATATCTTCATTTCTCCTATACTTATTCAGCATTGCAATCTAATTCATCCATTTTAATTCGTTCACTTTAAATTTAAACAGTAGTTTTTCCTTTTTTGTTTGTTATACGGTTAGTTTATTCTTCCTGTAGTAATTTGATTTGATTCTCTCAATTAGGATAAATGAATGTTTAGTATGCCAGAAAATAACGACGATCAATTGATTTAGCGGTTGATACCTCCACTTTCTTAAAGGAGATGTTTAGTGTTCACTCATACGAATATAAGTAGAAAAGGAAAACAAGATATAGCATACATTATTCATTAATCGCTTTTTTTTTCACTGTTAAATTCATAAAGAGAAACCCGCAACATCCTGAAATATTTGCAGTTCATCACTGATTGATTGGCTCATTTCGATTGCACAAACACTTCATATTATGCCTAGAGGATTTCTTCATTTTAAACGAATATTTCTGGCTGGCACAGTGAATAGTATTGTTCACGCTGGCAAATTGGGCATTCTTAGTGGCTCCGAAGTTTTGTTGTTTCAGAAAATCAAGTGATTTTGATTGATAGGGAAATCAAAAAATTTTTTGTTCGATAATTCGAAGTACAATTTTTGAAAAGAAAATATTTAAATTTCATGTATGTCGTGGCAATGAAACAATTGAAATTCATATTTTGTAGACAACTTATTAAAAAGCTTTTTTTAATTGAACAATAATGAATGAAATTTATGCCTGCTTATTTGTTTAGCAAATTTGCTTTTGTCTTTTATCTTTTTTGCCAACAAAAATCTATTCCTATCATCCATCCATTCAAGATGTTTATTCACAAAGCAAACTGATAGTTTTATATGTAGTGTTCAAGACTTTCGAGTGTGGTATTTCCACAATGTCCGTGATATTGTACGTAAATCAAATTTAGATATAACTTCACATGTTCAAAAGAAATAAAGGAGGATGTGCGGGGCAAGAATATGACACAATAATATGTAACTCGCAAGAAATACTTCATGCTCCGAATGGTAAGAAATACAAAGCAAATATCAAAGTGTTATAATTTTGCGTTCGGTTTGTGAAGGTATTTAGAAACCTAAATAAATTATTTTTATGAAAAAAATAAGTGAAAATGAGATATATTGCTATTTGTCACTGATATGAAGTCTACTGTATTTATACTACTGCGCTTCCAGTATGTGTTTGTGCTGACGATGTTTGAGTATAAAAAGGCTGATTTGGATCTGTTGCATAAAACTGTGTCATAGAATCCATCATAAGACACGTTACTGTGTGCCATGCATTGCCCTAAGATAAATCTGCGTCAAAACTTCTTCTAAAATCTATTTTCCGTCAACAATATCATTTGAAATCTACTCCTATTCTTTTTCACAAATTTTCTATTTTTGCTTTCAATCATGAAGCCATATTGAAAAAAAGGATTTTCATTCACGATTTCGAATCATAAAAACACCATTGGTTTTTAAAAACAAAGAAAAAAACCAAGATTGTTGTTAAAATCGATAACATCTTATAATTTCAATTTACAGGGAAAAAGGAAAAGAGAAAGAAGTAACTTGAAACTTTCTTTCCTTCACTCTAAACTTCGGAAGAATAGAAACTCACGATAGTTAGAGTGGCCAATACATCAATTGTTGCCGATGTGGTGATCATCCATGCAATAATTCCGGCAAAAATTACAGCTATTGAAGTTATGTACGTTAGCTGAAATGATTGCTTGATGTAGAAGTTAAGCTATTATTTCTCAAACGACTGAAGCGTAAACTGCTATTTTTGTCAAAAATTTTCAACTCATTGACAGTCCAATTATGAACGTTTGAATCGGATTATTCCACATATCAAATAATTTAAAATAAATGATCGGCTTAAAGTAAATTTTAAAGAAAGATGAATGAACTACAGAAATAGGAAGAGGGAAATTTCAATATCTATTGCACTTTTTAACAATAATCATTTCTTGATGCGATACTAATTGCTATTAATTGCCAATCTAAGTAAAACAACATCTCTGATCGAAATAAATAAATAATTCTTTGATTCCATTTTAATTCAAGAAGATTTAAGGCTGAAGTGAAAATTATAAAAGCTTGATAATCACGTAATGCAGTTGCACTCATTACTTGTCAATTTCAAACTGCAAAGTTTGTGAAGCTTATTTCAAACTATGAGAAATGATGCTTCAAAAAGAGTGAATTTCCTGGTGACTTCAACATTTGCTCCTTAAGAATTTACATGAAGTGATAGGATAAAAGGATTGAGTCAGCTCAACACTTCTATTTCAATTACTTTTGCGATAAAGATAATGATCGGGTCTCGATCTCACCTTCCCATATATCTTTGTTGTTTTAGTTCCTCCAATCATGCCAATGTAATCCGATGAAGCTTATTTCTGTCAATATTCAGTGAACTGGCAAGTGAACTTTTAGTATGATTTTAAACGTGACTTTTTTCTAATGTTTTTACTAATAGATAAGCATATAGTACCACTGGAAATTGGAGATAATATTTTTTCAAGGCATCGACAATCAAGAAGATACAAAAAACCATCAGTAATGCATCCAATATTACAGCAATAATCAATGTTTCACGATTGCCGTAGGAGTAATGTGATGCCATAACTGCTCCACATATTAACACCCATATACAGAAGAACTATAAGATTGAAAAATGAAGTTGAGAAGAGTGGAGGAATTTTTCAAATCGCTACAGAACAAACAGTTAATCTTTGATTAATCCTTGCAGGAAATTTTAATTAATTCTAATAACTTGCGATAAATTATAACAATCACTCACAACTTACTATCATAACAATTCTTAAACAAAGGAGTAGATGATGCGCTCTCATAATTGAGAATAATGCAAAACTGTCTCACAGGAAAACCGCTACGCATATGAATTTGTGTCAAAATGATCTTCCAATGCTTCCATATTTTCATTTAATATTTTACGACTGTTTACATTCTGGCATTGGAGAAAGCAGAATGTGATTTCTGATATTGATAACCAAAATGTCTTTGATTTAAAAAGTTGCATTTTAATAGCAATTTATAATGAATTGTATGATTAGAATTTGAATAGTGCAAATATTAGCCAACGAAGACTTGGCTATTTCTTTTTTCCCGATAATCCTCGTACTACCGCCTTCCGTTAAAGATTCACCAAAACTAATCACTACTTTACCTGTTACTACTTCTACTATGAGATACGAAACCGTCAAATTTCAACGGGACCTTAAGAAATGTTGATGCCAGTTGAAGCAAATGATCGAGTTGCAATGGGGTGTTTGGTGTTCGAAGGAATTGGACAGGAGGTTTGATTCAGTAACGAGCTCTTTATATTTCAGGATATTACGGTCATGTTCCGATTCACATTATAGCAATATATCGCATGGCTGGCTTTATTGAAGGCATCGGCGATGAGGTTAATTAATTTTAATCTCATAATTAAACATAATTCAGACAATCAAGCACAGTAAAGGTTGCTTTGATTGTTAACTTGATAATTTAGAAATGATTCGTTGAATTGCAATGTTACAGTTACGATAGCAGAGGATTTAGTTTTTGCCAATATGTAAAGAAAAGGAATAATTATTTTATGGTTTAGAAATTGTATTAACTATATCACAAAACCGTGAATTTCATGCTTACGGATATCTTATTCCTTCCTCTATTTACGATTCGAGAACACCAATGCATTAGAAACAACGATGAAATTTATTTCCCTTACGTTCAAAAATGAAATAAATTTGAGAAAAGATTAAGCAGATTCTTAATTGTCTCATCTATGAAACTCTTTCAGGTCATATGGTTTTTGATAGCAGCAATTGTTATCGTGTTAATATCACTGGCTTGGATCAGTACTGGTATACCACCAGTTGATTATTATGTATGGCTTGTTCAAATGCAAATTCATCCTAATAGAAGAATCGTTCAGGTGATTCATGTTATTTTCAAGCATTTCGCTGGAACATGTGGAATCGTCAGCAAACATAATATAAAGCTCCATTCAAACTTTGACTATAGTCATCATTGTAATTGGGGCATTATTCTGACAACGAATTGCGTAAAACATTTGGGAGAAATTTTTTGCTACGAACTCAGGTGTTGCAAGTGGATAATCAAGAAATCAACCTATTTCGGGATCGTTCGGAAGGTCGACCTTTTGGCGCGGTTACGGAACAAGCACTTGAAGCTTTAATGGACAGTGGTATTATGGGACAGAGTAACACTTCTCAAGAGGTAATGTTGCCTCAGACAGTGGAAATGGCGCAAGTACAAACGTAGGCATAATTTTATAATTTTTTTTATTGTTGCTTGTAGCGTTATCTGCATATAAAAAAAATGTCCTCAGTAAAGATATTTTGTTAATTCAATTTGTTTATGAGCGAGGCTTCAGTTGAATTTTCCCAGATCAATAAAGCTGAAAAACTTCATTCATGAAAAATCATGTTTTCAATGATTTTTTGAGAATTCTTTGTGAAATTTATTGCAAACTTCGTTCTTTTACTACTCAAACTCTGCGATTTCCTTTCTTTTCTCCAGAAATGAAGACACTCCGCTATATACACAGGAAATATCGCAAACAGAACAGGTTTTTATTATCATCAGATCTAGGTTTTTTTTTTAATTGTTATATTAATATTTATTTTCTGTGGCCCAATCAACATAGTGTCCACTTGATGTACATGCAAGTCAAGTTTGATTTTATCGTGTTTTGGTTTTATATTTATGGGAGTATTTCACTTCGAGAGGGAACTTGACAGTTGAGTCTTGGATTATTCCTTTTGTAAACGAATTTTAATTGGTTGAAAATCAGTAATGACAATTTTTGGAGCAGGAGTAAATAGATTCCATTTAAAAAAATGCATCGAAAAGCACTATTTTCGCTTATACCGAATTTTAGGTAATCAGTTCAGCAGAAAACACAGAAAATCTACCGCATGCAACTTATATTGAAACGGAAACTAGTAATTGGCAGCAAAGTTTAGATCTTTCCACTTCATCTTCAGTGAGTTCAAATATTTACCGTGCAAAAGTTTGATTTCTTGAAGATACAGAAAAAAGGAGAGGAGAAATTACATTGATTATATTATGTGGAAACATTTGTGTATGTCACAAAATTTTCAAGCCATATTTTTCTTATTGATTATTAAGTTTGCATGAAGCATAGAAAGGCATTATTTTTATTTGTATCAACATTCTAGTTTCGTAGTAGTTGTATTATAAGTGTTAGCTCTACAAGATAATATAGGCAGGGGATGAGTCTAAAAACGAAGGGAAATCTGTTGGCATGTTTTCGCTTAACGAGATCATATTTTAAAATATTTTTAATGATCGCAATATTTCATAATCCCATTCTGGCGATCCAAATAATTCTCTATTTAAATTATCGTACTAAGTAGGAGTATAGTATTACTGGCATTAGATACTCCTTAATTTAGGACGAAAATGGAAGGGATTCGCTTACTGATACGAAACATGGATTATCTTCAGTTGTTGTGGGTAAGTCTTAAGATAGCATTTCATCAGTAACCATTCATTTAGATGAATAGAATGGAAAAATAACAGATTTTTGAGATAGTAACTGGAATTCCCTCTTTATCTGTAATACTTTTGATCGTTATACAAATGTATGTAATCTGTCTGATATTTCTTTCGAAATGGTATCATCTGATGATTATAGTAACAAAAATGAAATATTTCGGAAATTATGATTAGCGAAATTAGGTAATTTGAGTTTTGAAGGATCGAAAATTTATCCTTTATCCTTTCTTTCAAAAGTTTAATTCAAACTTCATTTCAAATTCACATAGTTTCAGCTGGGTGCTTGAATAATATCCGAACAAAGCCAAAAATTTCAGATTCAGTCTATCAACCAGCTACGGAAGTGGAAGGAGATAATGCTGGACATCAATTATCTAATGTAAAATTAAAGTTTCTCGATGACTCTCAAGTTATAGCTTGCACAGCATTAGAATCTACTGTGGGGCAGTTTAAAAGGTTCTCTTTAGTTTCTTGGATTTCATCTCTTTGCAAATCAATTTTTTAAATTCCTAATGATTTTATATCGCTAATGATGAAATTCCCTGTCCCAGTGTCTTTGTTTATACTATACTTTTATGTTAGAGAATTATATTGAATTCTAAAATTATGACTTTGAAGAATACTATATGATGAATCCAGTTATAAACGGACGCAAATATTTCAATATAATGTTTAACTTAGTGAACAGGTTGTGTGCTCATCTAATACCAAGTAGAATAAGGAATTGAAATCTGTAACGGTAAAGTCGGGGCTGATGAATGCTGATATAAAATTGTGAAAATTTTTGCTATTCAAAAATTCAGTCGTTATTTCGAAGCCTTGACGATTTCTGATGACTTTAGGCGTTACTTCTGGGAATCAATACTTGCCGGAAAAATAGTACGGCTGATTTATCGTGGACAGTTATTACGAGATGATACGCGGTCATTATTAAGTTATGGTTTACATGATCAGTGCGTTGTACATTGTCATGTCAGTTCTACACCTTATGCTCAACCTTCCTCGTCAACTCCTGACGCATCGAATAACACTGTGTTATCACACGAATCTTCTAGTATGGAAATTCTTTCTGATTATCTTGTGAGGGTTAAAAATAGACATTAATTTATGTATGCGTGACAGAATTCAGGAACTCCTTGAAGTGCTGAAGAATTTCGTTTTCGCGATATCTGAATATTACTAAATTTGGATTTTATCAGAAATACAATATCGTAAAAGCAGTTAAAGGCATTCAGGGATTTCAGAAAAGACAAAGTGCCGAGTTTAAAGCTCCACTTTTGCACGATTTGTTCCAAACATTCATTCATTGTAAATAAGAATTTTATTACCTATATCCTTCCTTGTCTATGTTATATATTTTCATTAAAGAATAAAGAAAATTAAGTGCGTAGTTAATTTTTGTACTAGTTCTGTTTGTTATGTTAGTAGATTCAGTTTATTCATTTAGAAAATAAAAATATTAGGAAATGTCACGATATTTTTAGATATTAGCAATGGAACAGCTGCAGCAGCTATTGCAGCCATAGCTGGCTCTCAGTCAGTATCAACCAATGCAGCAGAAGAATTAACTCGAACAATTATGCAGACATTTCGAGGTCACTCTATAGAAGACAATCAGAATGATTCAATGTATGTGTCATCTTTTATTTCACTAACTAGGAGATTCAAGGAATTCTTTCGGGAAAGTAGGCTCATAGTTATCGGTAACTCTTGCTCAGGAAACTTCCAAACATGATTCTAAAAAAAATATATATGAAGCAAAAATGTTGGGGAAAGGTGAAATGAAGCCACCATTTATTGAATCAGTCTTAAAATTATCGGAATTTTTGGTAGAGTGATTTGCAGACTACTTTACTTGATTTTTAAATCTCTTGCTTTATGATCCTTGTTTGTTATAGTATTGAAGTGGTAATTAGTCGTCATTATTAGATTAATACGAGTGCAGAACGCTTTTTTGCGGATTTTTCGTTATGGCTATAACGCAGTAATGGGCCCGGATCCAGGAATAACCGCTGTGAGAGGTGCATCGTTAGATGAAGCAGCTGATGCAGCAGCAGGTAATGGATGGAATCAGAACGAAAATGTAGTAGGAGGTCGCATTGGCCAATATGTTCAAGCCATTTTCATTGGTAAGCTTGACAGGTTTTGAAAACTTGAAAATTTTCAAATGTTTTGATGGCTTTTTGAACGGCAACAAATATTTCCTAAAGTGCTGCAACTTTGTCATTATTCTTTCCTTTCTGATGAAATGATACGATTAAAATGGAAAATATGCTTGAAGAATTAGGGGGTGTATATTATTCAGTATATTTTATACGCATGATTCTTTATAATTTTGGTTTGAAGATCATCGGAGTGCGGTTTTTTCCAAGAAATAAATTTGTCTAGGTGAAAAAAGAGGAATAAAATTAAATTGAATTATGCATAATAGTATCTGAGATTTTTTGTGATATATCTTGAAATATCCTTATTTATTTCAGTGAAGTTCTTGATATTATGGACATTTGTGTTCCTATATCCACAATATACGGACCGGTTTTCCTTATTATTACTCACTTTTCTAAGTATGTTTTTTGTATCCATTTTATTTTCTAACGCTCATCGTGCCAACAGTAACGGCATACAGACACAAACTTAACATACGTAAAAGGAAAAAAACGGGAAGAAAAGAGAAGAAATAATAATGGAGAGGCAGAAAAGAATGAAATTTTAAGGTTTTGCGTGTAATTTTTTGAAAATTTTGCTAGAAATATGTATCGTCTCAAAATATGTATTCCACTTCTTGTTGTATCGTTCATCACTGTATTCGGTTTACCTTGAACATTTTATTCTAGATCTTTTTTCCTTTATATGCTTTTTGTAAGTGATTGCAGTCGTTCTTTTGGTAATATCTTGCGGTAACTTTATTTGTGAATGATGCCATCATGGAAAAGAATTTGATGCTTTGTGATATTTTCATTATTTTTTGAAATTCTTTTTCTAAATAGTATTTTTTCATTTTTAAAATTTGAAATCTTTGATGGAATCCTCTTTCTGTTTGGTTTTCTCTCTTTTATTTTTGTCGAAATCTTTTTTATCTTCAACTGTCACTAAATATTATTCATTAAAAAAACTTTTTTGTTTCTTCCATTTTATTTTGATTTTTAGTTTCATCAGCAAACTTCAAGCGTTGCAATTTTAAGAGGAAAGGAGGCAAATGAGGCTTATTTGTTTATAAACCAAATTTTTTTGAAGTTTTCGAAATTTTGATTTTCTAATGATATTATAAATAGAATTATTTGAAAAATGTATATGCTTATTAATTTTATCTTCCATGACTTTAGTCATTGCTATTGTCATTTAATTATTAGATAATGCTTTCTTGAAAAAAAATTCTGCCTTCACTTGATTATTTGATTTTAAAAAGGTAGTGATGTTACCTTCTTTATAAGGAGTTTCTCTGATTTCAAAGTAGTCCATAAATTCTGGGGAATTGCGGGAGCTGACTCGAAAAATAACTCGAACGTAAATTTTTTTGTGAAGAGTAAAATGGGGCAACCGAAGAAGTTTTCATGTTCTAACAAGAGATACTGGCATAAATGTATGAAATATTCGTGAGTATTACGGTGCATATTCATCATTTATTTCAGGAGTGAAGCTTAAGAAAATTAATTAAAATAACAGATGAAGAGTTTAACAGATTGGATTACTTTGGCGGTTCGATTTTAATTTAATTGGAAACATTGTCTATAAATTGCATATATATTTTTCATATCAAATTAAGAGAAATCAGACGGATCTCGGAAACGTTTGGTTATCAAATTGCGTGGGATGATTTTTTGGCTGCTCCCGATTGACGTCCTTTTGCGGTTAAATCTTAGAAATTCATTGAAATCTTCGCTTTAATACTCCCAACACTGCCATATAATCATTGTCGATCTCATGAATATATGCTATTTTTCGGGTTTGGTAGTGAAAAACTGCATTCATATACTATTATTTGCTAAATTTGGAATACTGTTTCGATTTCTCGTAAAAAGAAAATATGAGAAGAGTATGAGAGACTATGGATGACAGAAGAAGCCTTCCCTTTAAGAAGGAATGTTAATATCTCAGCCGCGTTATTTAAGGTCAGCCATACAATTTCTCCACCTCGTAATTTGTGAAGGTACTTGTTATATATCGACAGGCTCATATTTTCGTCTCCTTAAGCTTTTGTGTCACATCATCACGTTATAAACGTCTTACGATGAGAACTATTACACTTTATTTCTCATCTCAACTGCTTTTGCATTATTGATTTAATGAATATTAAAAAATCCTGAAATGCAAAAGGAACTATTGCGTAAAGATGCAACGTTTTGTTCTACAAAAAGAATAAAACTTGACAACGACGCATATTATATGAATGAAGAATGATTCGAAACTGAGAATCTCTTGCATGATAACATTCTAAGTAAAAAAAGTTAATGCATAATTCAAAAGAATATAAGTCAGAAATAATAAAAATGAGTGTTGCAAAAATTTCCATTATCATGACAACACAATCGTTGATGGAAAGATATCATAAGTGGATTACATTTGAAAATTTGGGATTGAATACTTTTGCTCCTTTTTTTTACAAACACCTATGGCAATCCGAGACCGTAATATTTCTGCAGAACTATTATATTAGTATTTCGTTCACAATTTAAAATCCACCGTTGACTTTCAACTTCAATATATTATCGATGGTTGCTTTTTTCGTCTGAAAATATGCACTACAGCATTTAGAAAATAACGTAAAAAATGACATTATAAACTGCATTTTGAAGAAATATAATGCAATATGAATATATGCATGAAGTAATCATCGATTCGAATAGCATCAAAGATAATCGAAAATAAATTGAAATAAAATTTTGAAAATTTGCTCATAATAAGTAAATTAACAGTTAATTTTCTCCTTTTCAAACCTAGAGGGTTTATATCAATCTGGTTTCGATCATTCTAGTTTTATCTAGTTGGAAGATCTAACTTGGCTCATTTAAATAAGAAAACCTACCAGATTTCGCAATTTGGGTTTAGAATCATTAGTCCAAACTGTATTTTTCGGTTTGTTCATCGCTGATTTTATTTTTAATGAAGGAAAAAGATATCTACCGTAAAACTACAAATGACACAGCTCACTAGCAATACACCACAATACAAAGGTTAATGACAATTACTATGGAGGGATTTAACAATTTCATTTGTTTTCTGTGAAGTAATGCGTCGGAGGAAAGGTGTGAAAACGGGTAAGTTATTTAGATAGAGGTTGGTCGGTTAGGAAATAAGTGAAGGCGCTTTTGGTGTTCTTATGGAGTCTTTTGAATTGGCTTCTGTTTCTATTTGCGACAGTTGTTATAGTTATAAAGTAATCGTAGGCAAGAAATTAAAAGTGTTTGTTATGATAACGATGTATAGGAAGACGGTTTTCGTGTTTTTTGTTGATGCCAGAACGGCCAGGCCTTGAAATTTTTAAATTTTCAAAATTTTTTAGAAATTATGTTTTTACATTGAAGTCCACTCTCTAAGTTTAAAAATGAAAATAAGTCATGCCTTTGATTTTTAAGAGAATAAAATACTGCTATTTGCTTGATGGACAAATGTCGGAAGATTCGCCACAAATAGCGCGAAACGAAAACGCACGTAAAGCTCGTCCCACCATGGAGCTTTACTGTCCCAGGATGCTAAGGACCTCTACAGTTGGCAAAAAGTTTGATACTAAAGAGAAGAATTCAAATATTCAACATCCGCCGAAATCAGTGAATATCGGGAGAGGTAGATTTTTGCAAGTTTAAAGTTTTAGCCTAATTAATATAGTAGCAGGTAATTGTTAATGAAAAAGTTTGAAATTTTGCTAATAAACAACTCATTTTTGCTTAATAGCATTCAAAAAAAATAGTTTTGGTAAGTGCTGTGAATTCTGTTCGCTGTATTTTTATTATCAATTACCAAAATTACTAAAATTCTTAAAATACTGCATTTTGAATGTAATATGTCCATTTTTCTTACCACTACTTTTAGGGTTGTATAAGTTATTCTTTTACTTGGTTATTCCTTTATTTTTTTCAACTGTTCAATGTATAATTGTCAAATTAAGTCAATCGTTTAATTCCAAAATTTTGTTTGTGGAAGTATTTATTCTGAAATAAGATTTTACGGAGATTAGGAATTTGAGCTTTGATAGATTGTCTAACTAATTAATAACAATGACAAAAGAAAACATTTCCAGGTTCCAAAAATGATAAAGAAAATTATAAAAAAAAGGAAAACTGGAAAAATCTAACACATGATCACGAATTTATTAGCGATACGTTATGGAAAAAATGTGATGACGATGAACGCTACTATATTCTTAAAGAAAATGGTAGAACTTATTTGAATTGTAAAATTTCACATAAATTCAGCAGAATATTTTCACTCATAGTTACATCAGATTTCAATTTTTTTATCACGGCGTTATTTCTCCTCCTCCGCTGTAGAATAATTGTAGCAGGTGCGTTTGATAGTTGTACATGGATGTTTTAAGCTTCTCTGTCATATAATAGTGATGTTTTTTATTTGAATTAAAAAATTATATAGGAAAGAATCTTGTATTCATTTTGTTGTATTTCCCGATATCGACGGAAGTTGTAAACTTCAGATCTTTCCAGATTACGCTAATCTGAATCTTCATGTTGGTAATCGACAACGTGGTAATAAGACTTCATCAAACAATGAGACGCATAAAGTGGAAATAAACTCTAGCGAATCATTGCGGAAAAACAATAATAGCATTAACAAATCTTGTGATCATCTTGCAGACCATTCAGGTTCTCCAAAAAGAAGACCTCGTAGACGAATGTATTCCAATTCTAATAATTGCTATGTGTGTTTTTTTATCCTTATTTTCATTTTCAGCTTCATTATAATTAAATTCAAAATTTCTTTTTCTTTCATTACTTGTTTCTTATTGAATTTTTATGGATGGAGTCAAGTGTAGATTTTGATTTCCGAAAAGAATATAGTGGTTTAATTAATTCAAAGAGTAATTTTACAAATTTAATATTTTAGTACATTTAACTACCTATAGGGAAAGTCGTAATTCTATTGAACTATCCTAATCTCAGTATACTGATCAACTCTATAGTTGTATGGGACGGTCTTTATTCACGTAGTCTTTATTTTTTACGTCATTTGCATGTTGATAGATATATAGTGCCACATTTTTTATTGTTCATTTTGAAAAAAGGAAAGATATAAAAGTTTTATTTGTTCCCATCAAGATGAAACAGCTCTTTTTATCAAGATTTGGAAAACATTTTTTCTTTGTAGGTTCCTAACAACACGTTGAAGATATTTTATATTTTAATATTTTAAGTAGCTTATTTATAAATGCATATGCTATTTTAGAGTTCTTCTCAGTCTCTTTGCGAAAGTTGTTCTGTAGACAATGATGTACGTCATTATAATGGCCCCGTCAGTTCAAGGCTTGAAACCAAAATATCGTCATTGAATCGGAAAGAAGCCTCTAGTTTAAATTCGGCTTTGTGTGGTGTTAGTATTTGTGGTTTTTTAATTGATATTAATCTTTTTTTGAAGAGTCATTGCCCTCCATTATACAGCTGGTCGAAATCTTTTTGTTTTGGATACTACACCTGTCATTTTTCATTTCTTTAGCGATAAACAAAATCATTTTTAGCTCATTTTTCAGATCATGATTAAATGCATTTTAATTAAAATTAAAAGTCATTATAATGGCTCCGTTAACATTGTTCATTTTTCAATTTAGATTTTTCTAAAAAATTTTTTTGAAAACTAAAATTGACATGTAACTGATTTAATATTTTTAAAACAAATAGAAACTACTAAAATTGAGTTATGTTTCTTATACTGCTAATGGGTCTGTCACGTGCTTTTTTTCCACAAGTTATCATATTATGTTTTTGTATGCTTTTTCCAACGTATCAAGAGTGCACGAAAAAACTAAGCAGTCATTTCACAAGAAATATTGTTCGAAATAGAATTTATCTTGCAAATTTGCTTGACTTTTTCAGAACAATCGTAGTTGTCGAAAGGATCGGCATCCATTGTCAACGACACATCATTGTCATCAGCAGAGCAATAGTTATTGTAGTGGAGATATAAGGCGTAACCCAAAAAAATTTCGCATGCTGTTATCGCGCCATGGTTTTGATGAAGTATGTTTGAAATTTTAATTGTTTTTTTTTTCGTGTTTCTTTTTTGATACATACAACTCTTCTATCAAAAAATCAACCTCCCAGTCCTTTCCGTTATGCATCCAGAAAAGAATTTTAAATAATGTAAGATGATTCAATATTTGATTAAGCCTAATGGCAAGGACCGATAGGTCAGTTACATCTGGAAATAATAATCAATATTTTCAAACCTGGAACATTTGACGCTGATTCTTAATCAGTAAAATAAATTCATGGAAAAATAAAATGGTACCTAAAAAATCTAAACTTTAAGAAATAAGTAAGACAATTGCATATGAAGGATAATATAATTTGATTCCACTCCCGTTGATAGAAAAAGCACATACCCTTCCTGTCAACAAATGATAAATTTATATGAAGGACAATATAATATATTATCTGACTTTGAAAAAGGAGAATTATTGAATAAACAGAGATATCACCTAAAAATATACTGAGGTAGGAAGAAGGTTCAGTTAAATGAGCAAGGCACGTATCATAGTGCACTAAGCGATGCGTTTTGTAGTTTTTTGATGCATACACGGTGGAAAAATATTCAAAAAGTTCACAATTGTTTTTTAATATATAATTCCCTAAATTTCAGTCAATTTTTGGATTTTGAAATAAAGCTATTGAAAGATTGAGATGAACACGTCAAATTACTCAATCTTATACTGTTATGGTTGTATTTTCGATCGTTTTTTAAACTTCTCAAATTCAGAGATCCTCATGCGTTGATGACAACAGTCAAAGTCCAACAAGCTTTGAGCATAATACGCTGAACCGTCATCGAAATTGGTCTTTCAGAAGCAATAAATCGGAAAATCTCGACCATAGCCGCGATCGGAACAATAGAGCCAGTCGTGTCGACCAAACTAACAATATATTACAAAATAGTGATCAGGTTTGTTGGATTAATCATTAGCTAATTAAATGGGTTTTATGTGAAGGATCGTTTTATCATCGAAAGTTCGAAGTTTTTCTTTTGCTCAATTTTGCTTTGCCCTACATGCCATTATAAATCGGTCCAAAACGCCCAACTTCGTTCAAGCTTACTTCTGAGTCAGGGAATTTAGTGAACTTGAAATTATTCACTACTTAGCAAATAGTCTTTTTGGTTAAGCAGTCAGAATAAATATTTAGACTAGGACAGTGGTTCCATAAAAAACCAAACTTTTTTGTTATCTATATACTGTACATGTATGCATGTATATCGGATATTCCTTCAAGTAAGCTCATCCAATGAATGAAAGGATCAAGTTCCCGTGTTGATCACAAAACATTCAAAATTATTGATCGATTTCCTTATAGATAATCTAACGTTTTTATTCATTTTAATTTAAACATACTAACAGAAAGTAATATGAACATCCTATTCATTTAAAGTTTTTTATATCTTTAGAATTTTGAGATGAAGGAAAATTTGGCGAAGAAATCTGGAGCAACATCAAATCATATCTCATTCCAGGTTTTTTTGACAGTTTTTCATGTAAACATTTAATGTTTGTAAGAATTTGCTGAAAGTTTAGAAGATCGAATAATTTTCGCTATTTCAAACGAGAAATGAAAAAAGGAGCGCTCTTCTTAATAGTATGAGAAAGATTGACAAATCTCATTTTCTACCTTTGTTTTTTCTTTCATTGAATCATTTGCAAATTAATTAATAAACTTCTCTCCTTAAATCTGAATAAAACTGATTGCTTGGGAGATTTATCATTTTAATTACCTTAATTTAGAAAATGCAAAGATAAAGTGTAAGATCTTGCTGTATTAAGTCTTTAACTGTTTTCTTTTGGAATTCCGTTTACCGGGTCATATATCATTTCCACGTTAATTTTTTTAGTCATTTTTTGTTTTCGGAGTTAAAAATAGATTGGAAGAAATGCTTTTTTCTCAGTAGAAATATCACTTTCAAATTTAGTTTTCGGAAATAAAGTTCGGATGATTCAATTGATTTTTCTCCAGGAATTATGTGCTAGTCTTGATTCGATCGATTTGGCTTCATTTGATTGGAGTTCAGAAGTAGAAGCTGAAGAGCGGCGTAAGGTAGCTTTTTCTGATGAATTACTTTCAAGTAGCATTCATTCAAATAGCTTTTCTAAATATGGTTGGTATGGTAATCAGTTGTAGTTGTGTATATCAGAAAAAATGCGAATCAGACAACGATATCTTGCTATAATTTTCAGAAGGAACAGAAGGAACAACAACGTATGATTGAGGAACAGCATTCACAAACGAATCCTTCTAGTTCTCAGAGTAAAAAACCTCAACGACACCTGGAACCTCTTTCTAAATTCAAAAATTATTCAAGAAGTGCCACTGGTGGTAATAGTTCTGGGCGCTTATACTCTGTTAAGAAACCGTTGATCGGACATCGTTTTACAAATAATCTACCAAGGCAACGAAATGGTGATTTTTTCTTCTAGAAATTTTTGAATTTTGCTTTCCTTTCCATTTCTTAATAGAGTAGTTTTTTAAACTCAAATTTTTTCCAGATAGTTTTGCAAGTCAAACGTCAAGTATTGCCGAAAGCATTAAAGAACAAAGTGACGTAGAAAGTGGCAGTGGTGAAAAAACACCAACCAATGATAACCGAGAGACGGCATCAAGTTTTTCCGAACAAAAAAATGGCAGAGAAGAAAACTGTCATCTGGATGAGGACTTTCCATTTGTTAGCCGAGGTTTTTTTTTCATGGGAAATATGTTCTTAGGACATTTTTGATATTTTCAGGGCGTAGCCTAGAGTTTCCATAATCATCTAAATGAGAATAAAGCTTTTTTTTCATTTTAGTTCGGAGATCGGATGATCTGACTACAAATTACGCGTATCGGCGTGAATATGAAAATAGAGGACGAAATAAAGGGGGAAATCGATGGAGAATAAGGTTAGTTTAGAAATCAGTAAGGATTGAATTCCCTGAAATTTCCAATCCTATTAGTATTTATTCAGTTATTCATTTATTTTATCTTCAGCTTCTTTCTAACTAGAAAAACCGATCTCTTAGTGGAATAAATACCTGAATGCAGTTTTTGTATTAATTTAGGAAGCAGCATAATCCAGAAGATGAAGTAACTGTGAGTGGCTCTAATTTTGTGAATTCACGATACATTCGTAGTAATACGCGCGTTGGTAAGAGGGATGACGATTTGGGGTATGTTATAAAAATTTATGTAAAGATTTCGCTGTTGATCATTTGCATAAGTGACATAAATAGTCTTTCTTAAAGTTTACCTTAATTTATAATTTCTGCGCCTAGCTAGAATTGATTTCTTACAGTACCTCAGTAGCTGGTGTCCTAAAATCTGCTTCATCTACACCCTTCAAGAACATTAGTGGACCAAGAATTGTTACACTAAAAAATCTTCGAGAGAAAGAGAAACATTCTGATCCGCCACCACCGCTCAATGGATCAACTCTTCTGACAGAAGCTTCAAGTGGTGAGTTTTACATCATTTTTTGGAGAAAATTAATGTTCTCAAAAAAATATATTTTATATATTTTGATAGTAACAACATCTGATTTATACGAACTCTTATTTTTCAGTGATCTTTGCAGATCAGTCGCAGGACTTGAGAGTTGTTAAAAATCACTTTAATTCAGAATTATCATTGAAAAAGAAATGTCACACGTTTCGAAGGGAGCTACCACCTACCGAATGGCCAATCCACTTGGAAATTTCATGCAATGAAGGCCCACAAATTCAGACTTTAAACAACACAATCAATAATTTGATCGATCGAATAACTGAATCTGCGGATCTAAGTGCTGGTGAAGAGATTCTAGCGGCAAGGTCGCACTATATTTTTTGCATATTCCTGCATTATATGAAAAAGGATTTTTACTGTTATGATAAGGGTATAAAAAAATGTGAAATAATGATTCGAGATGTATCAGTAGCCAGAAGGAATTTCAAACTTATAACACTTCTGGTTTGGGAAGATCGGTTTTTTTTCCGATATTGGCGAATGAATTTGATCAGTATGAATGAAATGATTTCATTCTGAGAATATAGTTACAGATCGTCAAATGTCATGAAATCTAAACTACCTTCTGGAATCTTTATTTCCTCGAAAGTTGGGATTTTAAATGATAATCACTCCTAAATTATTTCAGTGAGTCATTATCAAAACTCTACTTATCAATCGTGACAAGAAATATCAATTATACTTATACGATGAATCTGGAACAACATTTATGGAAGCAGTGCTTTTATACATCCATAGAAGCTCTGCGTGCTGCTAGTAGTTCAGCAGGGAATTCATCGCGTATTTTTCGCACAGGTTTATCGAAGCTTATCCAGCAGGTTTCATATATTTTAGTTTAAAAAAACGCTTGTTTTTGAGACAAAGTTTTTTGTGAATAATATAAGTATTTGCCCTCTATTTGTGCAACACCAACATATATGCTATGACATGCAGCTGTCTTGCTCATCATTTTTACCATGTAGCGCAAATGTTGTATTTGTTGAAGTAGAAGCATGAATGTTATGATTGCAAGCACAGAGGCATTTTTAATAGGACCGAAGAATAATAAGGTTGGATGTAGAAAACATCAGTTTTTGACACACAATTTTTCATGCTCGAGATTGGATTATTTCCAACTTACGGTTTTAAGCAGATTTCAACACAAATATGAAAAAGCTGATATAGATTTAAAAATTTTATTGATTTACTTGAAATGAGGAGGTAAATTTAGTTTTTCTAAAGATTTATTTTTCATAGGGTCTTGCTTTTTACGCATTATTGTTGAATAAATACGAAGTAACATTTGGTTTTATTATCGACAAATATTTATACTGGCCTTCAAACCTACCACCAGATGATTTCGTTGGGTGCGTACTAACTAGTTGTGCGGTTCATGAAGCGACAGACCATATCATTAAGGTTGATGTGATTTTAAATTATTCTAGTGCTTTTTAAGTTATATTTGGTGTCATTTTTTTAAACAGCAAGATTATTATATAAGTAGAACTTAATAGTAATAAATAATACTTAATAATACTTAAAATTGATTATTTGTGACTAAAACGAAATAGCAAACTGTTGAGATCGAACGAAATTCAGAGATAGGCTATAGATAAATAGCGACAAATTATTGATAATTGTTCGCTGATAATTGTTTTTTTATTAGTCTGAAGAAGTATGTTATTCTCTCAAATTGGGATGAGTATCTATCTCATATATACAGTTTTTTTTCCTCAGGTGATGTCTTTCTCTCTCAAAAATTTTTCGCATTTGAAAACAGAACATATATTTTCAGGTAGCGCTATTATCTACCCAGAGACTAGCTGTTTCAGTTGGTGATTTGCACCGTTATAATAGCATGGTTTCAGGTATAAAGGATTATTCAAATGCAAAATTGTAAGTTCTGCTCTTCATTTTTCTTGAGGTTATAAAACGTAATTGAAATTTTGTAGCTAGCGTTCTCCAAATTCTATTTTGAACCCATTATTTATAAGCCTCCATAAGAACGGAAGCTTATAAATGATGGGTTAAAAAGTGTTAGAATTAAAATCAAATTTACTCAATTGCTTCAACTTTTTATCCACTACTGCTCATTGCATTATTAAGATTTTTTCGACAAATTAATTTTTTCAATTTTCAGATGGTATCAGAAAGCGGCTCAGTTAGCTGCAGGAAATGGACGTTCCTATAATCAGTTGGCTCTCCTCGCAGTTTATGAGGTCTGTCAGTTAATATGTTAATCTAATTTATTAAACGTAATCTGTGTGAGATGATTTTTATATTTTCTCAAGTTGAGCTTGTCACCGCTTTTTGTTCCTCCTTTCGTAAATGTTATTCATTTATTATGTTACTATCGTTCTATTTATTTGGTCATTTCCTGAGAAATTTTCCTTCCGTCGTTATCATCGCTGATTTTTTTGACCGCATTTTATTATTGTCAACAGTTCATCTTGTAGTTTAAACAAGTTCGCGACAGTCATTGTTGTATAAAACTATATTTAAAAAAATTCTTTAAAACTGTTTTGAAATCACCATTTTATAAAATAACTCAAATAAATTTCTGAAAAGTATAAAATTCTTTTCGTATTTTCTTTCCTTTATAGTCAAAATGGATTGATGTAATATTCTACTATGTTCGGGCGCTGGCAGCACGCTATCCGTTCGAAACCGCACGGCAGCCACTTTTTACAGCTTTCAATCATGTTCAAAAGAAGGTATAATTTAAATTAGATAAATTTATTAAATGATATGTACAAAGTCCTGTAAACTCTACAGTTTTTAACGAAGTTTAATTATCTTAACACTTCTACATTTTTTCTTATCAATCGAAAGACAAAGCTGCAATGTTTTGAAGAAATGGCTTGTTACAGTGATAAGATAATGACCCTAATGTGAATTGTTTATTACGAAAGAAAATGAAATTCATCCGTTTAATTCATTTCCCTTATGCTATATGTTTTAACTAGATTGCTTTATACATTTATATGGATTTTGTGAGAAATTCTATTTGTTAGAGGTCGCATAAATTTTGGTCCTAGTTTGCTGATATTGCTAGATAAGAAGGGCTTATGTCCGATTTCTCTTGCTGGACAAGATTAATTAATCCATTGGAACAAAAATTTATTTTATCGCGTCCTAACGCGACTAAATCCTTGTCCAGCAAAACAATTTTTTTATCACTTGCAGAATGCTGAGAAAGCCCTTTCCAAGTTCTTGTGTGCTTCAGCGGATTCATTTTCAGGTAAGTGAATTTGAAATAGAGATCAACGCACGTGTTGGTGATAGCGCATCACGTGAAGCTGAAGCAGCTGCCGCTCGGGCTGATAGGCCACGAGAAATCTGGATTGCACAAGATGGAAAACTTTCCTCTGGTGATAATGCAAATGTTGCAGATCATCGAGCTATTCATACATTGAGATCGGTTTCCACTATTGAGGTTTAAATTTAATCATTTTGAATTTATGTCAGTGTTTTCATGCCGATAGGATAGCTCTTATTGTTATGCGAAAAAATACAGAGAAAAACTATTTTGGGTAATTATTGGGACGTACTGTTTGACGAGAAGAAATGTATTCCATATCTTAATTCTTAGTTATTCCGCCGCGCAGTCCCGTATTTACTGCATGCAGCCGGACTCCTTATTACTAAAATTGGAATGGAAGAGTATGACAGTATCAGTGAACGAGCATTATTCCAATTATCACAGTTGATATCACGTGACGAGTGTCCACTTTCGTCTTTACATCTCGTACAACTGTCTATTCTTTTTCTTTATGCTGTTCACAGTTTAACCCTAAAGAGTAAGTCTCTTATAATTTTTGAGTAAATTTTTCTACTGTTTTAGTGGCTCTAAACGTCGTACGTGTATACTTTTTGACGAAAGAATCTACTTTCATTATTATGTTGAGTTATTACGAAGTCATGGGAATAAAAATATGAGAGCAGAAGTCTTGTTCTCATGTTATTTGTTGTTGGATGATGTTTTACTATCGACTTTTGCGAAGGCTTTCCAGTATCGCGTACTATTTCAGTGCTGAATGATGAACTTTCATTTCAGATAGCGAACCAGGCACTTGTTCCTTACAGCAACAGCAAGCAGTTCAAATGGTCCTAAGCTTGTTTGGAGTAATTTTAAGGCCAATACACGACCAATTACCAGATTTGTCGGAGGTTCTGAGCGGTTCTATTCGCCTTCCGCCAAAGGTTTTTTATTGTATAAAATAATTTTAATAGCAGTAATTGTGGTCAAATACAGTGCATATTTTAAGCTTGTGATTGTCGGAAAATAGAGATAGTTCTTTTTATTGCATTTGTGTGTGTATCAGTCAACTTGATGCAAGAGCGTTTTATTCGTTTACACAGAAGTTATAACGGTAACAATTAAGGGTAAGACAATCGTTTATTGGAATATAGACAGTTGAATCACGGGATAGGAGAATTTGAATTGAGATCCTTTGATAATCAGGAATCAAATTGATAGCATTGAATGTTTTTGTAACATCTAGGATTTCGTAACCTGATGATTTTTCGTAGTCCAAAAGGATAATTGATCCCTGATCGCAATAATAATCGTAGGGGGGAGGTAGAGTGTCACTGATGATGAAATGATTAAGAGGGGACTTGGTCAACTGTACTAAGTTAGGAAGTAAATTTGTTCCGATCCTTAAGCCTGAAGTTGGGCGTTTTCGGGTAAAAATCAGGAAAGATTGATAACGATAATTGCTGGGCGGTTCATTAGCCTCATACACTTACTACATAGGGATAAAAATTGTGGATTTTAATGAAACAACGTAGATGCATTTATCAAGATCAGAGATTGCTAAATAGGAGAAAGGAGATTTGAGATGAGTTTAATTAAAACACTTTAAATGAAAATTTGTGTAATGGTTAATGCTCCATCATCCCTTAAGATGATGAAATTGTGATAAGAGGATAAATGACCTTTGGTCATCCCTTATAGATGATGATGAGACGATGAACCGAGAACGAAGAAAGCTTCGATCTGCTTTAGCTGAGTATATTTACACAAAAGCTTCCTGACATATAATTTCATCATCTTGAGATTTAATATTTCGGTTTTTACCGATAGTAATACTTTAGATACGTCGAGTGCTGCCAGCTGTTTTCGTTATTTCTGAATGGTTGTCGATGCCGTCCGTAAATCGTTTATATAGGAGTATGCCATCATTGGAATCCATCGAAACTTCACTTATACAAGTTGATACGTGGAAGTTATTTGCTGATGTTGCAAATACTTTAGTGAACGCTGAATCTAAGGGAATTTTGTCGAGGACTATTGCACAATCTGATAGTTAGTTGCTCTGTTGGACCAGATTCTGATAGTTTTTAATGTTTTTGATTTTTTTCATATAGAAAATCTAAATTGAACATCATTTTCTACAATTGAAGTATTTTAGGAAAATCGGGAAACTGTATAGAAGTTGTGCTTCCGGAAGCGGTTTTCTTGGCGTCCTTTATTGATGTGTTTACGGTATTACCGAAATCACTGCAGATGTTATTCTTAACAAATATCGACCTTCGCAATAATGTAAGAGCTATTATAATTTTTTAATTATTTATTTTATCAAATATTTTTTGGATGAATCATAGCTTTTCAATTGAGACTTTCAACGGTTAATCAATAAAAAGTGCTTTTGATGTCCCATTTTCGCCAAATTTGCTCTGCATCCACTCTCAAAAACTTTAGTGACAGTGGTTTTTGGCTTCGTTGTACATTTTTTCCAATAATAAATTTGCAATTTCAGCCAACTCTGCTAGCTCTTCATGCTCGTTTATCGTCCCTTTTATCTACAGCGGAATATTTGGATGGTTCAGAATTACCATGCTTTGGATTTGATGAACATTTACGCTGTTTTGCCGCAACTCATTGCGCGTCACCAATTACTGTCCAAAATATGGAAATGAGGGAATGTAGTACTGATTTTGATCAGCAGTTTAGTAACTTAGAGCTTAAACATGAAATAATGGAACAAGATTTAGTAAGTTATTAAACTTGGTGTTCTTTATTTTTCATAATATGAATCCTTAACTCTTGTATAGTATTCTTAATAGCAAACTTTTAATTTTTCTTTGTTACATATTATTTTCTTTTCAGAGTCAATTCTCGGACGAGTATAAGCATTATAGGCAAGCGGTTCACGAAAATCAAGTAAAACAAGTATGTTTTAGTTAAATTCTTCGCATTTTTCATCTGTTTTTTAACTTTCATATTCAAATTCTTTGATTTATCTTAAATGAATGGAAATGCGGAAATATGAGAACATTGAGTGACGGGATAATCTTGAAATAAAAGCACTGGATATATAGTTATTTTAAACTTAAAATTTAATTATTAATTTGAAGAAGCTCTTGGAACGTGAAACGAAAGGAAATCGAATGATTATTGAAGTGCGCCCAAATTATCTGGTGCCGGATACGAACACGTTTATCGATCACTTGACATCTATTAAAAAAATTGTTGAGAGCCACCGATTCACTGTACTGGTTCCAACAACTGGTATTTTTTTTTAATTTTTCATTTGCAAATTTCTAGCTTTAATTTTTATTTCAAATACAGGGAAGTTTAACGCTCAGAAATTTCAGTTTTCTCAGAATTAGAAAGTCTCTCACGTTTATCAGCTTCAAAACCTACTGTTGGAGAGCAGGAAGATTTTCAAGATCATTGGGTTGGTGAACGAGCGAAAGAGGCAGTCGCCTATCTAAAAGATTTAATTGGTAAACAGGTACCCCAAGTTTACACAATTACCAGCAAAGGAAATCTGTTAACCTCGCTTATGTTTGCTACGGAAGAAACTTGCGGTTCAGGAGAACTGAAGGTTTGGTCATATCACTATTTTCCTACTTTCTATTTTCAGAATGTTTAGAAATGGTAGAAAACATCTGAAAAGTTTTCATGAATACAAGAAAAAATAATAGTACGTTAATGTCCCAAGCTCTCTTTTGAAATTTTCATAATTTATCAGAGTGGGATCTGGATAAAATTTCAGGCAGTAAATGATGATTTTATTCTGTCAAGTTGTGTTAACTTTGCGAAAACTCGATCTAAGCCTCCAAACGTTGTAACAACATTACAATCAACATCGATGTCCGTGATGGAAGCGGAACAACCAGCAAGACTTTATCGAAGTGTTGTTTTATTAACTGAAGATCGTGCACTGAATATCAAGGCTGTATGCGAAAATATACCGTGCAGGACAATACCAAGTTTCATGAAATGGGCATCTCTTAAATAGAATAAAATTTATTTGATTTTTTTTACTGTCCAGCGATGATGAGATATATCAATCTATCTGAAATCCTAAACAATTGATGAGTACTTCGGTAGTATAGGATCTGAGATCAGTTGATATCCCTATTTACTGTCCCCATTGTCCTGCACGGTATATTTTCGCACATAAAAAGACTGAAAACGGAAGGTAAATTTGCTAAATATACCGAACCAAATTGGTAAGTTATTTAGTTCGGAAAATAGTCTTTTCAACAGTCATCCGTGGTTGACAAAATCGTGGAAAATGTCATGCTGTTCGCTGATTCCTGAAATTTTCTCTCGAGAAAGTTTGTATTATTTCCTCCAACCATACATATTTGCTGAATGTCTTAAATCATTCTGAATTGTTCATTGTTATTTTTCCCTTCGAACAGTTTCTTTATTTTTCACTTGAAAAGAGAATATTTCACGCACAATTTTTTCTTTTTTCTTGAATTTTTCTTACTATTATTTAGCGTAAATTAATGGCTATTTCACATCAAATAAGTGCATTGGTTTCAAAGCTTAGTTTCGTCTTGATAAACATAGTCAGATGCTATCTTATTTTAACAGTTATCTAACAAAAGATCTTCTGTTATCATTTTTTCTAATTTCAAAGAATGCATTTTCTGTTCTTCATCTTTTTTTGATTATCAGCAAGTACTGATCGATTTTATTCAGGGGGAATTGTCCATAAATATGCATTAGTTATGTATCCTTTATGGGATCTTTAGACTGAATTTCTATGCAATATCTTTAATATCTTTATTTGTTACATAATTGTATTTGCAGGTATGAGTTCATACATTTAAAAAGAAAAGGCCGGGATATAATAGTTTAGTCCTTATGAAAAAAGAATGTAGTATTGCTTACGACTTTTTGTCACCTAGATTTGCTCATTATTCTTCTGTGATTGTGGGTGACGAGAAAGTAGCAATGTAGAATTCAAAACTTTCCCCGGTTTGTGTCGAATGAAAGAGAGCTCCAGATTTGCAACTAACTCGTGCGGTATATCAGCCAAGAGATTCCAAAGCTTTGTAATGTTTTATAATTGAACGATGAGAAATGTTGAGAAATTATTTTGTAAATCCCAGCATATTACGTTGCTTCAGTGCAATTTTGTTCATATGATTCACTCTTGCTGAGCTTCGGTCCAAAAAATTTAGTAATTTAGATTCCAAATTTAGCCTATTTCATCATACATTGTTTTGATACTATTTTTGGAAATATTTTGCTACTTTTTAATTTTTGGTTGAGAATCTACATTATTGAGAAGAAAATAGTATATTTTCTCAGTATCAGATATTCGTCCAGAATACAATATTTCGCTCATTAAAAAATCTTCTATCTACCTTGATGTATTTTTTATTTGCATCTTAACAACATATTCTTTAGTAGTTGTATGTGTATATTCAATGAATATTTATAGCTTTGAAGATTTTTTTACTCCGATTTTTGTTAATTCGTCAAAATAACAATCAAATTTTCATGCAATAAAAATATGAGGATTTTGTTTAAAAAATTTGACGTTTGAACTAATTTAGATATTTATTCAAGTAATTAAAATGCCTATTCTATTCTTTCAGGCAAGCAAATGATTTATCTTAGTTTTAGCTTCATGTACAATGTTCTTCCTGACCTCATAACTAAGAATTTGAATGAATAAAGACTAAACTCATCATGTTTTCAAACATTTCTACAGATTTACACGAGTTGTTTACCGTCCCAAACTCAGTTCTTCAGATTGTTGTTGGATGCAAAAAGTTTAATCTCACGGATCAAAAATATTACACATGCAAGTGCACTTCTACCACCTTCGCAAACTCTTTCAGCTTATACATGTGAGAGAGAAAGAGAGAGAGAAAGGCGTTTATAATATTTCAATTTTCTTTATTGCCAAATGTTCCGCTAATACCGCTCTGATTTACGAGAATGACTTAGTTTAAAATTAACATTGCAGCATAAAGAGAATCTGAAGTGGCTTCTCTGTACATTTAGGTCGCTTCTGCCTGAAATTTTCTTGCCAATGCTGCAGAGAATTTCTCTGACCATCTAACATCCATTAAAAAGATACTATTAGTAAACCGTCTACTTTAGTCAGCTGCACCATCTATTAATACCTTCTGTTGAATGTCATCGTGCTCCGTATGATGACACGAGATCCAACGCATACGTTACTGCATGTGGTGAGTGATTCCCCGTCTGAGGAGAGGCATCTGCAGCTTAATAGGTTGCTGCAGAAGTAAATATTGTGCTGGAAGGATTGGTGGTAGTCAGGCAAGATATGTGGGTTATCAACACCGTGGTCTTTGACTCATTGTCTTTTTAGCATGGCGGGTAGACGTAAGCATGTTTATTTCCTTGTCAGTAGTTGCTTATAAGACAGATACACTGCTAGACGTACACTTCCCATCCGTCCACCCGTCGACGTTTCATTCTTCTTTCGGTTGTTCGATTTCTTTTTACCTTTTGTTCATTCTGTTGGCTTCACATTCATTCATGCCTTTTTAGATTCGACTAATCCTTGTCATTGATTTGCTTTTGAATTATCGCATGCTTTCTCCCGTTTGGAATTCAGTAGCAAGCATTGTCTGAAAGATTTATCCGCTGACGTGCGTTCGTAGTAGATTGAAGGGGCACATTTTGGGTGGGATGTGATTGTGTATCGGTGAAGCAATTGCAGATTCCACCCAAGCTATGTTTTTCCTGTAGCGTTTTCATTCATTTTGAAAAGAGAATGAAATGTTGAGATCCAATTGATGTTATCTTTAAATAGCAAACGGAAGTTATCATTTATAATATTTGTTAATTTCTTTCTCTTTTCATTTTTATACATTCAATTTCTTACGATCACTACAGCATTCACTCTGGAAATTTTTTAATCATGAGCAAAAAGTTCGATATAATGCAATTAAAGTAGTCTTATGTTTCCTTTAAATCTCTTAACACTCTTCTACAATTACTGCGTCTTTCAACTCCATTAATTTGGAAAATCAAAAGGCAGTGGAAAAAATCTTGGAGAGTTGAAGTCTTCTATGTCTTTTTTAAAATATTTACAGTTTTTAGTTCATTATTTTCGTCCATGTTAATTCGCGTTATCATAAGTCCAATCAATACACATGTTCATTGTTTCTTCGTTGATTTGTTAAAATTTGGATGTAAGCAAAATTGAATTACATTCTCTGTCGACATCAAATTAAGCTAAGATGTAACTGTTTATAAAAACTTTTGAGAAAATTTCAGGGAGCATAAAATGGGAGGAAGTTCCTCAGAAATGGTAATGTTTCAGATATGACAACATTATCGAAAAGCAATTCGCTAATTTCTCCCTTTCTTGTTCTTACATGCTTACTGCAATAAAGAAGCATTCTTCATTTGTTTTCTTTCTTTTTTCAAAAAATATACCATTTGAAGCGATCTACGGTGAGAATGATTGATAAGACAGAACAGGTTTTAAAAATTGACACTTTTCATAATCACAACTTTGATCTTTGCTTTTTCCTTAACCTGTTGAGAGATGATTTCTCTCGTTCGCTTTCGTATTATTCTGAAGTAGTATCCTGTATAACTTCAGTAAAAGCAAAATAGTTGAACAAAGAATTTGAAAAGCAGCAATTTAAAAATAGTTCACATATTCCAGGCTTAAACTGCCTTGTCGCTGCAAACCACGTTTCTAAGACAAAACATCAGGAAATCTTTTTTCATTAAAAACTAACATCCTTTTTTAAGGAATAAAATGGACAGATTTTATTGAACTTTTTTTGAATTAATTCTCCGCGTTTGCCTTCGCATTATTCTCATAAGACAATTTTTATTGCAGATTACCGATGAAATATCTGATTTTCAGAATGGGCAAACCATTTGTATTCTAATAAATTATTTCTGCTCTGTTTATTTTCATAATAAACATTATTCAAACACTTAATGCCAGTCAAAATAATCAGCCAATGTTCTGTAAAATGATGATCACATACAAATCGATTACACCTAGCTCCTTATCACATTCCAAATATATTAATTGAAAATATAATAGACGATTTGAATACAAATGGATATACTGTTTGGTTTAAGTAATGAGCTTAAATAATTCATTATTGGTGAGTGTTAATTAATGTTCAAAACATAGTTCTTGAAAATTATCTGAAGAAAGATATATATTTGATGCAAAAATTAGACAGTTTAATCCACTTTTTTTGGGAATTATTCTCTAGCCCTCCTCAATATTTGTTATTTATTGATTTTTACAGTTGTCTGTTAAGCATAAACCCATCAGCTGCTCAGTTTTTTAACCCTTCAAGAATTGAAAAACTTTCGAATTTTATCCTGCTACGTGCAAAAGCTTTCGACAATTTTCCCAGCGTTGACTTCACTTATTGTTTTGTAAGTATTGAGTACGATACGTTGTTTTTTCAATAAAAAAAATTAATAACTCGAAGAAGTCGAATTTACTTTTCTCCTTTCAATCTGATTCGTATAGAAGCTGAACATTTTAATGCGTGAGGAAATCGACTAATTCTTATTAATGTCATTATGCTAATTTTTACTTCGTCAATACTTATAAAATGTGAGGACCTTCTTTGCCTCCTTTTCTGTGCAGGAATTGTGATATCAGAACGTTTTTAAGATATTAATAAGGAAGGAAAATGCTTCGGTTCATCGGGAAATTATTTCCTACTCATTATTATAAAACGAGTTCACCATGACGATCAGATTACTGCTATCGCTTCAACTTTACTACAATTTCCTCTTTCGCAATAGTTCCAATGCATTATAGCAGTTATCATTCTCCGGAGTATATTTCATTTCTTAGAATAAATTAATTCTACAATTTTTAGTAGAATTATCTTTATATAATTCACTTCCTATCGATTTATTTGGATTGCAAATTATTTATTTGAATTCTAATAAATAATAAATAAATGCATAATAAAATATAACGTATAGAGGTTATATCCATTAGTAAAGCACCACCAAATGCAAATGAATTTCAGTTTTCGAGTGAAATGTATGGTGGATTTTATTGACCAACTGTGGTAATAAATTCAGAGCAGATAAAGCAAAGGAAGTCTTTAGATAAGCGAAAGAGATTGCCATTAGGTTTGATTGCTACTGAATTCCATTAGACAGAGTAACGGTTGTATATGACGAATGAATGAATTAATGGAGTCGATGATAAATGCTTTGCAAAAAAATGAGAGAGTTAATAATCAGTTAATGTATGCATGGGTCAACTGATAATTAATTCATGTTTTTAGATTATCTTCAGCAATATAATTCATTACAATTTCGAATATTCAAAGACGTTGGAGAGAGAGGGGAAGAGAGAGAGAATCTTCGTTGACATTTATAAAGATTCATATTGCCTGGATTGGAAATGAAAACGAAATCATTCTGTTTATCCTTTTAGCAGACCAACTTGATCCGATGTAGCGATTACAATTCGTCTCGTAGTTTACAGCAAAAGCAGTCCATCGATTTGGCATTACCCTTTTTTGATTGGTAAAGAAAAACTTGTGTGACACAGACACACACACACAAAAACACACACACAAACATACACACATGCATACATACATACACAAAGACCTCCAATGTATTATTCCATTTGAAAAGCATTTCAACCTCACTCGTACCGCCATTGCATTATTCTTACCATACTTTAACATTTTTGATTTCACTATCATTTAATGTCATCATTTAATGAGTCATTTTGTTTTTAGTGAGAGGAGGGAGAGCGAAAAGTTACTTCTCAGATTTCCATTCTACAAATTACTCCTTCTTTCCTTTTGTAAATTTTTATCTCAATCTCATCTCAACTCATAATTTGATTTAGAGATTACTCTTAATTCATGAAATGCAGCAGCAATGGTCCTCTGTATCGTATTAATTGAACTAATTGTATTATCCTCAGGGCATCTTCTTTTCTGTCATTTATTCCAATACTGCTCTGTTCTACCATTTACAACAAATAGTTATTAATATCTTCTCGATAATTTTCCTCTAATTTTCTTCATTTTCCATTATCGATTTTTTCTATCGGATATTCTAATTTCATCAGGTATCTTGAAAGATTTTCAATTCATATCAAGTCAAAAACGTCTTCATATTTACTCATGAGAAGCTAGGAGTGATAAAAGACACGTTACTCTCTCCCTCGCTCTCTCCTTTTCTTCTTCATTCGTAATTCCCTGTATACTCTTAGTTTCATCTTTTTTTCCTTGGAAATATCGTATTCTCTCATTTTATTCATTTTAAATGGATCAATAATTTACATAGGGGATGCGGTGCTTTTTTCTTGTCCCTTGCAATCCATTAAATTCGCATTTCTCCGATTTAGCCTCAACAAATGAAGATGGACAGTTTAGTGAGTTGAAAAGGTCTATGCTTCCTCACCATTTTTACTCATCCATAAAGGATCAAAAATATCCATATACTGAATGGATCAATTCTATCTTATCTAAGTTATCATTGAAATACTCTTTGTTGTTTTTTTTTAGAATGCCATTCTTTCAGCTTCATGAAATCATTCAATGTAGAATATTCTTGCAGTTGTTAAATTTGAGACAAAAAAGATGCAAAGTTAGAAATTTTTTGATCAGATGACCTTTTATTGGTATTCAGAAATCTGTCTTTTCATCATACATATATATGTAAATGACTTTTCATCAGTTATTTTTATTAATAATTAGCATTAGTGCAAGGATTCGACATTTAATCATATAATTAAATGTAGATTTGATCTCAAACTGTGTACAGTATATCATAGGGAAGGATAGCATATAATCAGTGATATCCAGTAATGACCTTTTAACAGCAAATGATTTCGCTCTTCAGTTTTTGCTTTCTATTTTTCTTTTCAATCAAATTTTGTTCTGCCATTATCATCACCACTTATTCCCATCGAGGAAAAGCCGGTTAGCGCTTGACAAACATAAACAGAGGAGAAAGACAAAGCAGTTGTCGAGGTGGAGAATTGTAGTCGACGAGATTCTCAGTTTTCCTTTTTTTTCCTTCTTTTTTGTTCTTTTCTATCATTTTACTCTCTTTAGATATTAGCCACAATCATGCAGTTGTGATATTCTCCTCTGATTATTTCAAATACAAATTAGAACTTTCCCTATTGTTTCTCATTTCATCTCTTCATTCCTTTAATCATTTTTCAATTCCATCTCTTTAACGTAATGATTGAATAACTGAATAATTCATATGTAAATATCAATCTGTTGTAATCTTTTAAAACTGTCTTTCATTTAGGATTATGATTCATTTAAATTAACAGGAATATATGTTAATATTTAAGAAAGCTATCTGATTAGACTGCTGCTCATCTTCTCAAATGTTTATTTGTATTAGCAAAATTCTGGTCTTCCTTTTCCGTCCTCATTTTTCCATATTAACGTCGTTTTTCATTTAGGACAATAAGTTCTCTGTTACTGTCAAACCTAATTGGATTTGTAAAATTCTCAACAACAAAAGTAAAAGTTCAATCAAATCTTATTTTTTGTTTTTCTAAATCTTTGTTTCTTGTCTTATCATTATCAGTAATTTTATTCCAGAAAGTCTAAAACACTTCAACGATTGTCGGATCAATTTTGCTGGAATAATTCTCTTTTAAAACTACGTTTCACATTAAAATTATTTGTTTTTATAAGAAATGAAACCAAGATTTAGATAATATTTGATATTACTGTGGGATTCTTAAATGACATTTGATATTGTTGTTATCATCATTTCTATCATTATGATTGTTATCATTTGTAATATAGTTTGCAACATTTTTATAATCGTTAGATTATTTTACTTTTACATCATTTTACTCGTTTTTTTCACATTATTTTCCTTAACACTATAAAATTACTTACTTGTCTCTTTGTCTTTATTGGATGATTTAGTTTGCAAAGTGATTTTAATGATTTAATCATGATTTCGATCACTATGTTAATATCGAAAATTACATAGAGAGAATTGCATCGCCACTATTTGAAGTTGCAAGAGTGAAAGAAAAGTAGAAATAGCTGTTGATTAACTGATGGACATTTCCTTCAAAAATGTTCAGATAAATGGAAAATAAACGGTGTAAATTCCAAAAGTTCACAATGGATGAGAATAAAATTTAAGACTTCTATGCTATTCGATTCCGGAAGCATACATTGCAATACTTTTAGTTTACCATAAATTCTGCACTTTAAAATCCGGTGACTTCTTCACCTGTCCTAAAGTTTGTTCGGTTCTTTCGTCGCCACAGATAAGCTGAAAAGTCATTTACACTTACCTAACAATATTCTCATTTCGGAGATTAATTTAAAGTTAAGTCATTGTTTTTACTGCAATGAATAGTCTCTGTTTATACTTCTTTCTCTTTCCTTTCTTCCCTCTCTGTGTTTATATGTATTCCTCTCTTACTCATTGTGAGTTTAAAAAGGCAAAAAACATTCTCAATGAAGTCCTACTTAAGCTGAGTTACATAAATATTCTCTTCCAGGTC